>OY986435.1:50675448-51012370 GCA_963920525.1 Dichetophora obliterata
TGGTTCAATACGAACACTTTGCTTATTTGACGATAGACTAATTGACCTTGAGTGGCGGTAGCATCACCTGTCCTCGGATTCCCGTGAAGTGGAATATCTCCAACTGGCGGCAGTTGATTGAAATCTCCGAAGAACAGCACTACGTTCCCTTTTTTAGCAGCATCGGCAAAGAATGATTAATGTTATTTATGTTAAAAGTTTTGTCACTATAAATTTTGTGCAGTGCGGGTTGAAAAAATTTCAAGAGATATAGAAGAATTTTAGAATGTTTTTTTTTTCAAACATTATAAATATGTACTTTTAACTTGAAAACATTCATCATTCTCTGCCGAAGCTGTTAAAAATATTACAAGCAACAGCAGCAGCGTAGGAAGTGCAAACAGCTACAGCAAGTCTCTGCATAAAGCACAGCAGCACCGCATGCCAAAATCGATAGCTGCTATAAAGCCTACTTGAAAAATATTAAAAAGCGACAGCAACAGCAAGAAGACGACTTCAAAATGCGATAGCTTAATGTTGCTGTGGCTTCGATAATGTTCCAAAATTACAGCACAACTGAAAAACCGAACGCTCGCTGCCACTGTAACTATTTGTTTCTTTCGTAGTTTGCAGCTGATGCCAAATTTAGGAAAATTGCAAAATAAATTGCTAAAGTGCAGTCAAAGTAAAATCTTTGATGCTTTTGCTAATTTGGCAGCAGCAATTTAAACCCTGAACAATAGTATGCATCAAAGTCATGAAATAACAGTTGATCCCGTAACGGTGCGAAAATCGACCCCTCCCCCTTCCATACGATTTTTGCTTCACTCGACCAGCAAAACCTCCGAAAAAAATCTTTCACCTCCGTAAATATTCGTACTCTTACACTGGACACTCTGTACATGTATTTTTGTTTTGTTTGTATAAAAATTTGAATGGTTCGATAAATTTTCATCAGATTAATATAAATTACTTACAACACAATACAGTACTAAAACGCCAAATTAATAATCAATTAATAAAAATTTATGCGAAATATTCTAAACACTAGCACTTTTCACTATTATTGATACTTTCTAATCGTACACCGACAAACAAACGCGAACTTGTCCTTCCATGGCGATCGGTTTTTTGACAGATACATAAATTTGTTTTGTTTGCCCAATAAAAGCAATAAGAAAAAGTAAGCTGAAGCAAAGTGAATTCAGCGAACAACAACAACAACGAAACATATGAAAATATTTTTTCAACTAACTTTTAAACTAAATAGAATTTCGAAATTTTGGCTTCGTTAAGAAATAAAATTAGAGGCGTAGAACAGTTTAGAAAAAACTATTTTAAAATCTGTCAACCCATTTAGAAGTTATGCTCTGTCAAACATTTTTCAAACAAGCTGTTCCATGGGAGCTTCGTTCGCTCGCTCCAATTAATGCAATACCATTTACCATTGCAAATTTCATTTGCATTACGACTAGGTGGATAGTGGTAATGGAAATGTAATGGTAATCGAAAATCTCTTTGTCGGGAGATATATGAGCTGTTCAGAGCACAAGTGGCGTAAGTCCATTTTTGGTAGTTTTGAGAAAATTGAACATTTAGAAACATTCTTATAATAAATTCCAAGTATAAAGAACTCAGTTTTGCTTATAAGCTAGGTCAAGAGCATAAATGGAGCTATCCATATCGTACAAAATAAACTAAATAGTACATAAAAATGGTGCAGAATATTGCATATTAGTAAAAACATGTGGAATTGCGCCACTGAAAATTATTTTAAATTTCTCGTTTCCGCTGTAGAAATCTAATAGGAGATATTTTTCAAGAACTTTTTGATGAGGAATGGCAGCATTTTTACCTAAAAGTTGGACAAAACCACCCCTTAGCGATTATTTGCATTATTAAGGGAGATATAAAATGAATGGACTTACGCCACTTGTCCTCTGAAAATTTTTGAAAATTTCTCTTTTCCGCTGAAAAAATGTAATGGAAAATATTTTTAAGAATTTTTTGATGAGGAATGACAGCATTTTTACATAGAAGTTGGACAAAACTATCCATTAGCGATTATCTCCATTATTAAGGGAGATACAAAATGAATGGACTTACGCCACTTGTCCTCTGAAAATTTTTTAAAATTCCCCTTTTCCACTGTAAAAATGTAATGGACTATATTTTTAAGAATTTTTACATAGAAGTTGGAAAAAAATTCTTAAAAATATTTTCCATTACATTTTCACATTTTTTATAAGCAAAACTGAGTTCTTCATACTTGGAATTCATTTAAGAATTTTTCTTAACGTTCAATTTTCTCAAAACTACAAAAATGGACTTACGCCACTTGTGCTCTGAAAAAATAAAGGTATTTGTCAGAGCAATAACAATGTATTGCATTTTGTTCAGAGATTACGTAAGCTAGGAGTTTCTAGCCCGTACTCATAAATAGGTTACATTTTTCTCTTCACTTCTACGTACTTAACTCAATTTCCCTGAAAAATGGACTTACGCCACTTGTGCTATGAACAGCTCATATCAAGAAAGGGAAATAAAAAATTTACCTCGAGATGTTTTAATATTATTAAAAGAATTGTTTATAATTAAATATTCTAAATAAACAAAAAGAAGTGATGCTTTCATAGCTTTTTAAGTATTGTGGACCTCAGATTTATTATAAATAACATTTAAAATGTTATAAGAACTAATGGTTTTGAAAAGTTAGCTCTGGAGTTAGTTCTTGGCCGCCATTTTGAATTTTGATTTCAGATTTGTGACCCGAAAACTTTTGGAGCACAAAATTTGAAAAGCATAATATTGTTATTAAAAAATAAAGTTATGTTCATGGCTGTCATTTTAAGGCCGAAATTTTAAATTTCAAATTTTTGACTTCATATTCATGATCAGTAAGCTGGATCGAAATTACGAATTCGCCGAACACCACTCAAAACTTCGATAATTTTTTTTGATAGTAGAAATCCCCATGGAGCGGTTTTGGTTTTCCTGAACACCTTTTTTAGTAAAAAAACTTGTCTTTTGTATGTAACTTTTTTTCAGAATGCATACCAGATAAGCAAAATAAGAAAGATTTTGATCGTACACAAACTTTTGTTAACAAAAATTTTGAAATTTTTTTTCTTTACAAACTCTTTTGTAAAGCCAAAAAACCCAAAAATTGCTATGACGTCATTTTTGGAAAGATGTTTTTTTTTTAAATGCCTATAAAGTAAGTGTTTATCATGGTGCTCACATGAATTTAAGCTTATTGGAAAGGTATTGAGTTCTTTTTTTCATGGATACATCGTATGGTTTTTCTGAACCAACACTGACTGCCACAAATAAAACATCAGAAGTTGACATTTAAAAGGCTTTACTTGAGCTAAATTATTATTTGACTGCCATAATTTCTGCTTGATTTTGCAAAATCTTGGTATATATAAGGTTTTAGGTACGCAAAATCAAATTCTGGCAACCGTTTTTCAGTTAAGTTTCCACCAGAGGACACTCCAGTACAAAATTCTGGATTTAGGAAAACTCTTGTCCTAAGGCGACTGCTGGCGTGCAAAACTCACACAGTATTGTTACAAAAATAGCATCGACAATTTTTTTAAAAACGTCACAATACGATATATTAATGCAAAGAAGAGCGCAATACCTTTCCAATAAGCTATAGTTCATGTGAATGCCACTAAAAATATATATTTTATAGGCGCTTAAATAAAACTGCCTTTTCGAAAATGACGAAATATCGATTTTTTGGGGTCTCAAAAGAGTTTGCAATTCAAAACTTTGTTAGCCAAAATATGTGTACGATCAAAGTCTTTATTGTTTTGCTTATCTTGGGTATGCATTCTGAAGAAAAAGAGAAGTTACATGCAAAAAACATGATTTTTTACCAAAAAAAGGGGTGCAGGAGAACCAAAATCGCTCCATCGGGATTTCTTCGATAAAAAAAATTATGCCGAAATAGTTTTTAAGATTCCATCTAACGTTTGGGTCGGTGTCCGGCTAACTTTTTTTTCTTCGAACAAACTGATGCGGCTTAGTTATCAGCGACCCAATGTTCATATTTTTATTCAGATGAGACAATTCCTTGAGGTTTTGGCTGTCTTTTTCCGATTTGTAACCAATGCGCAGCGCCTTCTTGTGTTTCTTCTACTGAACATAACATATTTTTAAACAATTCTTTATTGATAAAATGGACTAAATCATGATAATGCTATGGTTTCTAACTGACAGAAATTACTCCTTTACCGCTAGGATGCAATTCTAGTTCAGGAAACAAAGATTCTACGAGTTCTCTGGCTTATGCGCTAGCTTAACACTCTAACAAACTCTCTAACAAAAATTCACGAGAACTAACTACAATAATTGCTGGCAACTGATTGCCTACATTTATTGTCGATAAATCCCATCGACCAAAATTCAAAGTATTTCACGCTGAAAATGCGTGAATCCTCTTACCTATAAGAATCTTTTTCGCGCTCTTGTAAAAACTCTCTTCTACAACTATCAATCGCATGCTCTTTTTCGTTTAAAGAAAACGCTATAAATGCCTGTATCCTCTCACACATTTCTCTCTTTCTCTCTTAACTATTCAATAAGTCTGTTCGCGTACTTTTCTAGTAAAAAAATGAAAAACGTCAAAAGTAATAAAATTGAGAGAGAATTAACTTTGACTTTCAAAAGTAAACGAACGCTTTTCTGGTAAAATAATGAAAAAAGTCAAATACGTCTAAGAAATTCTAAAAAAACTCAGCTGCTACACACACATCTACCATTTGACAGTTTTTATATTTTTACAACATGAAATTCTTCTTGTAAAAACTTTAAAAAACTTGAACGGAGAGAAAATGTGATTTCCTCTCATTACACAACTCTCTCAGTAAACGAACGCTTTTCAAGCACTTTCTAGTAAAAACTTTTGAAATATTTCGTTTGCATTCGACTACGCGAACAGACCTAATATTTCCACAATAAAGCGGTTTTTTTTGTTTCTTATGCGTGTTTTTTCATTATTATTGGGGAAAATATATGAAATATACGCAGTCAAAATTTTCAGAAGGAGTTTACCAAATAAAAAAATATTTATTACGCTTGAGGCGTTGTTACAGATTTTTCGAGATTGCAATAAAAAGAACTAAGGTAAAAAAAATTGAAAACTTAAATATAAAAAAAGCCAAAAATAAGAACACAAATGTTTAGGACATAAAACAAAAATTATTTTTATTTTTAAAATTATTTCCTACTTGAAATAAACTCATTATTTTTCATTTAATTCACATTAAAAAAGAACATTTTTAAAAGTTGAGAGAAAGTTTATAAAAGAGGTAAACATTTATTAAATATAAACTGAACTTTTTAAAGCAATTTTCATTCAAACAATTAAAAATGGTATCATTTAAATTTGTGTGCAAAAACAAATGCCTAGGATACAGGCCTAATATCCAATATTCACAGGCACAAACACTACACTTGAAAATATTTATTTGTAAATCTTAAACTAACTTTAAAGAATTATATTGAGCTACATTAAAACTATGTCATATTATATTATTTTCTACGATTAACTTTACATATTAATACCTATTTTTGTTGATATATTATTAATATTATTATTTATTTGACAACAGAGTTGTTGCATTAGAAGCACAAATCAAACTGATGAAAATTATGTATCTGTTAAAAAATCTGCTAAAACCATTGCTCTGGAACGTTTTTAGGACTTTCTGTGCGAGAACACGCTGAAATAGTGTAGAAAGTTGAGAGAGAATACATATTTTAAAACTCTCTGAGCGAAAACACGCTGAAATAGCGTAAAAAATAGCCAAGTATACATATTTTGAAAAAAAACGCAGAATTTTAGACAGAATTGAAAAAAAAATCACTACATAGTGTGATATTTTCACGAAAACGCCAAAAAATGTCGTGAAATTTCACAGCATGTATTGTAGTGATTTTACAATTAGTTTTTAGAGTGTATGTATATCTTCTTTAAAGTTTATTTCTATATACGGACTATATACATAAGTATATATAGGAATATATCGTCAGTTAAAATGTAAGAAGGCGTAGCAAACAAAAACTTAAAAATAGACATTTAAATTTTTCAAAAATGTACACTCCTACAACTAAAAACGACGTTTTTATGAACAAAATTCTAAAAGCCCTCAGTGCAAGCGCTTGAGAAATTAAGAAAGTTTTTTGTTTCTCCTGTAAAATCATAAAAGGTGTTGTTACGCCTTCTTGCATTTTAGGTCATGATATGGATCTATACATGAGATAAGGGTATTATTTTCAGTATCCTGTGTTGTATTAAACCGAGGTCCTATCATCAAATTATAGCTACAATAAAGAAAAAATATGTCTGCAAGATACTTTTTCTTAAAAAACAATGACTGAAAGCATAAATTTCATTTCATGGGTTGACAGTGTTTCCGTGCTCGATATTCATTAAAAATATTTATTTTACATAAATTTTTTTTTTACGAGCTTTTCTTTTTTCTTCAGTTTTTGTTTTAAGACCTGGTTTTATCGGCCTCTTTGATGGTCGATAAAAAAAAAACCAATTAATACTATTACAATCTATTTTTTTACTATGTGCTTATTAATATTTCAATAATACAGAAAAAAATTTAAGAAAAAACATTGAAAATTGAAAAACTTGCAGGCTGGTGGATGGGGGAGTGCTAAAAAAGGCTGCCTCCATGGTGACACGATTTCAACCCTTCTTTTCATCTGGAAAAAAAAACCAAATTTGAAGTTAATCGATCCATTAGAACTTGAGATATGGAAAAGGTATTTTCGAGAAAGACGCATTTAAAGTTTATAAGTTAACTAACTGACGTCTAACTGACGACACTAAAACGGCTATAACTTTTTAAATAATTCGAATTTCGAAAAATCTCCATTTTATTTTTCTCAATTTTTTACACTAGAATACTGCCTTAAGTTCAGGTTTGTCTGGGGCTACATTTGTTGAGAAGTTTTAGTTGCTGTGAGAAATTTGTAAAAGATAAATCAAAAATAGTTTTATTTTAATAAATCTGTGTTCACAAGCAATAATCGCTTAAGTCGACTTAAGACAGAACTGAGTTATTGATGTAGATGTGTTTCAAGCATATATCTTTATAAACACACAAAATCTGGAGTTTCTAGCATGACCCTAGCCAAAATTATGACACAAAAACAAAATACTTTTTAATATAACTTATCTGGCGATTGAAAACTTTGAAACAAGATTTCTCGAAACTTTGAAATCAGACTTAAGCTGTTGTCACTTTTCGACACAGAAATATTTAAAATAAATAGAAAGATTGTTAAAGTTACGCCAAAACTATACATAATTATGCCTGCCATTTTTTAACTTTAAGTTCAGTCTTTTACATAACAAAATTAAACTTAAACTTAAGTTAAATTTGATTTGCAAGAAGTTGTGTTTCATGAGTAAAATATATATTTTGAACTACTAAGCCTGTATTTTCATTGTTTTGAATATTTATTCTGGTAGGAATTTACCGGGAAATAAAATAATCATTTACAAAGCCCATCATTGATCATTGATTTTTCAAGGAAATTCCTCAATCTTGACCACAGTGACAGAGTGAAACGCTATCAATCCTTTCGAAATGCATATGCTTTACACGTGCGCTAGAATATTTGTAAATATAATTTTACTATGCATGCTAGTATGTTCATATTTACAAAAAAAAAAACACATTTTAAGTTTGTAGGTACAAATGATTTGATTACGTTGAAAAAAAGTATACAAATTTATACAATTTTATAGTGCAAAATTTTAAAATTACTGCAAATACGTTGAAGGTGTGACTGTATGACTGGCATGTGTGGCAGCAAGTGTTGAAAATAAAACAGACAATATTAAAAAAAAAAAAATTAAATTAACATTGCAACAGCCTGTAAATTTTTAGCGTGACAATACAACACGTGTAATGACTTTGTAGTGAAACAGTATTTTATAATCAAAGTAAATATGTTTACAGTTCAAATTTATTTAATGATCTTGAACTTGATTAAGAAATGAGTTAAAAATAAAACTGAAAATATGAAAAATAATAAAATAAATAAGCAGAGAAACTCGAAAATAATGCCGAAATTTAATGACACTTTATATTTTTTATATTAATATTTTTTTATTGCTCCGAAAGTATTAGAAAGTCTACCCACAAGTGTAGCCCATTCCAAAAACTTATTTGCAGTAGTCATGCGGTATAAAATTAGCATATTTATGATTGACTACGAATTGCGAAATGCACTTTATTATTGTGCTGTGTTGTTGCCTTTAAAAAATAAATTACAAATACGGAAAAAGTTTTTGTATACAAATTGAATGGCGCGGAGTACTTAACATAAAGTTGCACACTATCCAGCAATAAAAGTGATGCATTCATTAGCTTTCTAGCAACATGTTGCTGAATCACTTGAACTGAAAAACCATTTAGATCAAAACAAACACTAATACAGCGCAAATAACAACGAGTGCAGCAACCCTCCGACTAAGTTCAAGGAGAGTCCAATTGAAAAAATGATGTAATAATTTCACTCTCTTGTTTAAAGTTGCTGTTTGTTTTTTTTTCGCAACGAGAAGTTTATTTGTTTTGTGTCTGAACATCTTTGTAAATAGGTCAAATTAAGGCTAGGAATAGGTTTTGATTGTTGTAATGATTTGTTTGTCTTTTTCTCTTTAATTAAACATAAAATCAAAGTTTTACTCACATAAAGGTCGTTGCTTTTTATTATAAGTGTAGATGTAATGAATTTTCTTACCTGAAAGAAAAAAAAAAAATTGAAATTGTGCGTCAGAGATTTAATTTATGAGTTGAGATAAAAATTTATAGAAATATTTATAGATCTAAATAAATGAATTTTAACAAAATAAAACAGAATAAATATTTATTTTTTGGCTTACGATGAAGAATTCAAACGATCAAATGGAATGATAGAAATAAACATTCATAGGGGCATTTTCAGAAATTGGTCAACCGTGATTACAAGTAAAAAAATGGCCGAAATTTTTTATTATTAGCTGCGTTCCATTCGCTTCAAAATAATCCAGATTATTTTTTTACTTGCAAAGTAAAATAATAATTCTATAACAAATACCATTATTTTTGCTATCCATATAAAATTTTGATACAGCCTTTAAAAAATTTAAAACGCAGGTGTCGCACATGTATATTTTTTATGAGCTGTCATTTCATTTTTGATTATGAAATTAATTCTTTGCTGATACAATCACTATTAGGTAGCCTTGAAAGCTACCTACTTTCTCACGAGTTGCGACCATCAAATGTTAAACAAAAGAAAACAAAATATACAGCGTGCGTCACACATATTTTCCGCATTCAGCGGAGCCAACAATTGCACTTAAATCTATATGGCCCTTATTATGAGCTGTGTTCGATCTTCGACTGTAGTCGAAAGGCCTGATCGAACGAATTTGCATTTGGTATTATAACGTTCTTTTGACAAAGAGTAGCGCTATTGTGAATTTCTTTTTTTTTTTGGTTTGTTCACGGTAGTATATTTCTATCAGGTGATAGTTGCTTTATTTCAACTAAATACGATTGGTTTGAAAGTTGATTGCAAAAAATAAGGCAAAAAAAATATGACTATGACGAAATTATGGTTCTACGCTTCTTCAGAAGAGGATGAAAACTTGACAGAACTAGGTAGAAGTAGAAAACGGCTAAGCAACGCTTTCTTTAGCTAGTCTTAAGCAACTTTGCTGTTGTTCTAACTGGTGGTCCTAAGCAATTTAATTCCAACGTGAGTTCTTCCCATTTCTTTGTCGCCTGAACTTTGGAACAAATACCCTTTGCAGTTAAAGTTTGCCTTTATCAATGAGATCAGTTTTTCTAACTGCGATTTGTTGCTCACCACCCTAGCATAAAATTTACAAAAATAGTTTAATATTAGTTTTTAGTCTTTAAAAAGGAAAACACAATCACAATATACTTAAATTTTTAACAATTATTGCTTAGCACGCATCACATCGAAAGCCAAATCCTATTCGTCTGAAATTTCGATAGGGTTGCACTGCTTATAATAAGAATTTAAAGTTCGATACTTGTTGTTCGATAACCAGCGAAGATCGAACGTCGCAAGCAACTCATAATTAGGGCCTATATATAAAAGAGAGTGAGTGGCGTTAGTTGCTACGCTTATAACTCAAGAACGGCTGGACCGATTTCGATGATTCATAGCAATTCGAACTGGTATCCGGCCAAACAAGAAGAATACTTAAAAAATTCCCGAAAAATCCCCGAAAAAGATATGAAGAAAATTTATTTTCCCATACATTTTGTATGGAGCTACTTTACGACCCATTCTGGATGATCGATGACGTTTTTTGTTTCTAGCAATTTATTTCTGTCAGACATTAAAAACGAATATAATTTTAAATGCTGGAAAGTTTTTATCAGCTTTCGACAGTTTATTTGATTTAATAGATTCTTTTGAAACGATATTGTAAAAACTACCAGCGAAAAGTGATTTCATAGAAGTGAGTTGAGTTTCATGAAGTACACATTGTGAATACTTATGTTCTTTGTGATTGTGTGCGCATCAACAATCAATCGAAACGATCATTTCGAAGTGTGTAATTTTTTCCTAGTTTGTCTGTAATGACTATTGAAAATTACTTTTTACGACATTAATCATGCGTTTTTAAATTAATCGACTTTTTAGGCGTTCGAACAAAAAACCTGAGAATTTTTCTCTAACATTTTTTGTAATCATGCTAATTAGACTATTTTTAAACAACGTAAAAATCATCAAAAGAGCTCATGAACTACTTTCAGAAAATATAAATAAATATGTCAAAACTATCAATATGATTATGTGGGACGCTTGAAGCACTTGTTAGCTGATGTGAAATGGAAAAATAAATTAATAGGTATATAATGTTAAATCAACAGGCATAAATAAATTGTTTTGATTTTTAAGAGCAAATCAAATTAAGATTTCTTGTGAAAGAAAATACTTTGAACTTTTAAAAATAATAACTCCAATCGAAATTTTATCATACAATGCCATTTAAATTTTGGATCTAATTTTGTATTTTGAAGACTTATGTAATGTTGGTTGTGATAATATCGTAACTCAATGGACTTTATTTAAATTAAGAAAACAACTTAAAATGTGATATCGATTCCTTATTGGAAGAAGTATCTTTCATTAAAAATGGACAAGGCAAGCAAATGTTCCCAGATCATGACTTGTAAGGAATTATTTAAAAAAAAATTGTGTGGCCGCCCAAGAAAGAATTTTTGTAAAAAGAACTGAAATTTAAATTTTTGTTGTTAAATATTTTTATGTTGCAGGCTGTAGTTTCACTGTCATATTATCATCACTTCATTGGGGTATTGAAATACTCAATGAGATACAATTATATTTTATTTTATAAATTAACTTTTTGGTAAAAACAAATTCTATTAAATAGCTGCTTCCAATTGCACAGTGCGACAAAATTTACTAAAAGCTTGCACTTTTCAAATGACCTAGGTCTGGTCGAGTTTAACACGAAACGGTGCATAAAAATTGTCTAACATCCTCAAAATTTTCTTAAAAACACAATTTCTTAAAAAAGCGTAGCAATCGTATTAATATTAGAAAATAACGTACATTTATTGTACGAGTAAATTGAGTGTTCGTTATTTAAAATAGACCAAAAGTTGACAAAGTTATGGAACTTTATTTAAAATTTTCATATAACTTGTTGAATTTCTTTGAATAGATTAAAATAAAAAAGTATATATTATCTTTACGAAACTGGCATAAAATCTTGAAGCGGTTGATAATTGATTGAGTAAATTGGTATTAAAAGCATGAATGATCGCAAAACTGGTTTTTTGACGGTAAGTAAAAATTTTGAGGGTGTTGCACAACTTTGATGCGCTGTTTTGAGTTGTACTCGACCAGACCTAAAACCTATACTAGGTCATTTTAAAAGTGCAAAATGACTGTTACATCGTGTTAAGCTAGGCTTAAAATTTTTTGGCTGCATTGCAGCAACACTTGATACATTTTTTGCTACGAAGAAAATTCAGTGAGTGGCAAAACTGGTGATAAGTTGTGAGAGAAATCGTATTTTGATCCTTCTCCATACCCTGTTACTTACCAACTTTTGCTTATAATCAATACATATTGTAAGACAGGCGCGAAGTCAATATATTCCCAATCAGCCAAACAAGCTTGGAATAAGCTTTAACCAAGCTTAAAACCGTAAGCATCAAGCTTGAAAAAAGCTTACGATTACTTTTGGAAAATGCTTACAAGTAATTGTAGAATAAACGAAAACGATCCTTTGGAAACATATTCCTTACTATTAGCTTAATCCAAGTGTTTCTTTACAATTGAAAATTTTTATTTGAATAAGCTTAATCCAAGTGTTTATTTACAAATCGCAATTAGTATTTGAATCAGCTTTTTCCAAGTGTTTCTTTACAATTCTTAATTAGTATTTCAATACGCAACTTTTATGAAAAGAAAATTCGCCGGTACGAAAAGCTGTACCGTCCTCATTTCTCACTATCAAACTCGACTAGCCTTCAAGAAAACTTGCCTTGTGTCATTTTAAGCCCTCAGTTGTGGTTCTTGTCCTTTTGTTCAATAATTCAATAATTTCCACAATTAAGTCGTGGATTTCTATGTTTAGCTTCCATAGTTCTCAAATGTAGTAAAGAGCAAAGAAAGTTAAAAGAACCATGACCGAACCGGGACTCGAACCGGGGACATCTGCTTAATCCAATCACTATTTCTAAATGGCTGATTATGTTTAGATAATTAGACCAAATTTTTTCTCACTGCTCATTCTGAATAGTGTTTTTTTGACGACAATACCATTTTTATTGATTTGATTTCAATAGAGTTTTAAATATTTAAGACTGTTTTATTTTTACTTTGAGCTCTCCTTTCGCTCTTTATCGTTTAGTTCGATATTTAATTTCACTTCATAGCTGTTCCTGAAACTATATTTTAAGTCCATTTAAGATTCTTAACATGTTTTTTGTTTTTCTTAATAAACCTTAAATCATGTTCGAAACAATTTGTTTTCACCATATCAATTTGTTCCATATTTTGCTCAATAAAGCGCCAATTATTGAGATTGATGTTTTTCTGGACGGTGTTTTTATTTTTGTGTTTTTTGCGCTTTGCAAACTATTTCAGATGTTTTTTTACACTCTGTCTTAGTACACAACAACAATAATAAGACACGTTCAACCAACGCCGTAGATAGGCATTTCATAAGGGGGGCATTACTGTAGCAAAAAGTATTTTTTTTTATTTCCATTATGATTTCTGAAGGCCTAAGATCTTTTAAAATTTCTTAACCGTTTTCAATAATCGAAGTGAAAACAGTTTATGACATTTCATGTATTTTAATTTAAAGCATAAAAAATTGATTCAATCGCTCGGTTTTGAGCAGGATAACAAGTATTTATTTAAGTAAAGCAACAAAAACATATATTTTAAAAAGATAAACATATCTTTACATAGTTGAAGATACTTATATAATTATTTCTTTAATTCTTTTTTAACGCGAAGCCAATTTGTCTCTGAAAGTTTCCTTGTTCACAGAAATATCCTTATGAATATTTAATAGAGCTAAACCAGTATGGCGTTCCGTTCCATAAGCATGTAGAAGCCCATTTTTCGAACACTTCAATGTGCAAAAGGAACGTTGACAGGAATCTGTTCCACAGGGCAGAGTTACAATTATTTTCAGAATTTTTTTAAAATTGCGGAAACACCCATTTCTGACAGCTTTTTAGTTTTCCATAACTCAAGTTCGTCCTCCAACTTTTTATATCTATTTTGTTTGGATACAAGTCCCTTAAAGCTATTGAAAATCTCTGAAAATCTACTGAAGTATGCATACTTAAAAACTAAAGTGTAACTGCAATAGTACTACATCTGGCAACTATGAGTGTAAGCTCAACTTTTTTCGTTTGACATGATTTTGACAGAATTGTAGGTATTGTCGAAAAGGAATCAAAATAAACTTGGTTAATATGCCTTGAGAGAAAAGAAAGTATACTTGGATATGAGCATAGTATAATTATTATTAAGTAGGAGCGAAAATTTTTGCTGCGATAAACGTATGTCTATGGTTACTAGGGAAACTGGGGGCGATGTACCAATGTAACAAGTCTGACTGTCTCAACCTGGCGAGGCCAGCATAATCTTTGTGAAATCGCCTCAAGTCGACTCAAACCTCCACGTGGTGTTTCCTGGGCAACGTCAAAACTGACAACCGTTAGTTTGGCGGCTAATCTGAGCGGTGGGCCTCCCTAGGCTTAAAATAGGTTGTGCGTCGGGTTTGAAGCCCACCCGTAAAAACCCATTTCAATGAAAACCAATAAGAAAAGAAGAAAAATGATCCCCAAATCTGATGACGACTACCGCAAACGAAAATTTGATAATAATTTACGGATATGCACCTGGAATGTCCGAACCCTTAATTGGGAAGGTGCCTCTATCCAACTGACTGATGTCTTGGAAAGATACAAAGCTGATATCACTGCTATCCAAGAAATGCGATGGAAGGGACAGGGTTGCATTCGGCATGCACCCTGTGATATCTACAATAGCGGCCATGCGAAGAAGCACGAGGTTGGATGCGGATTTGTAGTTGGCAAGAGACTACGGCCCCACGTCCTGCGATTCACACCTGTGAACGAACAACTTGCCATAATCCGCATCAAGGTTAGATTTTTCAATATAAGCCTAATATGTGCGCACGCTCCGACAGAAGACAAGGACGATGAGATCAAGGAAATTTTCTGCGAGCGCCTTGACAATGCATACGAGCGCTGCCCCCGTCACGACGAAAAAATCGTGCTTGGTGACCTCAACGCTAAGGTGGACAAGGAAAATATTTTTGGTCCAACAGTCGGAAAGTTCAGCCTCCACGACAACACCTCCGATAACGGAATGAGGCTGATTGACTTCGCCGCAGCACGAAACATGGTCGTAAGTAGCACTAGATTCAAGCATCTCAATATTCATAAAGCCACCTGGATGTCCCCTGATCAAAAAACCAAGAATCAAATTGATCACGTTTTGATCGACGGAAGGCAATCTTCCAGTGTATTGGATGTACGCACGGTCCATGGTGCAAACATTGACTTGGATCACTATCTTGTTGCAGCCAAGATCCGTACACGTCTGTACGTAGCTAAGAATACACGCAACCCTAAACAGAGAAAGCTAGACGTCGACAAGCTGCAATCGAAACAGACAGCCGATGCTTTCGTCACTCGACTCTCACTCCTGCTTCAAAGCACTCCTCCAATCGATGATATATGCGCGCACTGGACACACATTTCCAACTCCATGCGTGCGGCTGCTGAAGAGGTGATTGGCTACCAACGCCCTCGCCGAAACCAGTGGCACGACCAGGAGTGTCGCGACGCCACTGCAGAGAAAGACGCCGCCTACAAAGCCACCCTGCAGTCGGTTGTAACGCGCGCTGCTAAGGAGCGATACAAAGAAAAGAGGAGAGAAGAGAGACATATTTTCAGGCGGAAAAAAAGAGAGGCAGAAAAGCGCGAGCCAGAGAAGATTGAGATGTATGGTAACAGGAATGGGGCCTGAAAATTTTTCCAAAAAATAAGACGCCTTGACGATGGTTTTAAAACCGGGGCCTCTTCCTGCAAGGATGAAAACGGGAATCTAGTGACAGATGTCCAGAGTACACTGACGTTATGGAGGGATTACTTCTCTAAGCTTCTAAATGGCGACGCTGACAACAATCCCGCCAAGAGAGATAATATTCCGGAAACCCCAATTTTGGATGACAGCGTTGAGGTTCCGCTGCTAAACTATGATGAAGTTTTGACAGCTATAGCTCGGCTTAAAAATAACAAAGCCGCGGGAGCTGATGGCTTACCTGCTGAGCTGTTTAAGAACGGAGGCGAAGCTCTACTTAAATGCATTCACGAGCTTCTATGCAGAATATGGTCGGAAGAATGCATTCCGAACGATTGGAATCTCAGTGAGCTCTGCCCAATCCACAAGAAAGGCGATCCCACTATCTGTGCCAATTACCGTGGGATAAGCCTTCTTAATATCGCATATAAGGTCCTGTCGAGCGTTTTATGTGAAAGATTGAAGCCCATTGTAATCGAACTGATTGGACCTTATCAGTGTGGCTTCAGACCTGGAAAGTCCACCATCGACCAGATTTTCACGCTACGACAAATCTTGGAGAAGACTCAAGAAAAAAAAGTCGACACCCACCATATTTTTGTCGACTACAAAGCCGCCTACGACAGCCCAATAAGGAAGCACTTGTACTCCACCATGTCTGAATTTGGTATTCCTGCAAAACTAATACGACTTTGCAGGATGAAACTGAGCAACACCAGCAGCGCATTTAAAATCGGGAAGGACCTCTCCCAACCACTTATTACCAAACGAGGTTTCAGACAAGGTGATTCCTTATCGTGCGACTTTTTCAACCTAATGATGGAAAAGATCATCCGAGCTGCTGATCTAAGACGTAGTGGCACAATATTCTACAAGAGTGTTATGCTGCTTGCGTATGCTGATGACATCGATATCATTGGCCATAATACGCGCGAAGTCAGTGCAGAATTTTCCAGATTAGAAAGAGAGTCAAGTCGAATGGGTCTGTCAGTGAATGCAGATAAGACGAAATACTTAGTGTCAACAAACAAGCGTCTTGGAACCCACGTAACCGTTGACAATAATTCCTTCGAGGTTGTGAAGAACTTCGTCTATCTGGGATCCAGCATTAATTCAACCAACGACATCAGCATTGAGATCAAACGAAGAATAATAGCCGATACACATTGACTGCAACAGTCGTTCACCGACAAAACGAAAACTTGCCGGCAAAGAGAATGTCGCAGTATTCTCGACGACTTGATTATAATGAACGCAACAGCGACAATCTGTATTTCATACAAAACATAAACAACCTCTGCTATGTTCGCTCTTGTCGTCTATCAAATTAGAAATAGATTGAAGTCTGCGGCAGCAACAATTGTGGTCGTGTTCTCTCTTTGTCGTGCCGTCTTCAAAAAATACATCTTCATAAGAAAACATGCGTTCTATTTTTTGACAATTGGCGTTCGTCGCTAGTCGCAGTCAAGGTGTATCGGCTATTACTCTTGCCAGCAGGTGTTACTTTGGGCTCAGTAGACAATTGAGAAGCAAATCCCTCTCTCGACGAACGAAAATTACGCTCTATAAATCGCTCATCATGCCCGTCCTATAGGGGTTTGGAATTAATTTTAAAGGTTTTTTTCGGTTTTTGAGCATTTATTTAGAAACAACGGTACAATGTATATTATTCAAAGTATTGTCCATCGTTAGCTACAACATTTTCCCATCTTTCTGGCAGCATATGGATTCCGCGCCGGAAGAACGATTCGTCTTTTGAGGCAATCTACGAATCGACCCATTTTTTGGTATCCTCGTAAGAAGTGAAGCGCTGCTCAGCCAAGCCATGCGTCATCGATCTGAATAGGTGGTAGTCGGAAGGGGCTATGTCTGGGCTATAACGCGGGTGGGGTAGCACATCCCAATTCAGCGCCTCCAACGTTTCCTTGACGGTTCTTGCAACATGTGGCCGTGCGTTGTCATGTTGAAAAACCACTTTGTCGTGTCTTTTGGCATATTCCGGCCGTTTAACCTTTAATGCTCGGCTCAATTGCATCAATTGTTGTTGGTAGCGTTCCCCAGTGATGGTTTCGTTAGGTTTTAGCAGCTCATAGTACACGACACCCTTCTTATCCCACCAAATACACAGCATAAGCTTGGCGCCATGAATATTCGGCTTGGCCCTCGATGTTGATGCATGGCCGGGTGGTCCCCACGATTTTTTTCGCTTAGGATTATCGTAATGGATCCACTTTTCATCGCCAGTGACAATACGATGCAAAAAACTCTTCCTTTTATGCCGTTGAAGCAGTTGTTCGCACATGCAAAATCGCCGTTCAACGTCTCTCGGCTTCAACTGGTACGGCACCCAATTTCCTTGCTTTTGAATCATTCCCATGGCCTTGAAGCGTTTGCCGACCGTTGATAAGTCGACTCCCAATGATTCTGACAATTCTTGAAGGGTCTGACACGGGTCTTCATCGAGCAAAGCCTCCAATTCCTCATCTTCAAACTTTTTCGGCTGGCCCGGACGCTCTTTGTCTTCCGTATCAAAATCACCACTTTTAAACCGACGAAACCAGTACTCACAAGTAGAAATCGATGGAGCATAGTCCCCGTAAGCCTCAGTAAGCGTGCGTTGTGCTTCAACCGCTTTTTTCTTCAAATGGAAGCACAAAAGTAAACCTTCCCGCAAATTCCGTTTTGTTGGAACGAAAGTCGACATGTTCACAGAGAAAAAAATATATGTTGTTTACACTTCAGTGGAATGACACATACTAAAAAATGAAGCTTAGACAATGTGCTTTGAAATGAATATAGTCACAGGTGTGCCCGATGCGATCTATTGATAGTTACGCCATCTCTTAGAAAACGTCAATGGCGAGTACCGAATACGGTGGAATGATGAACTGTATGAGCTGTACGCTGACATCGACATAGTCAAGCGCATTAAAATCGAGCGGCTTTGCTGGCTTGGTCATGTTCAGCGCATGAAAGACGATGCTCCAGTGAAGAAAACATTCGATTCGGTACCCAGCGGCGGTCAACGCAGAAGAGGACGACCGCATCTTCGTTGGAAAGACCAAGTAGAGGACAACCTGACGAAGCTTGGAATTTCCAACTGGCGCCAGCAAGCGAAAGACAGAAATGGCTGGCGCAAATTCTTAGATGAGGCCAAGACCGACATACGGTTGTAGCGCCAACTAAGTAAGCCAACTAAGGTTACTATGGAGATATCAAAAATGTTTTGTGTCACACAAAGAAAATAAATAACTAAATTTAATTTAAGTTGTAAATAATGTATGCAAATTAATAAATTCCATAATTAATCTATTTCTTTGTTTACAGAAAGTAAAACTCCACGATAGGATGTCAGCGGAGCCCGTGGTGCAGTAAGAAAAGTAAGAACAAAGCTCGTTTTGTTTTTTTTTGTTTGACGTTCGCTTATCGCAGTTGTCAAGGCTACCTGATAAATTTTTGTATCATGGATATGAGTGTGGAAGCACTTTGAAATCCATATGAAGGCCAGCTAGTAGTGCTTCGAACTCCTGAAATTGCCGACTGGGTACCTAAAATGTATATTTTTATAGAACTACAAAACAAAGTATATTTTTTTTTAAAGTTCTAGTATTATAAGAATAGAAATATTTATATAATAGAAAATAGTTTTCTTTCCCTTAATTTCACATACACAAAATTTGTTCTTTAGTTTAATTATCACTTTTTGGCTTCTTTTTAAGAAAAATTAATATAAATTGCAATAGAGATGATAAAACCGAAAATGATAGTTTCGAACGCATAAAATTAATCAAAATGTTTTGCGTTTGCACGATAAATCAAATTATAGACGAATCCATAATTTTTTTATTTGTATAACGTGTTGGGAATATTATGATTAAACCAAACTTATATATTTGAATTAAATGACTGATGCAAGTAATTTTTAAGAAAAATTTCGGTTTCGGCTTTGGGGTTCGGCCATATTGAGGCCGAATACCTGAAACTAGCCGAAGCTGGCAGAAAGGGTGGAAACTGGCCGTAACCGAAACCGAAACCGAATATTCGGTCGGGCACTACATATCGATCACGAAAATGGTGGCTAGGGCTTCCAATTTCGCGTTGCTTTGGCGATCCCGGGTTGCAACTGCAAAGAAGAAAATTTTAAATAATTTTTATAATTGAAAGGTTTTTTTTTTTACAATAAAATATACGTAAAAAAAAATTTGAAATCGATTTTAATCTAAATGTTCTTGAAGCAACCGGACATAATAATTTTTTTGGAAATCGAAAACAGTGTTCTACAAAGTTTAATAGCAATGAAACGCAATAAATTTCTTTTTTAAAATGTTTATTTTGCATAAAAGGCAATGTTAACTAACAATTAAAAAATATTATAAAAATTAACAGTGAAAAGAAATGTGAAAAGAATAGTGAGATTATAATTATTTAATGCTTGCTTGTTAAATTTTATTTTGTATTAAAAATTAACAGATACATCAGTTTTTAATGTAACATTTAAATTTGTTAGTTCTTGTTTCTTATAATTTTGTTCATCTAAAAAAATCAATTGTTTTAATTGTTTTATATTCTTACCTTAATATCACTTTTTGTATTCGTTTTAAGATAAATAAAATTCCCTGAAGAAGCTGAAAAATAACCAGCAAAACGTCGGAGGAAAAAAATTGAAAATTTCTTTATTTGCATAAAAAATACAGACCATTTAGCCTGAGCACTAGTGCAAGGAATTATATAAATTCAAAAAGTTGGTCAAATACACTTATTCAAAAAGGAACCAGTCCAGATCAAGTCTTAAAAATAAAACAACAAAAAATAAATTGTCTTCAGACAATTTTTAAATAACCTTTTAAAAATAATTATAAAAAAGGCACATTATATTATCTAAAATAATACGTTACAAAAAACGTAATTGTGTGATGGCTAAATAACTTGAAATTAGGCCTTGCGGCTACACGATCCCACATGTTGTAAAGCCTTATGAAGCTGGACAGCATGTGTAGCGTTTTGGCAGCAGTGGTGATAATAAATTAATCATTAGAAGATCATTTTTTAAGTTAACTGTTTCTAAAGTATATTTTTATAAATGTTTATTTTAAAATTTTTATTATTTTATTTAAACATATTTTTGTATAAATTTTTGTTAATAATTTAACCAAATCCCGGGATTTTAAATTATTTAACTTAATACGAATATCTGCTTACCAAACTAAGCATACACAATTTTCAATTTATCTTCATGTTTTGTGTAAAATTAAATAATTTGGAATATCTGTGTTTTTGTTCAATATATAAAATTATTCTGGATTGCTATGGGAGAGGGGGGTTTGAACCCCCTGAATTTCCCCTTATCTACGGCGTTGCGTACAACATACTTCAACGCGTTTTTCACTGGCCAACAGCTATCTGCACAGAGCATTCATGATTTTTCCTCTTTCTACTCCCAAACCTTCTTTAAGAGTCAGTATGTTTCTACCACTTGATTATATTTTTCCGCTTTCACAAACAAAATGGTTGTTTTTTTAAGCTACGAGCAATAAATCTGCTCATTTTTTGTGGGTGTTTAAAGCTTTTTGAAGCTCATTTTAAGCGGGTAACTCGTGCTTTGGTCATTTTGGTCGCAGTTTGGCATCTTGAGTTCCAGCGTAAGTGAAATAGTAGATTTTTATTATTATTGTTGTGATTTTTTTTATTCTGCAATATTTTCTCTATTTTTAATGGCAACACATTTTTATGACGCTTGAAATTTGAGCATTTAACATAATGCTAGGACTTAACTGTTGCTTGTAAAGAAGAACATGAAGCGGAAGATTATGCTCAAAGCTTATTGCTTACTGTCGGATTAACATGAGCGTCTTAAGGTGTTGTGAAACTTTAACTGTTTGCCTGACAAACGAATTCAATTATTTTGAAAATGAATTTTATTGCATTGTGAAAAATATTGCAGCATAACCACCACGTGTGAAAGGAAATTAATTGGGCAGATTTAATGTTTTTGTGAATCGTAAAAACAACCTACTGATAATTTGACCAAAGAATTTAAGTCCATCGTAATATCAAGCTTAACCTTTGGCCATTGCCACAAATTGCAAACAACATAATTTATTTGAAATCCAGCAGCTACTAGCCCACACTTCGATGGATTGGACGGAGTGCAAGATACTGCAAATTATATATGTAAATATCTATTACCGATTTTTAATTTTTATTCTTTTGAAGTAATAAATACTTTTCAGCCGCATTTTGGCCCCACTTGAAGAATGCATAGAAAAAAAAAAATACAGAATCATGAAATCTTTAGACTTCTTTGCTTCAAAGTAATAAAAGTCTGGCAACGAAGTTTTTGTAATAAATTCTACAATCTTACGACGCATGGCGGCGGCTCAGACAGACATAAAGCAGACATTCAGGCAAACAGCCAGACAAATAGTCAGCCAGTCAGTCAGTTCGGCAGCTTGTCATTCACATAATATGCAAAGGAAGGCCAGACGCAGTTAATTGTTGTTCTTATACTTTTGATGCGCGTGAGTGAAATGCTGAACGGCTGCGCAGACGCTTTAATGAGGTTTTTTGTATTCTCCTTTTCTGCACGCACACTACATTATTTTATGGCGGATCCTGATTTTGCGGCGAATGTTGTTGCAGGCAACAATGATGCTATGTCGCATTAAAAAAAAAAAAAAAAAAATCGAGAGAAGAAAGCAATACACTATGCCAATTTTGCAAACTTTCTTTCAGTGTCATAAAAACTTAATTATTTTTAACTTTTTTATGTAAAAATTAGCACTTGAAATTTGTATCTGCTGCCAATCGAAAAAAATAAGTAATAAAATAGCTAGTAGCAATTTTTCTAAGTTTAATTTTCTTTTCATTTTATATTTTTTAAATGTCGTTACTTCATGTGCGAATGCGATGTTGTTAATAATGTTGTTTTTTATGTTGAGTTTGATGTGGCTATAGGTGATGTGGATGATGTTGTTGTGGTTTTTTTTTTCCGAGTGCAGTTAGTCTTGCAAAAGCAAGACATAAACTTATAATTTACAATTTTGTTTTGTACAAAAATTCCTGCAAAGTTTTTATAGTTTTTGTCTGTGTATATTTCTGGATGTTATATCCCTTTTCCACACGGCAAATTTTCTTGCCAGCAAGTCGCAAATACACAGGAAAGAAGAGCACAGCATCTAAGAAAGAACAGCTCAGAAGAAAAACTTGCCAGTACAGACTTGCCAGTAACGCAGACTTGCGGGTAAGAAAACTTACCGTGTGGAAAAGGGGTATAAGATCAAAGCTGTTTAGAGATGTTTTGTCCCCCTAAAACATGTGATCCATACGATTTAAATAAGATTACGGACAATAATAGCAGTGCTGGAATTTGCATTTCGGATACCTCTAATAAGTAGAAATTAAGAATTGTAAAGGTTGGTTGACAAGTAATTCTATTCAATATAATCTCCCTCCACTTCAATGATCCACCAATAATTTTATACCAATTCTGTAATGATTTTTCAGAAGCTTTAAAAAAAACTGTTTCACTTCTGCAATAGCTTCTTCATTCGACAAAAAACGCTTTCCACGTTGCAAGTGTTCCAAGTTTCTGAAGATGTTTCAAGTTTCTGGGTGCCAGCCACAGCTGGTGAATACGATAGGTGGTTCAGCCAATTCATAATTAATTCATTAATTTTAGCCTTCGTCAAGACACTTGAGTGAACACATGCATTGTCTAGATAAATAGTGTTTTTTTTTTCCTGTAAAGCAGGTATTTTCTCACGATTTTTTTCTTTAAGCCGATCCAAAAGTTTGCGATAATATTCAGAGTTAATTGTTTTCCCTTTCTCGAGAAAATGAATCAACAAAATCCCTTTTGCGTTCCTCAACACTGATGCCATTACCTTTTTTGCCGATCGTTCTGACTTCACCTGTTTCGGTTTTTGTTACAGTTTTGGATCACGGTGGTAGATCCAAATCTCATTCTACTAATTATAAAACTACAAGCATGTAGCAGTTGTTCGCGGACGGACGCCACGGACGTCTTTTTTTTATCAATCTCTATAAGACAATACATATCAAACGAAATAAAAGACATGTCTTCTTTTGTTTTGGAACTCAGCACTGCATTTATACAATGTATCTCATTTTTCGCCTTGCTCGACGCTCATTTGTTTTTTTTTTTGGTTGCACTGTGCTACCTGAGAAAAAAGAGAGTAGTAAAGCGCAATACTGAGTTTATTGAAACTAAGGCAACACAAAAGCGTGAAAATAAAACAATTACGCAATGCGTAACAGATGAGATGATATCTTAAATAACTAAAAACTTTAATATAATATATTTATTATTAAAATTTCGATAGGAAAATATCTCTTAAGAATGCTGTAGAACAAGGATAATACTTTAAAACTTTTTCAAAAAAATTGGCCCTATGCTTTCGGAGTTTACCTGGAACCATGGGCGTCCGCTGGTGGAAGGGGGTGCTTTCCCCCCCTAGGCAGTGACAATTTTTAAATATCTTTAAATTAAATCAAAAGTTACAATTAAAAAATTTTACGGGAGAGTCAAAAAACTTTCTAAATTGTAATTGTAATTGTATGTTGCGCTCAAACTTAGGGATTTTAGAACTTTTTTATAAAAACTTCGTTTTTAGTTGTAGGAGCGTAAAATTTAGCAGAAACATGTATTTTGATAAAGTGCATCAATAATCAATCAAAAAGTCGACTTTGAGCTTATTGTAACTTACGGCTTTTTTGATTTATATGACGATATTTTCATTATACATATATGTTAATATATTTTGAAGAGAAGTCAAAAATACGTTTTTTAAGGTATATTCATATATAAGGCTGAGCTTAGCCATGCATATAGAAAATTCGATTTGAGATATTTATTTTATACTTCTTCAAATTCACGTTCACAGGCGTTAACCCATTTTGAGAATTTTCTGGATTTTTTCGCGTCACGTGCTCATGTTACATCCAGGATTTAGAATCAAGCCATCAAGCCTGAATGGAGCCCTAAACCCATCTATACATTAGGGCACCTCACGAAAAAATGTTGTATGGCACAGTTGCTCAAGATAATCCTTGGTTTATGTTATGATGATTCTCCAAGTATTTCGACTTTAGCGATTGCCATCCGTGAGCTGGAATGGTTTGAAATAACCTCTAAAATCGAGTTTTTTATAACCATATTAGCTTGCGCAATAGTTGACAGAAATTACAGCCCGGAATAAGTTTTTCCAATCTTAATCACTGTATCTGTATCCAATCTGTATTTTCACTAAAATTCAAAAAACTTAATTATTTCTTATGCGATCCTCTCTTTCAAGACATCGTTGGAAAGGTTTTGAGAGCTCACATTGATTCCTAGTCAGAATTGCATAAATTTCTATATATTAAAATTAAAATATTAATTATAAAATAAGCACCTACTGAAAAAATATTCTAAGAAATTAAAAAAAAAAAAATAAAAATAATGAAGTTATTTGAAATTTGAAAGTTTTTGTATGGAAATGAAATAAAAAATATATCAAAAATAAACATGAAAAACAGCGTTATCTTTAATCTGATTGCAAACATTTACAATTTTTTGATGCAGATTGGAAGAGCGTTTTTTGGCTTATAGTTTCTGACAGTTAATTTTTTTACAATTAATACACTAGCCAATATTTTTACAAAAAACTCGATTTTTAGAGGTTATTTCAAACCATTCCAGCTCACGGGAGGCTATCGCTAGACTCGAAATATTTAAGGAATCATCATAACATAAACTTAAGATTAGTTTGAGCATTTGTGAGGCGCCTTACTATATATTTATACCTCTTAATATATTTATTCTTACGTTTTGAATTAAAAAATAAATATTTTAAATAATTCATACAATCGGTATGTTTTCAAACTTGATTTTAATAACTTGCATGCTGCTAGAACTGATGATGTTGAAAAAAGAAATAAGTCAGTTGATGTCCATGCGGGGAACATTTCAAGAATAGTGACATTTCTTGTTCTAAATTTTTGCGAATTATATGGATTTTTACATCCTAAATCCAAATCTGATAAATTTCAGGCCGCTCGCAGTTGGCTTATGAGTCTTAGGCTTCCAAAACTGGAAAAAATGGTCTAAAAATCTAGCTGGTTTTATTAATTTTTTAAAAAAAATTTTGGAAAATTTTTATATTCTTATTTGCAAAGAGGAAAACTTGGGGCTAAATAGTAGTTAATGCGATTTTATTTAAGGCTAAAGGAGACATCACATTATTTAATTTACTAAATTACTAATAATGTTTGTTGAGAAAAAATTTTTGGAATTACATACAAGTAATGGGCAAACCATCCGTTTATGAGTTAACAGACAGCATTTGGTCTTACTTTCATTAAACTCTACTCTATTAGCAAGGCCCCACTCAGAGATTTTTTGTAGATCATTAAGTAATGTGTTATTCATATTTTGCCTCTTTCTCTCAATCACATACCATAAAAACCAAATCATAAAACTTGAGCGTTTTTTAAATGAGTATGGATTGGGTTATGAGTCAACGATAGAAGGTCATTGATAAAAACTAGAAACAAGGCTGGCGATAGAACTGAACCTGGCGGTACTTCTGCATTCATGGCGTGCTCCTCGGACAAAATGCCGTCAACTACGACACGAATCATTCTGTCCTTGACGTTATCCTTCGAACAAAGTTGGCAATGCAATCAGACACCGTATGCAATTAGTTTTGACACGAGCGCTTTATGCTACACTCGGTCAAATGCCTTCAAAATATCCAGAGTAACAACCCTGCTCTCACCGAAAAAGTAAACACATTGATTCCATTTCTCGGTTAGAAATGTCATGAAGTCACCAGTAGAGCGGGCCCTACGGAAACCATATTGACGATCACTGAGCAGTTGGTTGTGCTCCAGATAGTTCATAAAATTTAAGTTTATTACGCTCTCTATAACTTAATTTGCAGAGTTCGTGGCATCGCCCTTTTTTGGCACCTGCTGGACACTTACCACCTTCCAACAAGATGGAAATCAAGCATATATTTTCAGCACAATTGGCGGTAAGCCATCAGGACCAGAAAATTTGTTTACGGTGCGATTTATAAGGACCCTTTTAACTGCTCTCGTTCGAAAGTAAATCTCCTGCATTGCAGAAGATTCACCCTCTACAAAGGGCAGTGGCTGATTGTTATCCAAGAGTGGAATTATGTGCAAACAATCTAGCCAATAGGTTCGCTTTATCAGTCGGGTCAGTGAAGATTTGGTCATCTTTTAAAAGTGCTGGAATCAATAACGATGTCTGATTCTTCACTCCTTTAACAAAGGACCAACAATTTTTGCTTCTTTTGGAGCATAGAAGAACCTGTTCTCGAATGCAAGCTTCGTGAAGAAACTTTTCGAATTTTAAAATTGCATTTCAGCGATTCCTTGCCTCGATGCGAAGTCTTTTATTATCAGTATTCTTGTTAGAAAGCCAATTCTGAAAGGCTTCCTCTTTGGACCTGACTGAAATCCTGCAAGTCTCATTATACCATGAGCAATCTTTTGGTTAAATGCTTCTCATTTTATTGGGAATGAAAGACCGCATACCCAATAAAATAATTTCTTGTACCATGAGAGCCTCGGCATTCACATTTCTATAAGCGAAACATAATTTCCAATTGAAGTTGCGTTAAAAGTAATTTAACGCGGTCCCATTTGCCTTTTCGTCCTCTTCGGGACAGTCCTCTATGCAGTCCTCTTCAGGGCTTTTGGCATAGAGGTGCAGTGGTTAAAATATGGAAAAACAGCGGAGATGGTATGACGTTCTGAGTTACCAAGAGGTGCGCTGACACTCACATCATATTTTTCATGATGTGAAGTCAGAAAAAGGTCAAGAATATTATGGCTATGCATATCACTTTGAGGGAAAAAGGTGGGTTCCTTCACTAGTTGAATCAATTGGTTAGATTCAGCAAATAACTCAACACATTGCCCAAGAGGTGTCAATGGGCGCGAGTGACGTAACCAAGCCGGGTTGTCGCCTGCTACAACGATCTCACTGTCAGGAAACATACCCAAAATATGCGTAATCGAATCAGAGGGAGAGAGTACAGGTTGTTAAAAGTGGTCTTCCTCCCTAGATTCGGACTTATATAAATAAAACAGAAATGTTGCAACTGCAAGCGAAGCCTGAACCTAACCCACATTGAGCTAAACTCTGGATCGGTCACCTTCATACCTCTCTCACACTGGTAAGCTACATCTGATCGTATAAAAAGGGCAATACCCCTATGCAAAGAAAATAATAGCAGTAAGCGATACCCAGGTATATAAAAATCCAGTGAATCTGCATCCTCGGCTATCTGGGTCTTGCCTAGTGCCATTATTTCAGGCCTATGTAGAGTATAATGCACATAAACCGAGAAAAAAATTCGCTCTCAGTCCATGAGTATTGCAAAAATCTATGCGAAAATGGCCCGACATTTGCACACCATGCAAATATCAAACAAATATGGGCATATGGGGTAATTAATTACAATACATTTAGAGTTCAGCCTATATTGTATTGGTTTAAGATGTGGTGTACTCATTGAGCAGCAGTTTACCAGTTTCAATCGGAATGCTCGGAGAGTTTCGAACCATTGAAGTCACCGATGTATCATTCCTAGCAAGCTCATCTGCTTTTTCCTTTTCACGTATGTCTTTATGCCCAGGTACCCATATTAAGCTAATGTAAAAAAAGTTGGACATTTCGCCTAATACAGCAAGGTCTACTTTGGCTACATAGAGTTGATGGATACTTGCTCCATCGCTTTGATCGCTGCTTGGCTGTTCAAGAAAATGTCTATTTCTCGTTTAGAGAAGATATTCTCTGGGAGCCATGTGGCAACTTCCTTAATTGCTATCATTTCGGCTTGGAAAACACTACAATGATCAGTTAGCCTACGAATCAAGGATACCCCTAATTCTTTTTAATAGACCCCATTCCCTACCTTTTCATTTAATTTTGACCCATTTGTATAGAAATGTATATCCATGGTTTCCAGTATGTTCTGGGTGGAATAAGCGTGCCGTAGTTTCCATCAAAGGAAAGCAGTATTTTTGTTATTTACTTTATGAGTAAAACTTTTATTACTTCTTTTTAAAATAAAAAACACGGAATATTATCTAGGATTCTTTTTTAACCACAGTGGTTTTCTCAGACACATACAGACCGTCCAAGAACTTACGAATATCCTTATTTTTAACTGTCGTCGACTGTTGAATCAAGGCCGCCGAACCAGAGACAGCTTCAATATCATTACCTTCAATAATAAGTTTGTCCTTTTGCGCGGTGGAGTTGACAACAGTGACACCGGGTGCCATTTCGACGCGACGAATGGAAACCGTAGGTGACACCCTTAGTCAAATTTTCAATATGAGTGCAAACAGTGCGTACGGCAGCCAATTCTTTTTTGGCACCGAACCATTTCTCGACCTTCAGTGTACGTCTATCCACCATGTACATGTCCAAAGCCAAGTGCTTGAAGCTGCACTTTAGCACACCCCGAGGACCGGTAATTGTGACTACACGCGCCTTCACCGACGCTTTAATATCCTTGGGGATCTTTGGGTTTGAGTTGATTGTCCTCATTACGACAACGCTTCGGACCGACCGGAAAGAGGTTGACTCGAAAAAGGACTCAGTGGTTTGCAGTAATCAGTTCTCCTTGTCAGTATTGTAATCAGTATTGTCAGTGATCAGTATTGTCCTTGGTGGAATGAAGTTTTATTTATAGAGTATGGATGCGTGTCCTGTTCCAAGGTTTTTGCGTACTCTAGTTTTTCTCACACAGTAAAAATATGAGGATAAATTTTATACTATTTGGTATACATATAAATCCAAACCAAAAATGTTTTAAAAGTTATACCATCAAATCTTATCAATTTTTCCAGATCATTTTTCTCGTCAGACCAATCGAAACCACCTATATTTTTAAATTTCCCAATTTCGGTGAATTTTTTACTTTCGAACCAGAATATATTTTGATTTACACATGATATCCATATACAATTTTTAAATTATATTTGCTTCATTATTTTTATAATATTGAATGGTTTCAAATTTATAAATTATTTGGAATAAAAAAAGTTTATACCACACAAATGTTATAAAAAAGATAAAAGTTACCCTCATTTTTTTACTGTGCAGTTTGACCGCCGAGCAAGCTGCTACTTGCCTGGCAACCAAGTCAAGCGGTTGGACTGAGGTCTCTAAAGCCGCAGTCGGTGTTGTTCTCAGAGCACCGCCATATAGCCAGTATATAGCCAGTGAACGATATTAAACCAACAATATTAAATTAATATATTATGGGTATTCACACTGACTTGGGTAGTTGGGTAGATTGGCAAATGCCATACATTTTGTTTTTGTAAAGTGTATAAGTACCCAAGTACCCATTTACGAATCTACTTTAGCTGCTCTCTGACTTGTATGGGTAAATTGAATGTATATAAATGCTTATAAATGTATATAAATGTTGCCAAGCCTATTTTTACCACCGTTCTATACATATAAAATCGTTCGTGCGGTGTCTCTTAAGTTCTCAGGAACAGAAATCCAATGTGTTTTACGTAGACACCTGCCGTGTAGGCTTAATTCTACGGTGCTCCATAGCGTGGGACCGAAATATTGCGTCGGCCAACGCCCCTTTGAGGGTTCAAAGGTACCAAATTAGCTAAATGTTGTGATGACATGTCGCAACCCTTGGTAAGGGTGGAGGCCTATCTAAAACCTCTTCCGTACTCTGGGGTACGGCACCCGGTTTGAGAATACAAACCTACACCGAGCTAAGCAGCTCTACCCGCGATATAGGTGATAAACACACAGCCACCACGAATCTCCCCGAAGGGCCAACCCAATCAGTCAACCTGGCGCATGCCAAGGGGCTACCGACTGCCCGTGGTACCAGCTTTCAAGTCTTTGGTCGGACCTCGTAGCATACTAAAGCATACTACTACCAGTTTTAGCTCATCACAGCTCCGGACTGGTGACCAATCGTTCTCAGGAACAGTAACACCTAAGACCACCAAATTTACAATATCTGTTATTAAAGTTAATAGTTTTGTTAATAAAAAAACCACACCCCCTTTTACCGCCCACAAATCAATAAAAATGATATATCGAAGAATCAAGGCATGCGCCTTATTCAAACAGAGTTTGGTCTTGGTTCCGAAAGGAAAATAATAGATTATTACAGGAAGAATTGATTTTAACCATACGTGAATTATCAATTGGGCGGAACAAAAGTGAAAGATAGTTTGAATTGTTAATTACCGAGGCTAGTGTTATGCTTTAACCTCGGCAAGCATTTCTAGCCCTCAGTTCCTTTTCTTTTAATTCCACGTTTTCCACAATTTAGCTGTGGATTTTTTATTTCAATAATTCTTAAATGTATTAAAGAACAAAAAAATCGAAAAGAACCATGCCCGAATCGGGGAGATTTTAGTCTAGCGTAGTCTCTGAGTTAATAGTCTAGCGCACTCTTCACTAGACTACAAAGGCCGACTAGGTTTTGGTGGTATAAGACTACAATTTGTAAATTTATTTAAAAGGTTACTGGCGGCAACTTTACTAAAAATGGGCGTATTCGAACTATGCTTACGCCCGATTTTAAGGGGATAAGCGTGGATTGAAGCAAAGTGCTCCAGGCATAAGCTTAATTGAGCTGCAATTTTGTCAGTTGATTTTTTTTGAGTACGATATGGTTTAGGGAAAAATTTTTGCCACACCCCTTTTTACCGCCCTCAAACCAAAAATAATCGTCGTAGACTTAAATTTGGTAATTTAGTTCATAAGGTTACTTTCGTAAACTTAACTAAAAATGGGCGTGGTCGCACTGCAGTTATGCCAGTTCAGATATATAAAATAACTCGTATTTTTTCTGATTGGCATGAAAATTCTTATATGGCAGTAAGGCGGTCTATGGCAGGACAACGTCTGCCCGGGATACTAGTAAAGTATAAAATGCTATGAAGCTCACGCCCAAATAATGGCCTAAATTTCTTCCAGCTGTCACTCGTCGCTCATCAGCTACATAAACCGGGGAGATCAAACAAACATGCAGCACTGCCCAAAACTATTCTACAAAGTACTCAATTGCAATTTAGGGTGCTAGCAATAATCAAAAGTACTCAATCTATACATACCCAACAACCCAAGACTGTGTGAATACCCCTATTATGATTTAACTTGATTTGACCCAAATTTTTCGGTCTTTGTAGTCTAGTGGAAAGTGCGCTAGACTATCAACCCAGAGGTCCCTGGTTCGAATCCGGGCTCGGGCATGGTTCTTTTCACTTTCTTTATTCTTTTCTACATTTAAAAATTATGGAAAACTAAAAATCCACAAATAAATTGTGTAAAATCTGGAATTAAAAAGGACAGGAACACAACTATGGGTTGGAAATGCTTGCCGATGTTAAGGCATAACAATAACCTCGGTAAAAAGCAATTCAAATTGTCTTTCACGGTTGTTTCGCCTAATCAATAATTCACGTATGGTTCCAATCAATTCACATAAATAATCTATCCCTTTTCTTTCAGGTCAAAGACCAAATCTTATTTGTGCAAGGCGCATGCCTTGGTTCTTTGATCTTTTTTTAAAAAAAAAAAAAATCAAAAATATAAATAATGTATGATGAAATAAATGGCGTATAAATTTTGATTCTTCTACTGGTAAACAGGTGTCGCTTTCAAATCTTTTGCTATCAATATGTAGTTCAGTATTCTATTTTAATGAACCAAAAAATATAAGTTGAACCGTCACTTTTAGTTGGTTTTAATGTCATCATCGACAAATTTTCACAAGCGGGTTATAAAAAAATTACCACACTCTCAAGAGCTTAAAATGTTATGTAATTTGTTGTAAATTTGCGCTTTATACTAAAATAATCATTACGATGAGATCGCCTTTCCAAGTTCCATTATGTACAATTAGAAGATTCGTGCAATGCATTGACTTTCAGATAAAATAAGCAATAACAAAAAAGCACAACTACTTCCTGAGATGGTGTTCTAAGCTTGTGTGTTCCTCGGTGAGCGCTGCGGTTGCGTGTTGTTGCGTAATTGAATTACTGAATTTTGTATTGCAGAAGGTAAACTTATTCATTGCCGCTGGCTTAATGTTTGCCAGCTAGAACTATTACGGAAAGATTCTTTCAAAGAGTTACATCTTTGATTTTCTTTGGATGCTGTCGCAGTGAAGTCCTTTCCTTTTTGACTACAATGAAAGTCATTTCAAATCAAAAAATTTTTTCTCATGTAGTTTCATAGAACTTAGCTCAAAATCTTTTGATCAAATATTCTCAATTTCTTCTAAAAATTTTTCTAAAAGTTAATTTTAAACTTCAGTTAACGTATTATAGCACGAAGCAGACATAAAATCGCTCGTGTTTGCTTTAATTTAATCCCATTAAAGCAGCGCAACCAAGTTTTTATAACATTCTACTATTTTTATAGAGCAAAATCAATTTGTTTTTGTTGCCCTATTTACAGAACATCAGCAACGGTTTATGCTTTTCGAGGATTAAAACGTCCATTGTTTTGAGTATTAAATGCGCGACAGATTGTATCCATCAATCAAAAGTGTGGGAAACACAACAATGGCAATACAACAGTGATAGCAGTAAGCTTGAAAAATCATGAGAAAATTTGCAAAAATCCTGCTTAACGATTAGCCACAGATAGTAAAAAGGCAAAAAAAGCAACACTGGTGGTTAAACCAAGTATAAGCATAAAAATTGCGATTGAACAGAAACGAAACATATTTACATAAAAATAGAGTAATGCCAAATATCTGTAAAGAAGTGCTGTAATATGTTGTATAAACACATGTATCTATTAGAATTAAAAGAATTAAAATAAATTTATTTCACTTTATATTAAAAATCTGTATCGTCCCACTCTTGACCCAACCTAAGACAATACAACAGTTATTGCTTCCTAAAACAAAGTCTGTTTATATTTCAGGTTAATTTTTGTGATAAAAGCTAATATATACAATTTTTTTAAAAATGCTTTAATGATGGCCTTTATGACTGCTATACGAATGATAATATATTGAGTCTAATGAAAAAAAATTAAGTAAATGCTTTTCCTTGAAATTTGCATAGCATGCTTAGATATAATAGGAGTATTCACAAGGTGTGCTATCATGTCATAATGTCATATTGTCCTAAGATTTTACATTAGTTTAAACATTTTATTGTTGCCTTCCATATAAAAAAGTACTAATATATTCCAACTCTGAAAGCTATGTTTATTGAAAAGTAGTAATCAAACAGCTGCTTCTTATTTGCATTTATTTATCTTGTAAATTTTAGCTTTAAAATTTTAGGGCAATATGACATGAATACCCTAAATATGTATAAAAATTTGAACACAAAATAATAATGCAATTCCATTTTAAACGTACCGGACAAATACAAATTACGGAATGACCATATTCGATTTAGGTCAAATTTTGAATAAAGCATCACTGACGAAAATAAAAAACTTGATTTTTACGAATTTTTTGATTTTTACGAAAATTCATATCTGCACGGAACGATTTTGTGCGTTGTTTTAATGAAAATATTCGTTACTTTTGAACCAACGCACACGTTCGTTAAAATTTAATGAACGGTATTCATAAGCTTGAAATTTATGACAAAATTAATGATTACGTGTAATTTAATGAAAAATTTCATTAAAGTTTAATGAATAAAAACATAAAAATAAATGAAAAATCATTAAACTTTATTAATACGTTTGTTAAAATTTAATGAAGAATTTCATTTAAACTAATGAAAAGAAGAAGTTAATTAAAATTTTATTCAATTTTCATGGAAATATGAGTAAATTTTTAATTTATGAAATTGTTGAAAGAAATGGTGGAATATTTACACACTTTACCTAATAAATTTAAATGAAAATGTTTTGTTTTAATATTCAAAAGTATATATTTCATACAATTTAATTATTTTATTAATATGCTTACAGTCTTGAATAAAAATGGCAAATAATGTTATTTTATTACATAAAATTAAAATAATTGAAGTATTTAAGGAAGAAATTGATTCGCAAAATTAAGAAGTATTTCAAGCAAAAATTGACTGACTCATCTGCGATCGGCTTTGTTGGTAATACACTCGTTGGCAACACACACGTCGGCTGCACAGTTCGGAGCGATAGCGCTTCTTTTTGTTTTTGATTGCTGCAAACATTTGCCAATAGTTTTTGTTTTATAAGACTCAAAATCAGAATACTTTTTTTTAAGATGTCTTTTATAAATATTAACACCACCAAACAGTTGTGCATAAAATTAACAACGCAACTTGTCCTTTTTAGAAATAAAATGCAGTTTTTTATATGTTCTACAAAGATATCTATATTTTTGTATTCTTTTTTGCACAAAGCACAAAACATTTTAGGTTCTTTACGTTAAATATTTTAATCGCTGGTAAATACACTTTTATTAATTTTTAATTTACTTCTAAGCACTTTTAACTTATTACTTTTCACAAACAAAAATGAAGTAGAACAATTTGTGTCATTCATTACCCATCGCTACAATAAAGCGATGTTCCGTTAGACGACGAGATTGTTTGGCAATTTTAATGAAGAATTTTCATAAACTTATTCATAAATTCATATTTTAGAGCTGCTCTGAAGAAATATTTATGAATTGCTTTCATTAAAATTTGTGAACTCGTTCATAAACTGTAATGAAAATTTTCGTTAAGTTAACGAAGAAACCATTAAAAATAATGAATTTATTTTTAAAATGGTCAAGAAAAATTTAATGAACAGCTTTAGTTAAAAATTTATGAATTATATTTTTCCGTGTGAAACATTTCTTAACTGATTGTTAAGCTTGAACTATAGTTGGAAAGGTAATTAAATGGACTTTAATTTATATGTAAGATTAGCCTATTGTTAAGTTTGAACTACGGTTGGAAAGGTAATTGAAGGGACTTTAATTTCAAAATAATTTTGGGAAATTTTAATAGTTTGGGGTTCCATCACTGAACTTCGGTTTTCAGTTCGGTGGGTTCGAAAAACATCATTTAAATATTCAAAATAATTTTTTCTTAAAGCTAGTAAAATTACCTTATTAGCAATATAAAATTAGGGTGGGGACTCAATGGGTTAATGAGATATGGTATCCTTAACATCTAAAACCAAATTATTTTTTTTTGTAACAAACGCATTTCTTAACCAAATTTTAAGTTTAAACTACCCGTGGAAAGGTAATTGAACGGACTTTAATCTTAAAATAATTTTGAGAAATTTTGGCGATTGGGGGCTCTATCCCTTGTTGTAAGGTAATTGATTTTGAAGAAGGGGTTCGAAGAATATCGTTTAAATATTCAAAATAATTTTTTCTTAAAGCTAATCAATTTAACTTTTTAGCAATATAAAAATTAGGGTGGGGACTCAATGGGTTCATGAGATATGATCATTTTAACATCCAAGCAAAAGTTATTTTTTATATAAATTTTTGTAAAGTTGATAATGTCCATATCTCATGAGCCCATTGAAAACCTGTTATATTGTTGAATAGATAGTTTGGCCAGCTTTAAGAAAAAAATTGCTTGGAATTTTTAAATGGTGTTCTTCGAACTCCTACTTCGGAATCCATTACCTTACCAGAAGGGATGAAGCCTCAACCACCAAAATGTACCAAAACTATTTTTCGATTTAATTTCGTTGAATTACCTTTCCAACGTTACTTCAAACTGAACACTTGGTTAATAACCCAGTGGAGAAATGAGAAGTTATTACTGCCTAACTAGTTCAATAACTAGTTATCCTGTAAGCACATTGCATTGCGACTTCGCTAACAATTTGTAAATAAATAATGTCAAACAAAATGCCCGTAACAACAGTTGCGAATGTAGCCTATCAACTCAAAACCTTACGTCCTCGCTTACGATTTGAAAATAAATAACTTAAGCTGGAACCCTTCAGGAAAGATCTAAAAGTGATAAAGAAACATTCCCCACCGTATCTTTCGGAAGCTTAAGCGTAGTTAAGCGTGGAAACTTTTACTTATTGTCAAGCAATGACAACAGAAAATATTAATAGCATTCTTTTCTAGCCGCTTATTATAGAATTCGATGGTCTAGTGGTAGCGCACTAGACTGTCGCTCAAGGGTCCCGGGTTCGAATCCTGGCCGGGCATTTTCATAACAAGGGAGAGGAATGTTCCACATTAATTTTTAAGACAGCGGAGGGGAATGTTTCCACGTTCATTTTTAACACAGCAGAGAGGAAGGTTTCCCTTTAATGACATGCTATGTAAAAAATTAAATGTAGTGAACAACAGAAGGGAATGCTTCCTACATTTAATGGAATGTTTCCTGTTTATATCCGGGACTGTTTCCATTTCCTAAAAGGAATACCTGATAATTTAACTACAAATATACATTTTTTTGTTATGTCAGTTCATGTTTTCAATCTTAAAAACTATTTTGGTCTTCTCAAACAAAAACAACAAATAAGAGAATAAAAAATGCGCATTCAATTATTGCTCTATTTTGAGACCGGTTTCGATAAGTAAAGTTCAATTTCTAGATTTTTAGTGCTAAAAAAATTTCCATGCGTTCGGTTGATCAAGTTTATACTATAAAGTGAAATAAAACAAAATATTTAAACAAAAATCAATACGGTAAGTGTGATTGGAAAACTAAATTACAATTATTTTTATACATTTTTATAAATGAAATAATTATATATTTATTATTGTAACAAAGGCATAGGCAAAAGAAATTTAGCTCGGCTAGTTAAAAAAGAAAAAAATATTTTGAAGCTAAGAAAAATAAATTTAACTACGGTACAGACACTAGTAATTCTTAAGAAGTTTCTGAAAATTTATGAATTGTAGCAAACACTGATAATATTAACCATAAAAAACAATAAAAAATTAGAGGAACTTCGGGTATTGTGGTATAGATATTTGTGTTCTGCGATTTGTGAAAAACTATAAGTGTGTTCTTTGTCAAATGTTATTTGTTTGGATGCTTGAAGTATTGGTAACAAAAAAACATAGAATAAGAATCTTATGATAACCCATTAAAATGTTATTAGGAAAAGTTTGAGAAAACCCAAAAACCTCCTTCCCAAAAATTTGGAGGGTATTGCGGTACACAACATAGGTGTAATGTGGTATACTGTTTTTGAGTGAATTGGTTTTGAAAAATCTTTTAAAAAAAATTGCATTTTATATATATGGACTGTTTTGAGGGGTTTTTAATTTATAAATTTATTAGAATTGAATATTTCAAATTTAACAAAAGCAAACGTTTATAATTCAATATATAAGAAAAAGTAATGAAAAAAGAATGACAACAGGGTTGCTTAATAAACTCATTACATTAGGTATCGTTGAAACTTAAAATAAAGAGTATTTCTCATGCCCAAGTTAAAAAGTATTAAAAAAAAGATTTTAATTTATGCTTTCACATGCATAATCATAATACCATATTAGCCGCCAAGATGTATACCACAAAAGCCGATTTGATACGATCAGGTATAAAAAATTTTAAATTGAATAGTGTTGAGAACTAACAAAATGTATTGCAAATCAATCAGAGCCTAACACTTACCTTAAATGCAGAAATTACACAATAATAAATAACTCGTTGTTTTCCTTAAAAAAATTCACTGACCTTGGAATAAAAAAAAAACAAGTCGATCAAACGCCTTCATATGTTTTTTTTAACTGATCGAAAACGTGTTAGGTTTCGTTGATTTTCTTGAACTCTATTCTCTTTTTTATTAGTTTATTACACAAATTTAAGCAAGATTGCGGAAAAATAAGTTTAGCGGAATCGGAGATATTAGCCTATACCACATTATCCTCCTATACCATAATACCCGAAGTTCCTGTAATCAATAAAAACAGTTGGGATCTCAAAAACGTAGATCTATGGTAAGAATTGCCTTAAAAGCTTCCTGGGTGGATATTTATTACTTTTTTCAACCTGCAATGCCATGTCAAATGATTACTGCGAAATTAGTATTATATATATTTAATAACAGGTGCACTTTTAAAGGATGCCTATACGAAGGAGAAATTTGAAATAGAACTACAAAAGGGATTCAAGAACTATAAAATTATTTTCTTTACAAAAAAATGTATCAACAAAAAAAGTCTTCACTAAAATAAGACTAACTTTTATAAATTTGTAATTTAGATGTTTAATGAGTTTTAAATTTTTTTTTATAATTTATTTAAAAATTTTTAATTTCTTAATGTTTAATTTCTTAATTTCTAAATGTATTTTCGGATTTTTTTAAGTTTTTTAAACTTTACATTTATTATTTTTTGGACATTTATAGATTTAATTCTATTTGCATAAAGAAATAGTTTATTGATAAAAAAATGAGTTTCAACTAAAACAAAACAACGAGTACTCTTTTTTGGCTGTAATAAAGCTAAGTAGTTACTATTTGAGTTATAAGTTATACTGGTTATTATAAGTTATGCTGGTTATTATGGTTATTATGAGTTATTAGTTATACTGGAGATAATGAGTTCCATTCTGATTTACAAGTAATACGAGAGGTAGTTAGTTACCCCCTGACTTATAGGTAATACTGGAGGTAAGTAGTTGAACTCTGACTTATGGGTAATGCAGGTGGTAAGTAGTTAGGGCTGCCAGGTTTTTTTTTTAAAAATCGGGATTTTTAAAAAAAAAAATCGGGACATAAGCAAAAAAATCGGGAGAGACTCAATCGTACAGTACGCTTAGAATAACAAAAAAAAAAAACTTTAAATACGTTTAAATCGATTTTTTCGAGTTGTATGTAACTTTCAGTGACAGGGGACTCAAATAAATGAATATAGAAACAAAATAAACTTATATTTTTATTAACCCATATTAATACAATATCTGAAAATTCAAAATTTGTATTTTATAATGTATTTTACATAATGCACTTATTGTTTTTTCGTTTTGTTTTCTTTCGTTCATGCTATGTTTGATTGCTAGAATAGGATGCGATATGTTAAACTTAACGAACATCGTGGGTGAAAATGAGTAAAACAAAATTAACAATATTCACAAAGAAAAATGTCATTGTTTTATTCGCTCCCTTTTTCTTTATTTTCAGCACTGTTCGGTTGCTTGAAAAGTATGCGATTCGGTGCAATTAACTAATTAGTGGCGTACAAAAAAATCTGTACAAATTTAGTCATGAAGAAATAAAAACGTAGGAATTATGTATTTTTAAAAAAAAATGAAAATATTACAAAATAAAATTGTTTTTCAAGAAATCGGGACATTTGGCGTCCCGCGTGAGGTCTTCGCGGTACGCACATTTCTAGGCTGAAAATCGGGACAACCCGGGTGGAGATCGGGAGCTGGCAGCCTTATAAGTAGTTGACCTCTGATTTATTTGTAATACTGGATATAATTAGTTCACGTCTGACTTATAAGTAATGCTGGATGCAAATACCACACATTACCGCCCATGTTAAGATAACGCCTTATTTTTGTGTGTTGTAATCCAGCAGGCTACCACCCATTACTGAGTAATCATTATATAACTACAATAGTTCAGTAATGATTACTTCCCCAACTGGGAAGTGTTTGAGATTTGAATTTTCGTAAAAATCAATTTTTGACTTTTTTTGCCTATTTTATTGTTAATTTTGTGCACCAAAATCACGCCAAACTTTTTTCCTCCAAATAAAGTTTTTTATTTCAGCTAGTGACGCTCCATGCAAAATTTGATTCCAACCGGATATGGTTTTTCAGTAAGGACGGTACGTTTAAAATGGAATTGCTGGTAATGTTTTCGGTGTTAACTTGTCACAAAAGTCAACTTAAAAGAAGATAAAAACTCATTTATAATTAGAACTGTGAATATGCATAGTTAGTAGTTACGTCCTGTGTTATCCCTGAGCCCAATTCATACTTTGGTGAGCAAAGTTTTCCACGAAAGTATAGATTGATGCATTTTATTCCTTTAGGAGTCATCGTAAAATGCTTGCCAAACAATACTTCCTTGCATTAGGCATCTGTTCATTTGACAAGGGTTTTTCGTGTTGTCCTCGTACCTACTGCTAATGTGTAGATAATTCAAATTTTTATTTTTGATGAATTTAAATTAAAGTGCAAATTAAAAATTCATTATATTTCGCCATTTTATGTTTATGTAAGCAGGAGTGTTTTTAAAGCAGTGTTTTCTGAACGCTGTCAGGCAGTGTTTTGTATTTTGTATAAAAGCAGTTTTGCATATTCCATTTGATTAGCAAATCATCAGATGATTAGTCTAAGCAACAAAAAATCTAAATATTTTTGTAGGGACTGCTTTATATATCGCCCTAATATACAATATAAATACCTTTAATGAGCTACGCACGATATTCTTTATTGACTTAAAATTACATTCGTTAGCCAAAAACTATGATTATCCTACAAGGAAGTGCAAAACTATATTCAACAGAAGCAAAACAAAAGAAAAATAACAGTATCAAAAATAAAAGAAACTGGTTCAAAATACCTTAAGGACACTTACGAACTATAGTTGGTTTTGTTTAATGGTGGCTTTGTCTAGTTCTATTTATCCAGAAATCATCTCTGCGCATTCATATGCAACTTCTTACTTGTTTGAAAATACTTGAGTATTTCTTGTTTTTGTAGATGTTGAAATTGCAAAAACCTGAGTTTGGATGAACATTTTGTTCATACTGACCAACATGCTGGCATGAGCTGAATTTTATCATTTAAGTGCTGCTTAATTAACGTTTAGTGTTGTATAAACATAGGCTGTGTACACCCCTTAGAAGCGGCATCTAATGCGTGTGTCCTTTGATGACGGCTTGGTGAAGTAATTAGAGATTACTACAGTTTAATGATAGTTTTTTAAGCGTTGAGCGCGTTTTAAAATTTTTTATTATAATGTGAAGAGCTACGAGCCTCTAGAATATTTGCTAGTTATTAAATAGAAAAACGATTGCTTAATAAAGTTCCTATAAAGTTCCTATAGTTTCTATAGTATCTTAACTTAATAAAGTTCTTAAAGTTTTTATGTGCAGTTGACTTCTACACCAAAATATGACAGAAGCCAGTAACAATACATAAGTAATTGGTTCAATAACAAAGATGTCCCAGAGTTTTGATGAAATATTTCTTATATTTTTCCATAAGAGGCAAATGTTCTAATAAAATTTAAAGGCCACATTATATATTTTAGAAAAATGCTATTTTTTTTTTAAATTTACCATTATGGTATTTTTATTAGATAAATTTTTTTAAAGAGACCAAAGAACCAAGGCATTCGCCTTATACAAACAAGGTTTGATCACTGACCTGAAAGGAAAGGGATACATTTATTTAGAGGAATTGATTGGAACCATATATGAATTAATGATTAGGCGAAAAAACCGTGAAATACAATTTGAATTGCTTTTAACCGAGGCTTAGTTGTTCTCTTGTCCAGCCCTTAGTTGTTCCTGCCCTTTAATTCCACTTTTTCCACAATTTAGTCGTGGATTTTAAGTTTTCCATAATTCTTAAATGTAGAAAAGAATTATCGAAATCCACTCTTATTTTCGAATGCGCAAAGACATTTTAAAAAGTTCATTAAAAAAATAACTATAAACTGTAAAACCCTAACTATAAAAACTTTTAAAATTTTCTGGAGAAGCAAAAATCAAAATTAAGTTCTCAAGACTCTACATATTCAAAATATTCCCTGCAGAAAATTGTACCAACATTTAAAGTTCCAATTTAAACATTAGTTCCAAAAAGAACCAGTACTGGTCCCTCTATAATACCATTTTACATTGATCAAACTGACGCTGTTTACGTGTTGATGTCATGGGAAAAGACAATTGTACTCAGAAACATTACTTTTTCACTATCTATATTTGAACTAGTTCCAATATGAACATTTCCAAACTGGTACTTTTTGCTAAAGTCTTAAAGTAGATCTTCAACTCGTTTAAACGTATTCAAATTTTAGAGGCATTTATTTCTTATCGTTTGCATGTAATACAAAAAGAAGTGCATCACGTAAAAGATGAGGCATATCTTTTATTTTATGTAGTTACTTATTTTATATACATAATGCCAAAACTTAAACTTGTTGAATTCCTTTAATTTATTTCCTTAACAGTTTGAAAATTAAAAAAATTGACACAACACGTGTTCAGATTTAATTTATTTTTGTCAGTAATAATTTTCACAGGAAAACATAATTCCAGTAGTTCCAGTCTTGAAGAAATCTCAAATGAATCATGAACGATTTTTCTTGATCCATAACAAAACATGCTGATTTGGCCATACATTTCATTGACGAACATTTCATATAGATGTTCCAAATTCGTGCAAGACGCAATGCAGAAACGTCGGAATTTATCATGCACGAATCCAATATCGAAATATTGAGGAAGTTTCGTTAACGAAAAGTAGACAGGCATATAAAGAAAATTCGTCCAGGAATTAAAATCGAAACGTGCTTCTATACCGAATTCAACGTGGTGTGATATGTTTAATAGGGGATAAAAATATTTCATCCTCTCTCAACTCTATTGGAAATAGACGTAATGTTGTTTTCGTAATGGCCTAACGCCACCACACCGTATATTTTCCAGGTAGATTCGGGCAGCTGTCCAAGCGTACGGTAAAGTTGTGGAATAGAGTCCCTGCGAGCGTGTTTCCCGTCAGTTTTGAGCTGTGCAAATTTAAAACAAATCTTCACCGAAACAACTCCATCTTTTCAACTTCTAACTAACTATCACCCATCTTCCAAATCAACACAATGCTCAAACATTTATAAGAAACATCACCTGAACTTTCACTCTACAAAACAGAAAAAATTATACCAAATTGTCAAAATCAAACGAATTCCACAGCAATGGCAATGACACCTAAAACAGTGGTGTCAATGAATATTTAAATACTATCGAAAACCATCGATAGTCAGTCCAAAACTGTCGATAGTCACGTTAGTGTGAAATTATCGATAGTGTCATCGATAGTTTGCGAAGTCTACAGCTTAGCCTCTGAACGATTCGGGGAATTACAACAATCATGAATTTCTTGAAGTTTTTGTAATAGAGTAAAAAAAGTTAGGCGCTGGCAATCGCTACTTTGCGTTATATTTTGTATGCATTTTTTTTAAGTCCAGCAGCTCAAGCAGAAACTTTCTTTACGAAATCATTACGAAAAGTTCATCAATGATGCCGCGAACTACTGGGATGGCGTGTGTCAACTTGGCCTAGTGTTGGTAGCCGATTGGAATAGGCGCCTAGTGATCGTTTACACGCGAACTGTCAACTGAGCAATTCGTACTTACGTTAGTACCCTAGTGTCGATTAAGGTGATTAATTTACCGATAAAGCTCAAGAACGATTACCCCAGCTTACCTAGATCTGGTTACGAGTAATAAAAAAAAAGTTACTTATAAAGGCTTTGATATACAGGGTCCGCCATCTAACTTTTTTTTTCAACTAGTGCTTATTTCGTGAATGGTAACACTTAGCTCATGTCTGATTTGACAGATAATTAGTTTTATCCTTCCGCTGAACGAATATGGTTGTGTATACGCTTGAACAACGCTGGGAAATATTGCGACATTACTTTGAAAATCATGGTAATGTTGCAGAATGTGTGCGAAAATTGCGTTCGGATTTTCGAAGAAGAGAAGCACCGTCAGGTCCGTATGTTCGTTATCTTGTGAAAAAAATGAAAGTAACTGGCATCCTCATCGATAAACCAAAGCGTGAAAAGCCAAAAGCAGTGCGTACACCCGAGAATATTGCTGCTGTGGCAGAAAGTGTGTGTGAAGCGCCATCAAAATCAATTCACCGTCGTTCTCAAAAATTGAACATTTCGGAGACATCATTGAGACGAATTTTGCATAAAGATCTTGGTATGACGCCATACAAAGTTCAATTGGTTCAGGAGTTGAAGCCAACCATCTAATGCGTTTTCACTTTGCTAAGTGGGCCTGCGATCGACTTACAGAAGATGCCGATTTTGCCAAAAAAATCATCTTTTCAGATGAAGCTCATTTTGATCTTGGCGGGTATGTAAACAAGCAAAATTGTCGCATTTGGGGCACAGAAAACCCGCACGCATACATTGAAAAGCCGCTGCACCCAAAACGAGTCACTGTTTGGTGCGGATTTTGGCCCAGAGGCATAATTGGGCCATTTTTCTTCGAAAATGAGCAAGGAGTGGCCGTTGCAGTCAATGGCGATCGTTATCGGGTTATGTTGAACGAATTTTTGTTCACTAAAATTGAAGAGGAGGATATTGGCAACATTTGGTTTCAACAGGACGGCGCTACGTGCCACACTCGATGTTTTGCGCCCTGTTTTAGAAGATCGCATTATCAGCCGCAGAGCTGATGTCGTTTGGCCACCTCGGAGCTGCGATTTGACGACGTTAGACTATTATTTGTGGGGTGCCCTCAAAGATAAGTGTTATTCCGACAAGCCAGAGACAATTGACGCTTTAAAGGACAATATTCGTGAAGCCATTGCTGAAATACAGCTGCACACAATCGATAATGTGCTTAAAAATTGGACCGATCGTGTAGGCTACTGCATAGCCAGCCGAGGCAGCCATTTGAATGAAATTATTTTCCATTATTAACCGGAAGGATTTTACTTTCAAATAAAAAAAGAAATTTGAGAAAATATCCAGTAGTTTTTTCATAGAATTTTCAAAAAAAAAAAAAGTTATTTGGCGGATCCTGTACAAAAGGTGCATTAATTAATTCATGACTTTTATAAAATGAAATAACAAAATAAAAAATACCAGCTGTGACGTGTAGGGTGGAAACGAGCGGAACGACTTCATATCATGGCCTCGATATCATGGCGCGTAAATTATGGCCTTGACCTAGTTTGTCTTGATTCCACGATACTGCAATGCTATAGTTTTAAGAAATAATTTAAGCAATAATATAGTTTTTTAATGTTAATACTTTTACTGCAAATATTTTTTATATTTTATGTATAATTTTATGAATTATATTATTTATAATTGCATTGAATCGTTATTAAGCCTGATCAGGCTTAGCAAACTAATAAATAAATAAAAAATAAATTTTGTTCCAACAGGACGGCGCAACTTAACCAGCCCGCTTAACCATCAATTTATTGCAAAATCAATTTGGTGACAACTTTATCTCCAGAAGCTCGTCGAGCAGTCCTGTTCCAGAAGCTCTTGAAGCATTGAAATCCAATATTCAAGCCACCATTGACGCCATACGGCCAGATTTATTGGAAAAAGTAGTAAAAAACTGGACTGATAGAATGGATTATGTAACTCGTAGCCGCGGCGGACACATGCCGCAAATCATATTTAAAAAATAAGTGCCATGAAATTATCTACCAGAATATAATAATAAAAAATTCATTCCAACAATACTTCTGTTTTGTATTATTATTTTTTAAAGTTCTCATGCACCTAAAAAGCAACCTAGTTTCGTGCTAAAGAAGTTTCACTTTGGTGACAGTTTATGTTTTCGTAGCTTTATTGGTTCTCCAGATAATATCCAGATAGTATTCCAGTTGTATTGGAGGTACTACACATACTTGTCCAAAGATCTTAAAATACCTCTTTTTTACTTTGCTATGCCTAAAATACTAAAATACTAGAAACGGCCATAAAAGTCAACAAAATAATTTATTCCCTCTAATTTGTGCCAATCATTTCACTGTGCGATGTAAGTTAACCAAACATATATGGAAAAACATGCCATTTAATAAAAGTGACCTATCAAGTTAAGCGAACAACAGTTAAAAACCGCATAAACACAACATAAACTGTAACCAACAATAACATAGCCGTAACTCAAGCCAGACTTCTTTCTTGGTCTAAAGCTCTAATAAACTAATGATTTGGCCGCCTAGAAAAACGTCTTTTAAACTGCCACGACTGAATGGTAGAAAAAAGACTATGACAAAAAAGAAGCATCAGTGTTGCACTCACTTTCAAGTGCAACGGTGAAGTGCATAAAGCAGACCCCACCGCAAATGCAACAATACTCGGACAATAAAGGCATAAGATGCATACCGCTAGAAACTATTTGCTGCCGCTGATATGTAATTGTTGCAGAGATGCACAGTCGTATTTGTTGCACCACCATGGACGGACATTCGAAACATTGCAACTAAACATCCATCACTGCTCTAACTTTAAAATCATTGAGAAAAAGGCAAAAACAAAGAGCGTGGTATGGAATGGAAGAAAACTACAAGTAACGCATGTAAATGCCAAGAAAATAAACTGCAAGAAAAGCTTTTGAATTAGCAGAAAAGGAGAATTTCCCTTATGTTGGTTGAAGTCACATTAAGATGGCGCGTTTTGATAAAAAGTCAGACGTGATACAATATTTTGACTGACTTGCAGAAATACTTCATTGAGTTTGATGTTGTTGTTGTTATTGTTATTATAACTGTTATAGCTTTGGTATAGATTCAGTTCCTTTCATTGCGATGCTATGTCCACAATAAGAAGTTAAATTGTTTTAAGCAATGACATTTTCTTTAACGTTGCAAGGGTATGATGATATTAAGTAGTTATTTTTGTTTTTGCTTTTGTGATTCACATTAACTTTCCCAAAGTTTTGATTATGTCAAGGTTTAGATAAGGTTCGAAGCTTCTTACGACTAGCTTAGTTTATTCTGGTATCAAATTTCAAAAACTGAGATGATAGATTTTCTTGAATTTTTTAAAAATATTGTAAACCGCTTGCCGGATTTGAACTTCCACACTATCGATCACTAGACGGATTTATAACTCCTTGAGTCACGCATTCCCACATGTTATGCTTGTTTTTTATATGCAACTAGCTGAACCCGGTGTGCTTCGCTACTCCCCTCGTTATAAAATATAATTAAAAGTATTTATATATTTTTCACGCCATCGAATTTTCGAAATAAGTCCACCCCAGCGCCACCTACCGTGTCCATTTATACACAAATTATTTTCTTATGATCAAACAAAAATACATTCTGAATTTTAGTTAAATTGGTCCATAAATTCAAATTTTCGATATAAGTCCACCCAGCGCCACCTATCGGGTCTAAATATAGCCTATGTTACCCACCGTACCAAGATGAACATTACCTGAAAATTTCATCAAAATCGGCCCAGCCGTTTTGGAGTCCATACGTTACATACATACACACATCCTATTTTATATATATAGATGGGAACATTTCACGGTCACGTACAGACAAATTAATTTTTTTGAGGTTATTTTAGAGCCAATTCTAAATTTACTCGTTGGAAGTGAAGACCATTTGTCTAATTAAAGAGATAACATTCTGTTTCTTGATTGTACGTTTAAACTAACTATAAATTTTATTAAATGCAAGAGAATAAAAAAAGACATCTACTGTCACGTGTTGGACTGGCAAAGTCAATGAACGTTGCAAATCGTTGAGTTCGTTTAAAAATTTTAGCAAAAATAACTAACATGGGATAGAGGTATTTGAAAGCCAAATTTTTATAACACATAAACATGCTTTCGGCGTAAAAAGATTTAAGATAAAGCCCACAATTTATTTTTAAATATTTTATTTAAATATCGTCACGTGTAGACAAATCACGCCAAGTGTCGGACAGTCTCACAATGCTGTAGGGTAATTGGGTAGTTAAGTAATAAGGTAGTTAAGTTATTGTGTAGGTTAGTTACTAAAAACAAATTTAATATACTTTTTTTTCCTTGCCTCAACCATTTTGTCATTATGTTTAGCCAATGCCTTCCATTATTACTAGAACAAATAAGTTTACGAAACATTTACTAAACATTTACGATGTGATCATCACGGTAAACTAATTTATGTATAACTCGCAATAATAAAAAAGACACAGTTTCGATAGCATCGTAAGTATAGACGTAGAATTCTTTTTTATACAGTTAGCGAGAAAAATTCCGGTTTTTATAAAGGGTGTTTTTATAGAGTGATACAACTTTGAATTGGCATCCCTGCTTAATTTGACCAACTATTTAAGAGCTGATAATTGTTTTTTGTTTAGTATGCTTTGACATTTTATTATAGATCGACTTACACCAGAGCAATGCTTGCAAATTGTGGAAATTTTTTATCAAAATAATGGTTCTGTTCGTCAAATTTATCGTGCATTTCGTCCATTTTATGGCGTACATAATCGTCCTTCAGAGCTAATTCGAAGAACAATAGATCGTTTTCGGACCACATTTACTGTTACTGATGTTGTGCATCCCGTGAGATGCCGAACAGTGCGCACTGAAGAATTTGTAGCCGCTGTACAGGAAAGCATTGAAGATGATCCTAATCAATCAATTCGTCGCCGTTCTCAGCAACTAGGGTTGTGTCCTTCCACTTTATGGAAGATTTTAGGAAAAGATCTTGGCTTAAAACCTTTCAAGATTCAACTTGTGCAGGAATTAAAGCCAAACGACCTTCGTATGCGCCGCCAATTCGTTGAATGGGCTGAAGCACAAATTGATATTGATTTTGAATGTCCATGGAAAATTTTATTTTCCGATGAAGCCCATTTTTGGTTGAATGGGTGCGTAAATAAACAGAATTGTCGAATTCGGAGAAAGGAGAATCCACAAGCTTTTGTCGAAACACCATTACATCCATAGAAAATTACTGTTTGGTGCGCTTTATGGGCTGGCGGAGTCATTGGCCCATATGTCTTCAAAAACGATGATGGTCAGAATGTTACTGTCAATGATGAACGGTATAGGAACATGATTCACAGTTTTTTCGAGCCTCAATTAGCTGGCATTAATCTTGCTGATATGTGGTTCCAACAGGATGGAGTCACATTCCACACAGCGGCGCTGCAATTGATTTACTCAAGGAAACTTTTGACGAAAAAATAATTTCACGAAATGGCCCAATTAATTGGCCCCCAAGATCGTGTGATTTAACCCCATTGGATTATTTTTTTGGGTTTATGTAAAGTCACTTGTCTACGTCGATAAACCCCAAACAATTGAACACCTGGAAATTAACATTCGAAGAGTTATCGGCGAGATACGGCCGCAAATGCTGCGAAAAGTTTGTGAAAATTAGTGTTCCAGATTGGGCCTTGTACGCGCTAGCCGTGGCGGACACATGGCAGAAATCATATTTAAGCAATAATGTCATAAAATTTTCTATCAATAAAGTTTTATTGATATTAAAAATATATTACTATGTTTTATTATGATTTAAACTTGTATCACTCTAAAAAAACACCCTTTACTTGATTTTAAATACAAATTCTAGTTGTTTGATAGTTTAAAATCGTTTGTTGAGCTTAAGGTCAAAGTTAGAACAATTAATTGTTCTAACGAATCTTTCCAAAGAAACAACAACAACAACAACAACAACAACAACGTTTTTTACATATGAAAAGGAAAAAAATCACTAGCTGATTTTGTGGAAATTTCGGCGATGCTTAAGGCTTCATCAGAAATCTTTGTGATACTCGTGCAAGCGCGCACTAGCGCACTGCACCACAGAGGCGATGAGATTTTAAGTGTAAATTTCTCAGTTTTTCTCCCATTTCATATTTGCACATTTGTTGTTGTATTTTTGCTTTACTTTAGAGCAAGAACAGAACCAAATCGGATGTCGGTTGTCGGATTCGTCGTGCAACAATATTCATGAAAATATATGCAGCCGCCAAAAATGAATTCGCCGTACAAATGCGCGACGGGAAAACGCCAGAATAGATTGAGCCCGAACAGAACGAAAGCGGATGTCGGTTGTCGGATTCGCCGTGCAAAAATTGAAATCGCCGTACAAATGCGTGACGGGAAAACGCCAGAATAGAATCTATTCTAATTTCTTTCTGACGGGTGTCGGATCTCTCTCTGAGTAACTTAAATGTTGCCATATTTTTGCTTAAGATTGGGTACGTTCAGTGTTATTTTCTTAGTTTTTACTATGATCTGACATTCTGTTTTTGTGCCTGTGTTGCATTCATGTGAATTCAAAGCATTAGTACCGGTTTATACTCGTCAAGACTTGACGTTCAAGTTTTGCATATTCTCTTTTAAACTTGACGATTCAATTTACACTCGTCAAGAGTTGACGGTCAATTGTTTCTTTCACTCCTCCCTTTTTCTTCTCAAGTTTGTACTGATGACGCCGAAACAAAATTGAAAATAGCGGCACAACGAACGAACACAAAACGAATTGCCTAAGAATTGACGGTACGGTTAATTTTTTCTTTCCCTTTTGTTACGATTCCCGCACCACCGAACGCAAGACTTGACCGTCAAGTCTTGACGAGTATAAACCGGGACTAATATAAAATAATTTGTATCATTCCCAATATGAAATGCAACCGTGATCCGATAACCGCTCCTATTCTGGACGTGTTCGCAGTGGATTTTGCCGAGAGAGGCCCGACATCCGCTTTGGTTTTGTTCGGGCTCAATCTATTCTAATTACTCTCTGACGGGTGGCAAATCTCTCTCTGAGTGACTTAAATGTTGCCATATTTTTGCTTAAGATCGGGTACGTTCAGTGTTATTTTCTTAGTTTTTACTATGATCTGACATTCTGTTTTAGTGCTTGTGTTGCATTCATGTGAATTCAAAGCAAAATATAAAATAATTTGTATCATTCCCAAATAAAATGCAACCGTGATCGGACAACCGCCACCGCTCTAATTCTGGACGTGTTCTCAGCGGATTATGCAGAGAGAGGCCCGCCATCCGACATCCGCTTTGGTTCCGTTTGGGCCTTAGTCTTTATGCTTATGTTATTATTATGGAGGCCAACAGTCTGCTGGAAGTCTTCAACTAACAAAGCATGGTTACTGAAGTTATTTTAAGATTTTTGCTGATATGTTTTCAGCTTTTTTCTGGTTGGTCGTGCTCTACCATTTGATTAAAGTTTTTTCTAAATGACCTTGGTATTTATTATGTTGATTTTATATGATTTAATTACAAATTCTAAATGTTCGATAGTTTAAATCATACTTGATTTTAAATACAAATTGTAGTTGTTTGATAGTTTAAAAGCGTTTATTGAACTTAAGGTCAAATTTAGAACAATAAATTGTTTTAACGAATCTTTCCAAAGAAACAACAACAACAACGTTTTTTACATATAAAAAGAAAAAAAAATCACTAGCTGATTTTATTGCAATTTCGGCCCTGATTAAGGCTTCGTCAGAAATCTTTGTGATACTCGTGCAAGCGCGCACTAGCGCACTGCACCACAGAAGCGATGAGATTTTAAGTGTACATTTCTCAGTTTTTCTTCCATTTCATTTTAAACTATAAAACAACTAGAATTTGTATTTAAAATCAAGTATGATTTAAACTATCAAACATTAAGAATTTTTATTTAAATCATATAAAATCAACATAATGTTTTTAAACTTTAAGCTCTGTAGTAGTTTTCGTTCGATTGCATTATTAAAAAATTTTTTGTATTTTGTATTTATGAAAATTAAGAATTAGTACAGTAATACGGATTAATCTGCTAGCGTACAATAACTAAAAACGAATTGTCAACAAAGTAACATCTACAAAATTAAGGCTTATAACTTTAAATTCTTTTAAAATAAATAATTCAAAAAATATCCTTAGACCATTCCTATTTTAACTTAGAAATACTAAGAAATACAAATAAAAAACAATATAAAATAAAAAATGACGAAATAGTAAGAACAGATCAAATAAAGCGCTAATATAAAGATAAAATAGAAAGAAAAAAAATGTTAGGGTTGAGCTAAGTTCTGATTATATAAATATAAACATACATGTTTAAATTCGAATTAACATGTGAAAACAGCAATATAATAAAGATGTTATACAACAACAACAGCAAACAAAGGAACATCATTAAAAAAGTGATGATCATGTTCAAAATGGAACATTTTTCTTCCTGTGAAAAAACATTTGTATGGTCGCGTGCTAATGCCGGCCGACGATATATGAATGAATAACTTAATAAATCAAAAAACAACAAAAATAAAAAACAACTTGCAAAATGTGCAAAACACCGGGCTAAAACAAAATTGCAACTTAAAAAAAAATTTAACGATAACAAATAAGATCTCAGTTTTGCTCTTGAAGATAGTTTATCATTCTGGCTTGACTCATGTTTAGTGGAGTAAATAACAAAACAACAAAATGTCAGAAAGGTGTTGCGTTTTTAATTAATTTATACTGGTTACAACAATTATTATGGCTTGTTTTACATAAATAGCTTACATTTACACAAAGCTGCCGAAGGCAAATATTTATAGTGCTGTATATGTGTATGTGTATTTTCAAGATGGTGAAAATGATAGTAATTTAATTTTTTTTGCCTTGAGTTGGCCTGCATAAAAATTAAAAATTTGTCCAAGAGTAGAAGAAGTAAGAATGAAGAACTAAAAAAGCGAAAAAATTTTTGGGACAGAAGCGAAGCTTTTTCGCAGTTTCATAGATTTAATAATTTTATTAAAATAAATTACAACAGTAAATTAAATAAAAGTACGACAAAAATTCATTCAACTAATTATATTGTGTACATAAACTAGCTGATATACCCGGTGTTACTCGGGGGGAAAACGTAAAATTTTGATGTTTAGGTTTTATTCTTCAGAAGACAACGATTTTTAGCCAGAAAAAATAAGCTTTTAACGTAAAGTTTATGGATATATGCAAAATGTTTTTTGTCATTCTAAAGAAACGGCGTTATTAGAAAGAGACGTTGTACTAAAAATTTGTGAAATCTTGAAGATATGTAAATTTTTTTGGTGTCAAAATTACAGAATTTTTTAAAATTATTTAAACGAAGATTTTCGCTAAAAATAGTATGCTGGTTGGTTGATTTCCCTTACTTGTAAAAGGGTGGAAGAGGCGTGGTCAAAACTAATTATGCCAAAGCATATTCTAGTTAATAATCTTGAGTTCAATCCGTCCAGCCGTTGCTGGTTTTCTGGTAAATTTTTATTCTGGTCAAACAAACAGAAATTTTATTTCTGAACGAATAAAACCTAAACATCAAAAATCAAACTCACTTGATCTAAAGCTCACAATCTTAATTCATGTAATTATTCAATAGATCATAAAAATTTATTAACTTAACTATGGCAGAGCACGGCCAAATAAGTTTAATTAATGTCAAATTAATTAAATAATCTAATAATTGATCGATTTTTCGGTCAAAGTCATGTGTAATTGAACATTTGGTTGTGAAAATAGCCACCTTTCAGTTAGAACACTAGCTTCTGGCGAAGCAAAAACTCGTTTCATTTCTATGGTGCATTTCGACAAACAATCGAACACCAATGAATATTGAAATAAATGAAGAAGCAACTGGAACAGATGGCAACCCTTGATAGAGTTGATGGCGGTGATCTAAAATGGCCTACTGCTTTGAAGTGTCTTATGATTAGCAGCCATACAATTCATAAGAATGAATTAGAGGATCTGCACATTCATATGCTAGTTTAAACAGTGAGTTGATCACAGCTTAATCACTCAAAGACTACTGAAGAGGAATATGAAGCGATTTCCGAAACAGACTGTCTAGTCAGCTAAGTGATTGACTCTATACAGAGTTGTTGTTGTTGTTGTTGCCTTCTTGAAAACTCACTTGATCTAAAGCTCATAATCTTAATTCATGTAATTATTCAATAGATCATAAAAACTAATTAAATCAAAATTTTACGTTTTTTTTCCCTGAGTAACAACGAGTATATCAGCTAGATATTAGGAAATTATTTTAGTACATTTCAACTTGAATAAATTTACTTTCGATAGCTCAATCGGCTCAACCATCAGATTTGAAGCCATGAGGTAGTAGGATCGATTCCCAAAATGAGCGGAACAAATGATTTTTTTTAATAATTTTTTTTATATTTAATTTTTTTATTTTAGGGAAACTGCAACAAAACCAACTTTACCAAAAAGTAATGAAGATAAAAATCTTGCAAAAGTTACGGTTTTAAAATAAAAAATGAAGAAATTTTTATTCGTTTAGAAGATTTGATTTTGATTATTAAATGCCAGAAAAAAGTTAGTTTTTGCAGTAAAGTATATTGAATTGAGTTGAGCTTGTGTGGGCGAAGTCTCGCCAAGTTTCCAATGCCCGTGCCAGTTTTGCAGTAGAAATGCCCGACCAATAAGTAACTCCATACTGAATTTCATTCTTATATGATATTTATTTCCAAAGCTATTCGATATCCAAAATTTGGCTTGTATAGGCGGAGCCACACCCCCTTGTTCAATTACCAGTAGAACGGCAAGTGAAAATTAAGGTCGAATACCGAATTTCGTTGCTGTGCGACCTATAGTTCCAAAACTACTCGATACAGAAGATTTGATTTGTATGGGAGGTGCCACACCCCCTGAGTTTCTCCGATATTTTAAAAGTTATTCTGCTATTCGGGATGAAGACGAATATAGCAAATAAAAGATAATTAAAATCGGTCCAGCCGCCTTTCACGCTTTTTCTGCGTGAATAGCAGATAGTGATTATATTACCATAAACTAACGTCCTGCCAAATTTATATAAGGAACTTTATTGTTTTATGCAAAAAGAGCGTGTAGCTTGACGTCCTTTTTGCTATCAGCTATTTTGCATTTCTGATGGGCGTGAGACAAAACGTCGATGTTTGAACAATTGGATATCTTGAGCAATTATAAGTGACTTTTACCTGTTCTTTTTGGCTTTGATGTAATTTTCAATATATTTTCATGATGCCTGGCTTATAGAATTCCTTTTCCGTTAGTGCAAAATACTGAGACAAATGGCTTCCATAGAAATTTTTGTTTTTAAATGGGTGCTACTTCTGAGCAGAGCATAGCAAAGAGTGAGCAAAGATCAAAACTTAAATGATACGTTGTTTTGCTAAAATTGATGCATTGTTGTGTGCTGTGTTGCATTTTGTGTATTGCTGTGTGCTGTGTTGCATTGTGTGCAAAAAGGGCGTAAGAGAAAAAAAACTGTGTTTCGAGAAAATCGAATCTAAAGTTTTTGATTGCCTGAAGCTCGTAATCGAATGGTTTAATTCAGCTGATTTCTTTTTTTAAAATCATTTGTTCAATAAATTTTTAAAGATATATATTAAATTGAGCCTATTTTAAAAAGCATGTCAGACTAATTTTTTGCATAAAACGCCATGCATGCAGATTAGAGTGGAATGAATTTTTAACCTCACTGACTCATCTATTTTTGAAAAGTTCTAGCCAAAACAAATTTTTCTGCATCCTTGGTTTTTTCTGCGACATAACTTTTGACTTTGCCCGAAGGTTTTTGTATATCAATGCCAGGGTGATTTTTTTTTTAATCTGAAACCGAAAATATCATATCCCAATTTTTTTGATGCAAGCCTTGATACATAACTTGTTAGAATTTTTAGAAACAAAAAATTGTTTTTCATTATTTAAAAGTAGGACATTTCAAAAGTATTTTCTAAAAATTTCAGACTATTCAAAATTTTTTTTATGGAGATAAAAAACTTTTAATAGGGGTTTTTTATCTGCATGCATATCATAGTAAAAACTTAAAACACGTTTTTCTTAAAACCATGTTCTCGAAGTCGGTAATCACTTTAACTCTAAAACGGCTTAACCGATCGGTTTGAAATTTTTCTCACTTATCTCATACATATTTGCTCTGCTGATGAATGAAGGATTTTTTTTAACGATTATTTAAATTCTTTTAGCTGAAAAATGAGTGAAATTTTGGTCAAATAAGCAAATTTGAATTTTAAAATCTGCCATTTTTTAAAAAATCATAATTTTTCGAATCCCTTCGTTCATCAGAAACACTATTATTTTATTAACTGTTGATCACTTTTTTTTATTTCAGATGATCCAGTGACGAGCACCAGTGATCACGACAAAACACTTTATTTTTTGGATCCCTCGAAAATTTGCTGTATTCCACTTATTAATCTAATATATTGTCATTGCCACTGAACCACATGCGAAGGGTTTTGCGTAAAGGGATAGTTTTGAGTATGTTTTCGGGAAGAAATTTTCTTGGTGAATTTCTGTTTTTTTATCCTTGTATAAACAATGTTCTTGCAAGAGAAGATTAAATTCGTGAACATTTTTTCATAAAAAAATTGTAGGTCTCCTTCAAAATTATTAACAAACTTATTTTGAGACAAAAAAGAAACATTCTGCTATCATTAAGTAGGACACAATTACTTATAAATGAACCATTTTCTATTCATAAATAAATAATATGACAGAAAATGGACTAAATCGTCTGGCCAGACAAAATCAGAGGTATGCTCTATTTGGAAAGTATAGCATAATGACAGGTAGGCTAGCGGTAGTTTTATGTTTCAGAGTATGTAAACATATGTATGCTATGTATGATAACATTTATCTTATTATCAGATTTGGTAGCAAAACGATTACCTACTATTATATTATTTATTCTACTATTATATTTCAATATTCTGAGATAAACGATTTGCAGTAATTTATCAAAATTTTACTGATTAATGTTTGGATAGCTATAAATATTTAGTTGTACAGGATGGTGAAATCCAGTTTGCTTTCAATATTAATGAAATTTTTTCGATTTTATTAAAAATGCCAAAACTGTGGAACAAACACTGTTGTTGCTGCTTTTTTTATTGTTTGTTCTATAAATTTAAATAGGTTCAAAAAGCCGTATCTACATCAAATGTACGTTTTATATAGTAAAAAGCTTTTTTGTTTATATATTTATGATATTTAAATGATACATTTTTAAAACCACCATATCTTGCACAAGGATATTTAATAAAAATCAATATGCTATGTTTAAAAAATCAATGTATAAAAGATTTTTTTGTCACAAAAATAAAGAAGTAAAAAGCATTTTACAAAGCATTAACTACAAATACAAAGGGAAAGCGCAGTATCTGTCTCTAGATACCGATTTTGTATCTCTTTTTATGTAGATACTGCGTTTTAGGTTTGAATGATTGCTTTAATTTATGTAGATATGACATTTCATGTTAAAATATGAAGCAATTGAGCAAAAAATTTCAAATTCTTTTTAATTTTGTTAAAGATTGAAGAAAGATGATTAAGAAAAATCAATAAAAGTTATTTTGATTTTTATGCTAGATGCCGCACTCTTCCTTATGACGGCAGTATAGCAGTAAATATCAGCCAATAATTTTTAGAGTGTACATCAAAAACTATCAATATTTCTTTAGTAATCAAACCCGCCTTTGGTAAATCGACAGCCTCAGAATTAAGTATTCGACCTCAATTTATACATGCAGTTTCACTGATAACATTCTTTGGGCGTTGGAAATGAGGGCGTGGCACCACCCATGCAACTAGGGCTGCCAGGTTTTTTTAAAAAATCGGGATTTTACAAAAAAAAAAAAATCGGGACATAAGCAAAAAAGTCGGGACAGAGACTCAATCGTCCAGTACGCTTAGAATAACAAAAAAAAAACTTTAAATACGTTTACTGAAAATCGATTTTTTTCTCGTTGTATGTAACTTTTAAAAAGAAATTTTATATTTTAAATAAAAGCCAGTGACAGAGAACTCAAATAAATGAATATAGAAACAAAATTAACTTATATTTTTACTAACCCATATTAATATTTGAAAATTGAAAATTTGTATTTTATAATGTATTTTACATAAGTTTTGTTTTCTTTCGTTCATGCTTTGTTTGATTGCTAGAAAAGGATGCGATATGTTGAACTTAACGAACATCGTGGGTGAAAATGAGCAAAGCAAAATTAACAATATCCACAAAGAATGATGTTTTTGTTTTATTCGCTCCCTTTTTCTTAATTTCACGCTCTGTTCGGTTGCTTGAAAAGTATGCGATTCGGTGCAATTAACAAGTGGCGTACAAAAAAATCTGTACAAATTTAGTCATGAAGAAATAAAAACGTAGGAAGTATTTTTAAAAGATAGTGAAAATATTACAAAATAAAATTGTTTTTCAAGAAATCGGGACATTTGGAAGACCTCACGCGGGACGCACATTTTTAGGCTGAAAATCGGAACAACCCGCGTGGAGATCGGGACCTGGCAGCCCTACATGCAACCCAAATTTGCAGACTTTTTGTTGCTATACCAACCTGTTGCTCCCGTTATCTCAAGAGTGAAAAGAAAACCTAGATTTTTGTTTTTGCTATTTAAACATAAGAATGTAAAGAAGAAATACGCGAATAAAAAATTCATGTGAATTATGTATTTAAATTAAAGGTATTCACTACATTTGTTATGTCCTCTTTGTTTAATTTAATGTGACGTTACCTAATCTATAACCAGTAGACGATCAACACTCTTCCAAAGATTCCTCATTTGTCAATTAATAATAAGTAGCTTAGAAGTGAGAGTGGAACAGATGAACAAACATACATACCGGTCAAAAACATATGCATTTAAAAATACTCAAAAGCACACCACGCTTAAATTAAGTTTGGTGCGTAGTTAAATTAAATTTGCTTCACCTCAAATAAATTTTGTTTTACTTTAATTTAAGGATTATTGCATTTGAATCACATGCCAAAGTCCTTTCATATTTGAAACAAAGTACATTATAATTAAATCAAATATATTTGCTATAAATGCCCGCTTAGGGATAATCACACTAAAGATTAACCCTTTGATTTTTTGGCTCAGTGTAAGATCATATAATTCCTATAAAGTTCTAAGTTAAAAATATTTCGATAAAGCACCTGCTTGAAACAATAATTTAAAGCAAATAAAAATTCCACTGAACTCAACCTAAAAAGTGAATTTAACCCATTTCAACCCGAACCTAAACTACCGGGCTAAAATCGACGAAACTTCTACCAGACACTAAAAATGGGCTGACTAAATGGGACAGAGTCTTTGAGATTTTAAGCTATTCAGGTTGGTCCAGAAGAAGCAAAATCTGGAAAAAAACTGGATCATAAAATCCAGATATAAAGGAAAAACGAAAAATTAGATTTTGCTAGTGCAGGATGCTTTTATTATCGAAATAATTTCTTTATCAATTAAACGTTAAATACTAGGTAGAATCGATGGGAATTAATTTTTAACCGATTGTAAATATTGCTATAAAATAACAACAAAAAAAAACAGCAAAAAACGACAGAGCATTTAAATGACTAAATCTCGCGAAGCAAAAAATTATGTATGTTGAAAAAGGTCCAGACTAACATATCGACCCCTTTGCGCGAATTTATCGGTGGGCAAATGTGGCTCATTGAGTTGCATGCGGCTCTTTGTTAAGTAAAGTGCGGCTCTTTTTTATTTTGATATTTAAAAATATATTAAAAAAAAATTAAAATTTTTTATTTCTGTCAAATTGTATGGAATTTAACATGGTTCTATCTATCGTTGTTGGACCAACGATTTGAAGAAAAATTTGATAATTTGAACCCTGTTTTTCTTTACTGAACGTTCTCCTTAATTATGTTGTACTTTTTCTCCATGATACCATTACAAGGTAAGCTCAGATTGGAGATAAGTCACACAAAAGTTGAGCTAGATGTCAAAGTCAGCTGTTCGAATTGTAGTTTTTTTAGTTGTTGCTGTTGCGAACGGATTTACCTAATATAGAACCAAGATTTCCAAGATTTGTTTAAATCTCTTTTTGTTTTGTCATGTTATTTACGTTAAAAAACTTGAAATTAATTCAGCTTAATCATGAAACATTTTCTCTCGGGAGTTGTAAAATGGAAATTCCGTTTTTAAGATAAAGTTTAAAAACTTTTTGGAAATTTTTTACACAATTTTGTTTCTCTTCCGCCAATATTCATTATTGTAAAATAAAAATATGATATGTCCTTATCTGCTTTCTTAAAACCAGAAACTCCCTTTTACAACTCCCGGGAGAAAATGTTTCATGATTGGGCTGATTATCTATTTTTTTATTATTAGTGTGTAAAAAAAAGATGGATGCATATCGCACCCTATAAACAAAAGAGCTCAAACTGTAAATTTTTAGGAGAAGCAAAACAATTTTGTTTTTCGAGAGACTCCACACAAAACACAGAGACAAAATAATTATTTTTTTTATTATTAAAGAGAAAAAAGATGTATTCAAAATTTTGACAGTGGATGGAGATAATCACTACGAAAAGTTTCAAGTTTTTGTTGTGATTTTGTAAAGGCTGTTACTTCTTGAAAAAGCATCGTATGGTTATTTTAAAAAAAGCATTTTAAAGCTTTAAGTTTCTAGTTAAACTTTCGAAATTTCTGATTTTAAGAAAAAAATGTTACAATCATCAATAATTGATATTTAAGAAGCAATACGTGTGCTACTAATTCAAAGTTTAATGGTTCGGATCGAAAAAACGGCTAAGTCGATCCGGACTGGAACTAGTCAGGGCTTTAATGGTAAGCTTAAAAAACCTAGAAACATTAGGATTTTTAGGCAATAATTGCAAAATAAGGATTGGTTTTTTAAAACACCCGAAAAAGTATTTTTTTTGCAATTTTTTCAAACTGAAATCAAGGATTCAAAAACGAAAAATCAAAAACGAATAAATAGCTTTTGTAGGAAATATACTTTGGGCTTAAGAACTGTACTTAAATTTTCTATGCGATCATTAGTTAGTTCCTCAGATGTCGGTGATCAAAGGCAAAGCTATCCTTTTTCTATTCAAAGTCGGATATCTCAGCAAAAAATTGACTTAGAAGAATAAAAAATTAACCAAATTTAAGCAAAATGAGCAAGCTTACTAACTTTTTTCCGTGTTTTTTCTTATCATTGTGACATAAAATGACTTTTTTATGTCCCGGTTTGATAATTTTTTTAAGAAGTTACAGCTTTTCAAAAAAAAAAAACTAAAAAAAAATTACAAATTTTTCTGCTCCCTTTATTTTTTTGCTGAGTTTATTAAAATTTGTTCAGGTTTTTTTATTTATTTTAATTACTGTGTGGCTCTTTAGAAGGTATTGAAAATCTTAATGTGACTCTTATTGGCCTCACTCGTGCCCACCCCTGGTATATGCAAAAAAAAATTTACAGGACCGCTTTTTTTAACTTTTTGGGATTTAGCTTGCAATATCAAAACTAAATTTTACATTCGTTTAAATAATTAACTAATTTACTATCAGGATTTCAGCTAAAATATTTTACCAGGTGATGCGTTGGGAAGTGTACAGCAAATTTGAATCAAAGTCAGTTTCGAAAAAATGGCACATACGATAATTTTGCGCAAAGGGATCGATATGTGCACAGTTGCAAGTTGATAGCATTTTCGTGTTCACCTAGGAAAAATTTCAAAATGACTGGTCGAATACTCGACCACTGGGCTAAAATGGGTTAATACAAAATTGTTTATCAGAACAACATATGAAAGCCGGTTTGCACTATGATAATAAATTCACTCTTGTATAAATTGCAACAATAAATTGAACGCACGTCGTGCGTCAGGTGAATGGACATTCTTAGGATGGAAATGTAATCACAGAACAGCTGGATACAAATCTCGTATGCTATGGACTTTGACGCTGTGGACAGTTAAAGAGACAGTGAATTAAGGGTTTTGACATAATGCAACACTCGTTTTTGGATTGCATGAGATTTTTTGTTATAAGCAAGGTAGCAAATTTTTTTGCAAACTCAACATTCGTTTTTAATCATTGTGAATATTTCACAAATTGGCAAATCGCTTAATGAATTGCATGTTTACAGCAGCAACAATTTCTCACACTCCCACACTCCCACACACACACACTTCCACTTGTACGATACCCATTAATGTGGCAACTAAATAACACATATAACGCATGTCTAGTTGCACAAACTAGCAGCTGGCAGTGCAACTGACAGCATTGTAGCCACACTCTGACAACTCCCAGTCGCCTTCTCTGTCTTCTACTATGTTTACCATCTGTTTCTCCTCTTATTTCAAGCTTTATTTGAATCTTTTCGCCACTGGTTTTCAATCATTTTCATTGTCTTTGTCACGCACTGCATACAAATTAATTAATTTGTACGTTTCCCACCATGTGGGCGGCTCTGTCCATTGTCGCACTTTTTCGTTAGCCAAGCTGTCATTTTGACAACTAATGTCTTTTTATTTATGTGTGCAATTGTAGTTTGTTTTTCTTACTTTTGTAATTTGATATTTTTATTTCCAACACTGACTAACTTGCCAATCAAGTTAGCTTCGGAATTGAAGCTAGGATTTGAAAGCAGGTCTGAAGTTATTGCACTGCCTTCGGATATGTGGGCGGGAATGTTATGACTATATGTAATATATGCATATTTTCATTGGTAGTGCCATTTCTTGTTAAATTATGTACATCATTAAAAAAAACTTGATTTTTTTATATCTTTTTAATTGACTATAAATTTGGTTTTCTGTTAATTTACACTGTTTTCTAGATATGAATAAAAGGTCTTTATACTACATCATACGTTAAGTATAATTTTGTCAAGTGATTTCCTGACTATACATACAGGGTGTCCCAGATCAACGTTTCAATCCGGCGCTGGTTGATTCCTTGGGCCAAGACAAGAAAAAAATTGTATGACAGGGGGAGTCTATCCGCCCTCCCCCCGTTTCGAGCTATAAGCGGAAGTATAGCAAAAAATGGCATTCATAAGTGTAATCAGTTTTAATGCAAAAAATGAAAATTATTACAGATAAGAACCTCTTCGAAACGGTTTTTTAAAGCCTCTTAATTAGTTAACTAATATCTGTTAAAGTTGTTTGGTATTTTTACCATGAAATAATTTATAGCAACTTAAATATGAAAAATATGTTTTTTATTTTATTTTTCACTTTCAATTCGTTTTACATAAAAAAATTTCTAATATTATTATTTTTATACAGTCTTAATCGCCAAATAATTCTATCCCTCAGCCAAACAATTTTTTCTTGTCTTGGCCCAAGGAATCAATTAGCGCCGGATTGAAACGTTGATCTGGGACACCCTGTATACAGAAAGTGTGCAAATAAATAGGAACACCTGGGTTTTTATATTTAAAGCTGCATGAATTATATACAATGTGTCCCAGACATAGAATTCATTCCCTCGGATGATGATTCTGCTTGATCAGGCGAGTATAAAACTTTAAGGATGAGGATCAATTCTCCCTCTCTTCGGAGCTAGAAAGGGAAAAACTGGAAAATATGTGTCGTTATGTCTTACATTCCATTTTATTTTATTTAGAAAAAGTAGTTGTGTTTGCATTGAGTACTCAAGCATTATGGAAAAAATCTAAAACCAAGTCATTAGAAAGCTTTATCATTAAAAAAAAAATTACATCATAAAAATATTCAAAAAATTTGTTTAATATTCGAGATTTTTATTATCAAAGTTTAATTCAAAATTTTTTAACACTTAGTTGCTAATAACTTTCTTAAACGTGACTTTATGCACAATGCTCTGTAAATAACTTAATGTTAATTTGATTAATTTCTCAATAAGTTAAAAGCTTTGAAAATTGGATAAAATTGATACATAATGACACATATTTTCCAGTTTTTCCTCTCTAGCTCCTAAAGGGGGGGGGGGGGGGGAATCTTTGCATTTTTTATTTAAATGATTATGGGAATAACCACCCTAGGCCCTGGGGAATTAATGCTATATCTGGGTCACCTTGCATATAATTCATGTAGCATTATATGTAAAAATATAGGTGTCCCTATTTTTTTGCACATCACTGTATATAATATAGATCGTTTAATTTTTTTGCTCTTATTTTTGTTTAAAAGTCGTGTTAATTTTTTGTTTCTGTATTGTGCTCTTTATTTAGATTTAAGAAATATGTTCACCATAATAATAACGTGTGTTAGCTATTTTAATGTTTATTTTTTTATGACCAAACGCGTTTCTTAGTTTGCCTCTGGGTCCAACTGTCTGTCTATCACTAAAATAGACAGTTATTCTGTCATAACAGAAAATCTGCAATCAAAGAGGCGTCACTGTTGATAGCATAAAATGTAAGTTGAGCGCACACCTAACCGGCTTACAAGGCCTAATTTACCCGCGACATGCAAACTCGGTTTGGTCATGTATTTTTTTTCGCATGAAATGCATGCATATAAATGTAATTTGAAAGCAAACGCTGTCAAAAATTTCAATTATACATAGTAAACCTTTAAGTTGATAAAAAATGCAGTTTTTTGCATACGTGAGTTTCTAATATCAGTGATATAATTATGTGATTATTATAGCCTGACAAGCATACAGTAATGTGCAAAATTTTTGCAACCTTAATACCATATACAGTGAAACTTCCATAACTCGAAGTGTCAAGGGACCAGAATTTAGTTTCGAGTTACGAAAAATTCGAGTTATAGAATAAAATATTATATAAATAATTGAATTTTGGTCTACGAAGGAATTTCTTTCTAAAATTGTTGGCGCGGAATATCTTCAGCTTCATCAAGAATATCTACTTGAATACTGCAAAATGAGCCACACTTACCTTGCAAATTCAAAAAATCTCAATATAGAGGGGGTGACCCAGACACCTTTACATGTACATATATATGTCTCTTACAAGAAATAGTAATGTATGATCTATCAAAATTGTCATTCCTGTAACTAATTAAAATTGGCAGTGGTAAATATGGGCATAACTCACGCGACAAAAAAGGAAGTGTTTTTTACAAGCAAGTTTAGATGGTAAAAACTCAGCGAATTTTCTCATATAATTTGTTTTTGTTTTTAATTTTTTAAATAATGGGAAAACAGTGAAGTTTCATAATAAACTCACTCTATCTAAGGACTTTGTTTATTTAAAAATATATTGAGTTTCATAAAAATATTTGCCGTAACTCACGCGACATAACCCACGCGACAAAATGTCCTTAAATTTAAAAATGCCTTCCATTTTTACTAAAACAAAAAGTGTACGAAACATTTACTAAGCAGGTACGAAAAAGGAAACCACATTTTGGAAACAGTGCAGACGATTTGGTCATCATGGTCTATGAATTTATATAGAAATGTCTTATATAAATAAAATTAAAATGTTTCTCTTAGATAATATCATAAAATAAAAAGTTTTTAAAAAGTTTAATATTTTGGTCACGGTAGACTTTTCTGTGGAAATGCTCAGAGATCAAAATATAAGGAAAATGTCTTGGGAAAGCAAAAAGTACATGTACTACTTTGAGTTATGGAAAATTTCGAGTTACGGAAGTTCGAGTTAAGGAAGTTTATAAATAGTCTACATTTTCATATAAAATAAATGCGCAGGCAAACTTTTATATGTTTTAGTTAACGTCAAACTTTGTTGTTTATTATCCAATAACAAAAACATAACTTCTTAGGGCTAATTTTTCAGTGCGAGTTTAAGCTCTAGTCAAATTAAACTGAGGTTAACTCAGCAAAATTGGACGTTTAAACTCGGTTTAACTAGATATTTTAGTATTCGTTGACGTTAAATTAACTAAAATTTTCATATAATGGGCTTTTTTTGTTTGCCTAAAACGAGTTTAAACGTCCAATTTTGGTGAGTTAACCTCAGTTTAATTTGACTAGAGTTTAAACTTTCACTGAAAAACTGGCCCGTAGACAAAAATGTAATGTAAATAAAAACAAAAAACAAATTCTGCTGTGCAAAACATATGCAACTGCTTCTTTGTTTTTTTATATTGATGCCACATTGCTTTTGTAAGTTTAATTTCATAACGGTCATCGTGCGTTTTTACTTTGGTAAGCTGTTCTGAGGCTTCAAAGTTTGCATTCATAGATTTTTGCTATTGACTTTTAGTCTCCAATTGCAATCCAAGTGTTTTGCTTGATCTTTTCAGCCGTCATAAATGAGGACGACCACACAAAACAACAGTTAGAGAGAATCGTAAAATCAAGATTGCTCCAAGCAAATAAAAAATGAGTTACAATTGAATGTTGGCACTTCAACTATCAGACAAAAAGTTATAGAGGCTGCCTATAGAGGCTTTAGAAGTTATTCAACGGTTAAGAATCCTTTCATTTCTTAAAAAATTGGTTAGCTCACCTTGAGTTCACGCGCACTCATTTAAATTGAACTTTAAAAGAATGGTCAACGGTTCTGTTTCAAGACGAATCGAAATTTAATTTACATGTATCGGATGGCAGGCATCATGTGCTTAGACCCCAAGGAGAGAACCTGAATCCAAAATTTACGAAAGCAACGGTTAAGCACGGAGGTGGACATGGGACGGTGTGGGGTTGCTTTTCGGCAAATCGAGTTGACTCAATTCATTAGATAACTAATATTATGAGAGTTGAAGATTATAAAAACATACTAAGCACAGTTATGCTTCCATATGCTGAGTGGGCACTGCACTTGCTTGGAGGTTCCAACACGACAAACACGACAAGCACATGTAGAAAGTGGTGCGAGCCTGGTTAACTGAAAATAGTGTTGAAGTTATTATTTGTCCACTGCAATCCCCGGATTTTAACCATTGAGATTCTCTGGGAGATTGTAAAACGTAGGATAGGAGACAAGACCTTCAGAAAACCTGGCGAGCTCTTCAGAGAAATTCAAAAGCAGTGGTTGAATATTCCAAACACATTTAAACATAACCTCATAGCTTCTATGTCAAAAATATGTTCAGCCGTTATAAAAACTAAGGGATTGGCAATAAAATACTAAGTTGCATTTTTGTTTTTCTTCCTTGAAGGTATTCGTATGAAAAGTTGCATATCTTTTGCACAGCTAAATTTGTACTGTCTTAATTTACTTTAAATTTTTGTTTTTGTAAATCTAAGAACTTATATTTTTGTTATTGGAAAATCATGAATAAACTCTGACGTTGACTAAAACATATAAAAGTTAGACTGCAAATTTATTTTATACGAAAATGTAGACTATTTATATGAATGCGATTACAGTAGCAAATGTTTGGCACAGCACTGTATATCTGATGCTGCGCTGGTATTGGTCTTGTAAAAATGAGAAATGCCCTTGATACAAACATGTCTTTGTTTTGTGCGCAGCACTGCATTCACCTTACTTATCACATGCTCGAAGCTCAAAGCTACATAACTGAGCATGCATTTGTTTTGTTTTCATTTGTTTGTTTTGTAACGCTGTGCAAGCTGAGGCACCAAAAGATAATACAGCAGCGAGGAACAAGGAGTTTATTTATAAGGAACATGCACCTATAGTGTAAGTTAGCAAAAATATGAAATTTCAAAACTTATTTCACAAAGATTGGCCCAGTACTTTTTGTGTTTACCGTTAACAAAATATGTGAACTAAAATTTTATATAGTAGTATAGACTATAGATGTAAATAGAAAGTTTTAATTATCCTTGCACTCAGTATAAAAACTTGTTAATTTCTGCGCTTGCCTTGTTTATCTTAAAGGCAGTTTTTTACATTAACTACCATCTGTCATTTCAACATTAGATTTGCTAGTTGTTATATTGGCAAAAATGAAAATTATTTAAAATAACTCAACATGTTCTTTTATGATGCTCTTTATGTTATTAGTTTGTGTGGCGAATTTCGAATATGCAACTTTACGATACAACCATTGTAGCTAGCTCAAGTATATAATAAAAAAGGCTTCAAAATTTTATTTAGTAATGCTTTCTTAATTTTTGCTTTTTTTTGCATTCTAAAATCAGCAAGAGCTACTGCTTAACATGTAATTAAAATGACAAGATTTTAACTTCTTGTTTATCTTAGCTCTTCAGGCAACGCCTCATAAAATAAATGTATGTCTTTAACAAAAACAACATAAAAAAATAACGATGAATGGACACTGACAACTTAATTTGTTAATGAAGTTTAGCGCTCTAAGATGGATCAGTACAAGTTTCCATCGTCTACCGAAACAGAAGAACAAATTTTCTGTTATTAAAGCGTGTAACCATTGCGCTAAACAAGCTCTTGTTAGAAATAATATAAAGCAACAATAAAAACTTTGAGTAATGAAGCGTGCTATTTCTTTTCCGACAACAAAAACAACAAGAACTTCAACTATATCTCTTGGTCTTGTGTTGACAACAACAGCAATAGTTTGAGGTAAATTTTGAGACAGATAGTTTTTAAGAGAATTTATGAATCTTATCATATGTTGCTGGGAACTGATGTAGTCATTTTTGCATATGATGCATTGCCTTACTTAGATTTGCATTCATTATTTGAATGATGGGCATTAGACAAATTCTGGTGGAGATTGTGGTTTAATGCTTATGAAGTAATTAATGATCGTGTTGTTAAAATAAATGATATAAGAATACAGAGACACATAAATGTTTATATGTAAAGTTTTTCAACACTGCCAATCGAGACTTTGCCGCTGACAGGGACCAAACGAGGCTATGCGTAGCTGATCATCGCCACCTGGCTGCTTCGAAAGAAGGTCGTTCAGCACACAGTAGTCTAGCTCTCGACTGATTACCAGGCACATTTCGAAGAAAAGGAAGGTTAATACACCTGGAATAGCAGATTAGCTCTAGGTATGACATTTATTGACTTTTACTAATGAAATCACTGAAGAATAATTTGATGTTGATATTGAACAATATGGTGATATGTTGATGGTGGCCAATAATATATATCCTTTTTTTCACGCCTCTTTATAGGCGTTAATACACACACGGTGGTGTGGCAAAGTTAATACAACCTCTACACAGTGCGCGTGGGAGTATAAAAATCACTTATTATTAATTTGTTTACTTTTTTATTGAGACCAATACTTTTATTTCTACAAAAAAAGTTTTCTACACTTTTGACAAATTTTTCAAGCTAAACATGCACTTTTTTCAACAACTTATTTATTGTTTTTAACTAAAAAAAAATCACTCAAAATGCACTACCTCTAAAAATCGAAATTTTTATTAAAACTTGTAAAAGCTTACACCAGAGAGGGAAATAAGGAATTTTTCGAATATCCGCGTTTTTCTTCTAGAAGATACGAAAATCAGTTTTTCAAAAAATTTTAATAAAAAAAAATTTATAAAGTATATTATTATTTGATGTTATATTTTATTCAAAGAAAAATATCAAAAATCATTTAAATTACATATAAATATAATAAAAAAAAATATATGTGAATAAAACTGGCCATAACATTTTTCCCCATACTGTATTATTGAAATGTTCAAATACAACAATTTTTTTATTATTAGCTCTGAATTAGAAAATATTATGTATCGCTAATAATTCAGTAAAAGGATTATTTAATCTTTTATTTAAGTTTTTCAAAAGCAATTTCAAGGAACTTTTAAAAAAATTGTTAGAGAGGAATAAGCTAGCCCTAAAACAATTTCTTGCTTTATTAAAAAATTTAAGAAATACCTGCATATTGATCGCAAGAGAGGTTCTGGTAAAAACAAGGGGCCACATGATCGCTAAAAGACGAAGAAAGTTGTGACCATTCTGAAAAATTATCCAAGCATTGGCTCAGGGTTCAAGACGTACTATACAAGGTGCAAAAAGTTCTGAATAGAAAGCCAAAATGGTAACGAAATTCCCGAAGAAATTCCTTGTTTGGCAGGCAGTTATGGCAAAAGGAGCAGGATTTTCGTATCGCTTTATGTCCCTAGAGATAAAGCGGCCTTTGAGTGGTTTCAAAGGAATAAAGTTGTTTTGGTATCTAAATGATTGAAAGAATATGAGCTTTAGTTCATAGGGAAATTAAGGGAAAAAAAAGAAGGCCAAAGCCTAGGCTTGAGTAGTTCATGACCGAACTAGTTCAATTAAACGATTCCCACTCATGAACTATGTGAACTAGTGCAGTTTTTCTCGTTCTTTTAGTTAATTTTAGTTCAATTGATTTTGCAGCGAGTACGAACAAAACGAACGAGAAGAACGAAAAATAACTTATGGCGTTTTCTGTTCTCGAAAAATTCTGCATTTTTTCTGACTTATTTGAGAATTCTGCGCTATTTGTGTTCTTTTACCAAAAAAATTTTGACCTCGTAAATTAAATCGTGTTCTTTTCTCGAAAATTTTAACCTGAAAAGTATAAAAAATGCAGAATTTTGCACTCTCAAGATCAACGGTTTCAGAGTTGTGCCCTCAAATGCTACCAACTGAATAAACAAAAGAGTGACATGTTAAAAAAAATATTGAACATTGTATTGACATTTTATTAAAGAGTGAGCTTCTTCTTTTGCCAACCAAAACTTTCAAGACTTTCGCCAACACTTTTTTAGAGGAACAAGCCATTATGCGACATTTTAAAAGTACGACTTGGCAATTTGCTAATTTAGTAGATCGATATCAAGCAGTTAGTTTTAAATTTCAGATCAAATTTCAAAAAACTTTGATAAACGTAAAAATTAGCTAAAAAAATGTAAGATCTCGATCTGATCTGTAGCTTTTTTCTGCAATATCAATGAAGAACTTCTCTACTGCTGATGACGTAGTTCTGAAATTCACCAAATTTTTCTCAATCGTTGGAATCGTAGAGAAATTCGTGTTGAGTGAGATGAACAGTGAATCTGACAGTTTTTACATTTATTTTTGAGAAGTTAGTATGCTAAACAAAGTTCCGTAAAGCATCAAATTATAAATAAATAAACAAATCAATAGATTTAGAAACAAATAAGCAGACAATTGAGCATAAGTTATAAAAAATGAGACACGTGCGATAATGTATGCTATAATGTACGAATGTAGAATGCACGATCGTTTGTAGTTCAAAATGACTTTAATTTTATTTTTGAATCAATAAAACAGATTTATAACTAAAAACATTAGTAACAGCATTCATTCTCAACTGGTTGTATCAGTTCTCTACTGCTAAGGAGTAGTAGAGAATTCAAAACTCTACTTCCCACACTAATATAAACAAAGTAATAGAGAATTACGTCCTTCTGACGTCACATTCTCTATCCGTAGAGATAGATATAATCGGTAGAGAAGTGTTACAGTAACGAGCTACTAGAGTGATTTATATGAATTTCTGCCTTATTATTTTATTAATTTTAAACTGTCGAAATGTTATTTCTCCAGGTATCAAACTATATCAAAGCAATCATCAGCTTATCCCGCTCTCTTACACCTTAAAATGCCAACCGGTTATTGTTGGTTCTGCCATCTAGAAATTCCTGAAAAGTTTGCATTCAAGTTTACCAGTCTTCTTAGAGGTTTCCCTTCTTCTAATTTCTGTTTATCTTCTCATGTGGTCGGACCCACATTAGCACCTCGACTGTTGGCAGCAACAAATCTACCGTAAATATAATAAAGCTACCATCCAACCTCGACATAATTGGCACGCATAGCAATATGTACGACTAGCTTGCTGTCTTTTTGCAAACTGTTTTTCTTGCTTGGCTTGAGTTGGCTGTGTGCAGTGTTGCCATATTTTTTTGTGTAGATTTAAAATACGTCAAAATACTTCATTGTAAAATATATTGGAAAAAACGTAAAAAATCAATAAAGAAAAACGCATGATTTTTAAAATTTTTTTTTAAGTGCTTATTAATAAAAAAACGGTGGGGACATAATGTCCATGGATATATAATAAAAAAAACTGTTTTCGTTTAAAGTCTGAAGTACAGTTTTGGTTCGTCAACAATAAAATCACTTGCGTAAGTAAGAATAGGGTTTTGAGAAGTACTGCTCTAATTTGGACTTAGAAGTACTTTTGAAAACGATATGAGATCTTTAAAATTAATAAACGAAACCGCCCATTTATAAAATTATGAGATACACAATATTTGTGTCAGTGTTAAAAAATTTCGATAAATCCAAGTATGATGAGGAGAAAAATGTTTATGGTGACACTTTAACGGAAAATAGTTTTTCATACACCGTTTTCATTTCACCAACTATCTGTGAAATAATTCGCACTTGCACCCAATTCAAAAGAAGGCATTACATTTTGGATGGAACTTTCTCGGTGTTGGCTGCTTGCGGCATAAACAGCTCCTAATAATTTATATTCAATATCAGAATCATGCATTCTAACGTTCAAATGTTTCAATTTTTGTAAGACAGCTAGAGGCTTTATATTAATTTAAAGAATTTATTATAAACAAACAGTTGAAATTTTCTGAATTGAAATTGTGTAGTGGGACAGGATATCACAACATACAAAATATCAAAACTACAATTTATATAGATATTAAAATTTTGTGTCAAAGAAAACAATTCTTTTAAGTAAAACGACACAATCTACAATCAGCTTAAAGGAATGCACATGGGATCTCCACTATCCCCAATAAAAGCGGACATTGTCCTGGAGGAGGTCATGGATATTTTTTTATGACAAATTGCTAAAAAAAAAACAGACTGACGACAAAATATGTTCACAATATTTTTGCTCTAATACAGACTGAGGCAATAGAAGATAGGCAAAAGAAGATAAGGATCCTTAATTCCTGTCATAGACTAATCAAATATACCAAAGAAAAAGAGAGTGAAGAACGCTTGCTTTATATAGACACAATGGTGATAAAGAAAGGCAACATGTTGAAGACAGAATGGTACCAAAAACCCACATCATCAGGCAGACTCATCAACTAACACTCAAAACTTTCTTTGAAAACCATCATATGTACTCTTCAGCATCAGCGACCAAGTTTTTCACAAGGACAATAGACAACGCATAATACACACACTCAGCCTGAACGATTTTCCAGCACAGACTACAAAACGCCTACTAAGAGGAAATACCAAACAAAATATAAATAAAGAAAACCCGGAACACAAACTTTACAAAAGAGTAACATACGTTCCTGCACAGTTAGAAATCTTGTACTAAAATTTAAACTTCATATAAGTCAACACTAGCTTTGATATCAAAATTAATATTTGCAATAAACAAAAAATTTTTTTAATACAGCTTTGTTTTAAAATTTAGTACAAGCTTGGATTAAATATTACAAACAAAAATAAATAAGAAACACGCGAGATTCGAGCACACGACATTCAGTTTGAAAACTCACTTCACTAACCACCAGGCTATTATTGGCCTATACTTAACAAACGCGATAAACAAACATATGAACATACCCAGCAAAAAAAGTGATTCCAAAAGAAGGTTAAGTGGAAGGCTTGAATTCCATCATTTCTACTTTCATACCCAGAAGGCATTCTTTTAAGATATGCATGTCATTGGTAGGAATGCTTTCCTTAGTCTTCTCTAGAAGTGCTTCCAGAATTTTTTCAATGGAATATTTCTTTGAGTCCTTAAATGAAAAGATTCTAGTAGGTGTTTTTGAGGAGAACTTTAAGAAGGCATTGGAATGGAATGAAATGGTTTTTGTGGTTAGGGGGGCATACAAAATCCCATGGAAAAAGTCACTTTTCCCAATTTTCTCGCGAATGTAGTGTTGGAAATGAGAAGTGTTTGAATTTTGTTGGGGCTTTAAAAAAATCCACTTCAAATATCCATTTCCTGATTTTCACGGCATTTTGGTATTTGAAGTAGGAAGTGGTTGCGTTTTGTTGGAGGTTTAAAAAAATCCCACGGAAAATGAAAAAATACCTGGAAAAATTAATTGAAATTAAATGCTATTTGAATGTCTTTGAGAAGGGGTTTATGAGAATGCTTCTTGAAAGCATTTCTTGATAAGGCTTAGAAGAAGCATAATTGGATCTAGAGAATGTCTTCAGGAAGCAGTGTCCCTAAGAATGCATGTCACATTTGTAACAAAAATTTTGCTGGGTAGTTGCCTAATATTGAGTCGCAACATTGCCAGGCTATCTTTTTACTGGTCTAAATCCAAATTTAAATTCTTAGTTAGAGTTTAATTATGAGCTAGTATTTGCAAAGTTTAAATTTTAAACTGCAAGGTTTTAAAAAATTCAGTAATATTTTAGTGGGATTAAAATTTAGTCCAAGATTTCTAACCGTGAGGACTCACGGAAAAAGTTAAAAAACAGACATTAACAACAAAAACACCTACCTTATTGGCTCTTAACAAGCAACACATAGCGAAATCTTTACAGCAATACCAAAAACAATACAGAAAATATGGACAGACACGACTTAATTTGCCAAATTCAATGGAAAGGTGACGGACCCAGTGTTTGCGATAAAGTATATGCTGAAACGACTAAGTCTAAATTATGGACAAGATTATCTGCGCACAGATCAGACCTTAAATCCGATCGAAAAGTGACAAAAAAGCTCTTGCAGCCCATTGCATACAAAAAGGACATTAACCGCACTTTGACAATACAAAAATTTTGCAGCAAGAGAATAATTATGCTCGAAGATACACGATTGAGATGTTACAAACCATCTTGAGGGACAATATTAAACATTAAACATAAAGTTTAACACTTAACAATTTGGTAGATGTACAGTTAAGAGTTTAGTATTAAACTTTATGTTTAATGTTTTATATTGTCCTTGAAGATGAACTCCGGTGGAGTTCGAAATATTAGACTAAATAAAATTAATAATCAAAACAAGTGCAATTTTTTTTTATATTAAAAAGTGACCTTGAGCCCGATTATAGCCCAAAATCATAAATTAAGAGGTCGAGGAATATCATATTATCTATCTTTAATGTAAAGAAGTGATTGTAATTAATAAAAAAAAATGTTTGTTAGTACCATAGTACTTAGAGCTGAAGACGGTTGTAATTCAACCCGAAATATTGGAAAATAAATTAAAACAATAAGAACACAAACAACTATTTTTAAATCTACGGCCATAGCTCATCTACAACAGCTTAACAAATTTTTAAATATTAAAAAGTTTAATATGACATAATAGTCCACTTGGAAAATACATCGATGTTTTTATTCGATGTAATGGATCGAGACAGTGCATCGATATTTTCCGATACATCATTGAGGAACATCGATTTTCTCAAAATCGATTACTTTCTCTAGCATTACATCAATCACAATGCTGAAGTCAGCCCCTTCCTTAACGGTGACGTGAGATAACCCCAATGGAGATAGTCCCCAAATGTGAGTTTTGGGAATTATGAATTCGAGTATGTTTTTAGGTTCAAGGGATAAAATTTGCGCTAGACTCCGCTCACAGTTCCCCAGAGTTGGGTTACGTCTGCGAGCCACAGCGTTTGTAAGTAGGTGTATTGGAGTCTCCTCAGCTTCTTCACAAAAACAGCAGTTGCTTTCGGTTTCGATGCCCAATTTCATCACGTGATATTTAAGATTACAGTGTTAGCCTCATCGTGTAGGAAACCCAGTTGCTCAATTTATTTTGAGAGCAGTTTGACTGTTTCTTTGTTTGTATTTCGTTTATTTCCCAATAAGCCAATGAGATTCCCAGTGGGAAAAATCGTAAGGTGCTTACTAAATAATGCATGATTTCCTTTAGCTAATGAAGATAGGAATAGAACAGTGCTGGGCGCCCCATAGCTCACTGAGCGCTCTCTGAGCGTAACTTTTCACATTTTCACAAAGCTCACAACAGAAGAGAATATAACTCAGTCGTTCGCTGACGGTGATGCTGTGAAGACCTATGTCGCAAATTTTATGTACACTCTTAAAAAACTAACTTTTTGATTTGCACATTCATAGTACGTGTGCATATATTTTTTATTTCGCAGAATTGCATATTATCCGTATAAAAGTATTTGAATTATTGATTCATTTCATTCGTATTAATTTTCTGATGCTTAGTTTTTTGAGTTTTTGATTATAACTTTAATTATTCGTATATATTAAGATATTATAATATTAAAATAAAAACAAAACAGTAAAAATGTTTAACTCTGAATTGGAAAATGTTTTCTTTTCCACAGATAATTTTTCTGGCGAAGTAGAATGTTTAACTTTCCACTGCAAGCAAACTTATATAATTTATTTACTTAGATTAAAATGCTGGAGCTTTGATGTAGACATGGAAGAAATATTGAACACCACCGATCACGGTTGCCACCTTTGTGGGAAAAATCCCATTTGTGGTTATTTTTAATTGCCGTGGGAAATGGGAATTCCCATGGGATATTTTAATTGAGTGTGGTTTTTTTTAATTCACGTGGGATTTTTTTTGTTTTGTGGGATTTTTTTTGTTTTGAAGGAATTATTTTTCAGTTAAAATATGTACACTCAAAAAAATGCTACAGTAAAATTCACTACACAATGTGTATTTACTTCGTATATATGTAGTTTTATTTATTTTTAAATACATGTGTAGTTTTTCAATATATTTTTACTGAATTCGCATTTAAATAATTAATAATACACGAAGTAGTTGCATGTAGTAAGTAGTTGTTTACATACATTTATTTAAATAGAGAATATCTACATTAAAATAAATTGCATAATGTGTCTTTGATAACAATTGTACAGGGTTGTCCATATTCGAAGCGCCCATCTGGCAACACTGTAACTTTCCGCAGTGATGCCAAATCGACTAATGACATACCGCGTTTGAAGCGTCATTCCAAGCAAATGTTTACAATGGAACAGTACACGCCACGTGAACGCTCTAAAATTGTTGAAATTTACATTCAACAAAACAAGTCAATAGTGAAAACTCAACGTGCTTTCAAAAAATGAGCGATGAAGCTCATTTTCAGTTGAACGGAACGGTAAACAAACAAAATTGCCGTATTTATGCCACTGAAAATCCACAAGAGATTCAAGAGGTACCTCTTCACGATGCAAAAGTCACTGTTTGGTGCGGCGTTTGTGCTAAAATGCTCATTGGGCCGTTCTTTTTCGAAGATGATAATGGCCACAGAGTTACTGTCAACCAGGAGCGTTATCGCGATATGATAAACAATTTTTTCATGCCAATCGTTCGTCGAAAGCGTATCAAGCACTACTGGTTTCAACAAGACGGCGCGCCACCACACACAAGCCGCACTACAATCGATTTTTTGAAGCAATTGTTCCCTGGCCGTTTGATGTCAGAAAATGGTGATTTCGATTGGCCGCCAAGATCACCAGATTTAACGCCTCCAGACTTCTTTTTGTGGGGTTATTTGAAATCAAAGGTTTACGTCAACAAGCCAAAGACCCTAGAAGAGCTGAAAACCAACATCCGTCAAGAAATAACCGCCATTCCCATCGAAATGTTGAAGAAAACCATGGAAAATGCTGCAAAACGGGCACAATATGTCGTAGAGGCCAATGGCGACCATTTACGAGATATCATATTCAAGAAATAATGTAAGCAAATCTACTTGAACCCAATTAAATGATATTCATGACGAACAGACAAAAAATTGTGGTTTCTTTGATTTATTTAAAAATAAAATGGGCGCTTCGAATATGGACAACCCTGTATTTCAACTTAAATAATTATAAAAGGTTCGTGATCAAGAGCTGTGGTAAGTATACTCCTTAAAATGCATTTTTTTTAATACAAAATTCTTTTTTCTTATAATAAAAGTAATTTTTGAAATGTGGCAGAAAACGATTTGCAGTTTTTTTAATTAATAAATAAAAAAACATTTAATTTTAATGTAGATGTATTTAAGTTAAAAAAAAATATGGTAAAAATAAATAATTAAAATTAGTAAAAATAATTGCATTTTTCTTTGGACGGAGAGTTACTAATTTACATTTGTTTTAAATACATTTTTATTTATTTTTACTACTATTTTTTTGTGTGTATAAATATACATACATAAAAGCGTATATTTTTCATATTTTGTTCATAGTCAAAATAGTCTTAACCCATCTACATGATTTTCGCAACGAATTCGTTAAGATTTCGGTGACTTTAGTTTGGTGGGAAGTTCTTTCACTCTTGACATATTTACATGCATTGGAAAAAATGTTTCAGTGATTTTTTTTTCTTTTTTTTACAAAATATACCAAATTGGTATATCTTAAAATTCATTTGTGATTGTCCCTTATTACGAGTTGCTTCCGACGTAATGTTCGCTGGTTATCAAACAACGAGTATCGAACGTCAAACCTTGTCGAAATGTTCATTGTTCATCGAATTTTCAGTCGAATACAATTTTGCTTTTGATGCGGTGAGTGTTGAGCAATAATTGTTAAAAAAATAAGAACTTCGTGATTGTGTTTTGCTTTTTAAAGACTAAAACCTAATTTGGAACTCTTTTTGTAAACTTTGTACAGGTTAAAGGTGGATTAAACAAATATATTTTATTGAATACTAAGACTTGTTAAAACACAGACGATGAAATGTTCTAGTTCTTTTTAATTTTTTGTTTCATTGTTGAAAACTTGTTTTCTATTTTATTTACAGTGGTAATTTTTAATAGAAAAGAGATTTTTTTGGTTTCTTTTAATACAAATGGGATTTATCGTGGTTTTTTTTAAATACAAATGGGATTTTCGTGGTTATTTTAAATGTCGTTTGATTTTTTGTGGTTTTTTTTTTAATTGCGATGGGATTTTTTTTCAATTTTATACCATGGGAATTTTAGTGGTTATTAATTTTTGCTATTGTGGGAAAAAGGTTTTTTTTTGTGGGAATTTGAGGTGGTAACCGTGCCACCGATGACTAAAAATAAAAACATTAAATAAAAAATAAACACATACAACACTATGTGTGGGGGGTATAAACATACAAACTTGCAAATCTAGATAACTTCCCACCAGGAAATGTGAGCATTCCCGGATGTTACCAGCAAACATTCCATGGAATGTAAGAAGCATTCCCCTTTGTTGCACACTCCATTGCTTTTTTTACATAGCATGTCATTAGAGTGAAACATTCCTCTCCGCTGTCCTCAAAAGTGAATTGGAAGCAGTCCTCTCCCCTGTTTTAAGAATTAATGTGGAAACATTCCTCTCCCTTGTTATAAAAATGGATTCGGCCAGGATTCGAACCCGGGACCCCTGAGCGACAGTCGAGCGCGCTACCACTAGACTATCGAATTCTACAATAAGCGGCTAGAAAACAATAATATTTATATTTTCTATTGTCGTTGCTTGACAATAAATAAAAGTTTCCGAATGCATTCTTAAAGAAGCGGTGTGGAAACAATATAAATACAAAACTACCCTTAAGCTTCCAAAAGATACGGTTTGGAAACAATATAAATACAAAACTACCCTTAAGCTTTCAAAAGATAAGGTGGGGAATGTTTCTTTATCACTTTTAGATGGAAGCCTTCCGATTTTTCCTGGAGGGTTTGACAACTATTTAGCTCAGTGTGCGCTATTCGAGAGCGCACCAACACCAACAAGACAAAATAAAATGTGACTGTGTTAGAATGCCCAGCCCTGGAATAGAATAATACTAAAGCAAGTATGTTTTTTGTTACATTTAGAGCACATTACACTTTCGCTTACGATTTCAAAGAGAAAAAGAATGCACGTTTGAGCCGATCGTCTCTTGGTGTGATCATTTCCATATATACATTCATTTTTAATGAAGTAGTCATGCAGCGGCATAACGACATAGCTGTTCTCAACGATTGCTTAAAAGAAATGAAGTGTAGAAAAAAATACAGTGAAATAATTCACTAAATACAAAAACAAACGTCTTCTGATCGCCGGTGCGGAAACATTAATTTTTGCGTAAATACATGCAAATATGATGATATCATATTCCTAGCTCATATTGTAATCAATGTCTTTATACTCATACTGCTTAATTTTTCAACATTATAATACCTATTATAATAAATGAAGTCTCTAATAACATCTAATGGATGCTCATTTATTATTAAATTGTTGGCATAATAGTATTGAAACGTATGTGTTTTCTTATTATAATTTATTTATTTAGATCCGTCGCCTTACGTTCACCTTCTCTTGTAAGTGAAAACGTTAGCAGTGCTTACAATTTCCGTTGTGGAGAAGGTTAAAATAGATTATTTACACGTCGTATATCAATACATTACGGGTACCTTACGTTTTCATGCAGATATCCTACTTATTAAATAGAGTGTATTAGAATGGAAACACTTCCCATTGTAAGGAGTACATTCCCTGCACTTTATTTTAGTAAAGGAAAACGTAAGTACGTATGCTGCTTTTTATACATTACAGAAAGAAGCTTACTAGAGGCGGTCATGTCTTTGTAAAAGTAATGGGGATTCGCAAGTAGGCTATAAGGCATTATAGAAGGATGGATTTTCAAACTGGGTTCATTTGCTTAGTTTCATTTGCTGTGTATGTGTTTTTTTTTAGATCTACTTTCGCATTTGCTGCGAAAAAAAGTAATGAATAACAAATGAATAATGAATAAAAAATAAAAAATTAATAAAAATTAATAATGAATAACAAAAGAATAATGAATAAAAATTAATAACGAACAACACATAAATAATGAATAAAAAAATTATTTATTATTCTGAATAACGAAAATAAATAATTAAAATGAATAATTAATCATTTTCTTAAAAATGAATGTGAATTAAAAATTTTATTTATAAATCAATTTTGCATTCATTGAATGCATTCATATGTAGTTATTCAGCTGTATTTAAATTTTGAATATTAATGCCGATTTTACAGCTATGATCTTTGAGTTAAATCTCTTTATTTGTTCATTTTGACGATTAATGCTACTACAGATACAATTATTTAGTTTTAAAATATCTTGTGATTAGTGATCTTGCAAATATTTCTCCATTTCCAAATACGAATTAATAAATTTTCAAAAGTATGAAAACATAGAAAAGAAAACAGAAAAAAAAGAGAGAATACAAAACAAATAAAAGTTTGCAATATTAAAATGTGCAAACAGTGTTGCGGAACATAAAAATATAGTGTAACTGTAAAGGAATTTTCACAATCTTGCGTTTAAATTATTTTTGATAATAAGAAAAAAGTTTTGTAGGCAAAATACGTCAGATGTATTAAACATAATTATGGCAACACTGGCTGTGTGTCTGATAGGCTGAGCGATCGGCCGGCAGTCGGTTGTTTTGTTGCTTTAAAAAAATACAACTCACTAAGCATAAGTTCGACGCTCCCGTCATACGGCAGGCCGACTGGCAGGCCGTTAGTGTTGTCTCGTAGTTCAAGAAACTTTGTGGTAGACAACAGAGATCTGCAACGAGTAATTCATACTTTGAGTGTATTTATTCTCTGCCCTGGTAAATTAAGAAGGTGAACGCGATTTTTTGAACTCTCTCAAACGCAGCTACCCTTCTCAAAAACAGCTGATGGTTAATTTTAAGTTTGCAAAAATATCTCAAAATTTTTATTGAGTGCAAGTGATTGTTCAACTATAAAACATTTAAGTTTTTTAAACTCCATTGTGTAGCTTGTTCAAACCCTCTCACAAAGTATTCGTTTATTTTCTTATTTAATTATTTAGTAATTTCGCAAAAACATTTGTTATTTCTGGAAGCAATATAGCGTCAAAATTAATAGAGGTATTCCCCACTACCCGAACTTACTTTAGTATGCATGGTTAAGGAAACTGATATCCCAGTATGTCCAGAGTAGCATGCATACATGAAACATGCATGCAGAAGTATGTAAACAGAAGTATGGAAAAGACATGCATTGTCATAAAAAAAAAATTATTCAAAATTGTTGATATGCTTGTTTTTCTTATATTTTATGCTAACAGTATGCATGCTGTTTATACACAGTAGCGTGCTTACTAAAATACGCATACTGTATTGGTACTAAGGAATGTACCGAGCATGCAATATGAAAATAAAAGGAATTGGATTAAATTCCTATAAATTTTGGATAAGCTGATTTTGTATGCCTACAGTAAAGTAATCATGTAGTTTGTACAGAGTATCTTGGATACGAAAATGTGCATGCTGTACCTGTGCTTAGGCATGAACCCTGCATGCATAGTCTTGCATAAAACAGATGAACTCCCATTGTGCGGTAAAACTTTAAGGAGTGCAGTTGTAAAAGATGCATTAACAAAATATAAATGTAACTATGAAGGTATAATATTAAGGTAAAATATATTGCTTCAATTTCAATGAATCTTATTGCATTTTGTTTGTAATCTTGCCCTTTAAGCTTACGAATTTGTCTCGCTAAATTCAAGTACCTTCTTTTTTTTAGACAAAAAAGCGCGCATAAATCTATCACTTTTTTAAGCTTTTTACTCTGACTTTCACCATAATTAAAAAAAAAAACAACCCCAGGGGTCGTGCGTAGGAGGTGATGCCAAATTAATGATCTATACTTTAAAATGACATTTGATTTGTTTGTTTCGAATACATGGGAAAAGCCATATCCAGTGAACCGTTTTGAATGTCTTTTTTTCAATGTCATTTTCAGCGCCCTTTATAAAAAAGCCAGAATTTTGTTAAAAAATTTTTAAAAAGCATTTTTTATGTACAATTGTGCGTGTAAATATTTAAAAAAAAATTAATAACTTCATGTATAAAAAAAAAAAAAAAAATGTTGGAATACCTTAATATTAATTTAACACCAAAATAAAAATTTAAATACAAAAATAGATAAGATGTGAAAAAATTGATTGGTTGAGTAACAATTAATGAAAACTGCACATTTTTATATTACAGTATTAATGACAATATATGCATACAGTATTAATAACAATGTATGCATACAATTTTAGTGACATTATATTCAAAGAGTACATATAATTCCCCATGCATACAGTATTAGTAATTGTGCGGATTCACAGTACACATGCTCTTGTAAGACATCGCCGTGAAAAATGGAATTGAGCTTGCATTTATGCTGGCATGCAAACAAAACATCAAGCATATTTGAGGTGGATAATAGCACAATTTGCATTTTGCACTATGCAAGCACAATTGTGCCACAATCGAACAAAGCACTTATAAAATTGTCGATAGCAAAAAGAGTGCTAACACACATCTCTATTGATTTGTTTACAATATTCCCAAATTACATATTGTCAAAAATTGCCAGTAGACCAGTAGACCTAACTAAAACAAAAAAAAAAAACAACTATCTAAGCAAAAACTTAACAAAAAGTAAGTAAAGTAGTGCACAGTAGCGATAACCAATAAGTGTCAGTAAAGAAGCTTAGCACAGCACTCTGCTATTCCAACACTGCATACAAAAGCCACTTAACACGCAAAAGTTCGTCTAAGCTCTGTTCTTTGCGTGCTATTGTGCCACTATGTGAATCAATGTAGTGTGCTAGCACACATGGCACCACACTGCAGAGAGTCAGCACAGTGCCATAGCACAGCGCTGAGTTACCCATCTCTGAAGCGTGTACATCATCAATGCTGTATGCATGAATGTACTTACTGGGATGTTATGATACCAGCATAAGGCTACCCGCAGAGTAAACGCCGAAGCAGACAGGCAGGCAGGCAGGTTTGCTTACTTGTCTCAGTGCGAGAAAACTTGCTTCATACGATTTCATATAAACCTGCTCGAAGTGTGCAGAGTGGAAGCAGGCAGGTCAGATCAGATCAGATCAGGTTGTTGCGAGAAACCAGGCTGGCGCAGGTTTCTCGCAACTGAATTTGTTCTTTTTGTGTTGTGATTTTGGTTTTTTTAATTTTGTGCACAAAATAGCTTAAGATTATGCTTTAAGCGTTATTGTTGTTATTGGTTAACATTTTTCATTTTTGGATTTTTGAGAATTTTTTTTTAGTAAAAGCACTCAAACTTGTCATTTTTAAAAGGGTACACTTTATATAAAAAATTCCATAACGAACAAATTATTCAAATTAATGACACGATTTTTTGTATTTGCATTTAGTGCTGTTTCAGAAAATTGTTTAACAAAATTTCATTGCATTTTTTTAAAATGTAGATTTTACGTTTTTTTTTTATTGCAACAAGAAAGAAAATAAAATTATTTCGAAAAATAAAATATCACAACTCTGGTAATTTGCATCCGATTTTTCTCACCGATGACACGTTATAAAGGTATTTAAATCTACTATTGATTAAAAGTATGGAATTCTTTAATAAGTTTACAGAATTTCAATACACATTTAAATGACGAAACACCTCATTTTCGCCCTTTATGCCAATGTAATGAGATTAAATCGCAATGAGCTAATTTTACTTTGAAATTTTCTGTGCAATTCTGGGCTGGCCAAGTGGCACAACATATCGCACACCCTCTTCAAAAGAGTCACAACTCAAAATGTTTACATATATACTTTTTCGTGTAAGACTGTTTGAAGTTATCATATACATCGGCTATCTTAATTTTGTACACATATTCTTATCCCCTTATGCAATAGATTTCAGCATTTAAACAACACATTTGATTGTGCTGTTTTATATTGAGCAAGACGACTAATGTTGTTTAATGCCTGCTAGCCCCTTATTCAATAGATTTCAACATTTAAACAACTGATTTGATTAACATTTACTAACATTTAAACAACGAATAATGATGTTTAAAACATCCTTTTAGCAACGCAGCCGCTAAAATGGGTTTATGAATAAGGGGGTTAGTCTTTAATTAAAAAAAATCATTTTGTCTCTTTTTTTTTTGTCTCAGAAAAAAATTGTTTTTTGTTCATCCTGAAAATGTAAGTTTTTTGAGTTGTAGCTTTTTTGAATATAGTATGCAATTTATGTATAGAAAATAAAAATTTTTCATATACGCCATTAGCGGATGATGCAAAATAGAAAGCAATAGGGGAAAAAATATATAACAAACTTTTTCTCGCACTGATCTGATCTGAGCTGCTCGCATTCACTCTGCACGGCTTATTTACTGAGCAGGTACCTGCCTGCGCCTGCCTGCTTGCATCAGCGTTTACTCTGTCCGCAGGCTAAGAGAAGTATCTCTCTGAAGAAACTGAAGTTGCAAATATCGGCAACAATTTTTTAGCGACAGCCTAGACCGATGAATATTAATTTTTCATAGTTTTCCAGACCAGAAAAGGATTCTGATTAGCTTTCCAATCCACAGCGCGGCATGCTAAATAATCGCTCATCTGAGTAGGCATTCCTCCAGATTCGTAGGTGTTAGCGTCAGTTTTTTATTGTAGCTTCCTATAAGAAAATCTAATATATCTCTCTGATCACAATTATGATAACCTGGTGGCGAAGCCACATCTTTAACTCATGCACTTCTTCCTTATCCTGCCTCCATTTTCACAAGATTACCTAACTTGAGGGAATTATATCTGAGGACTACTGCCGCAATAAATGTTAATGAAATAATATTGCTTACTAGTGTGACAGATTGCTTAGGAATAATCACGAGCATTTAAAATTGCATGCTTCTTGTATCTAGGGTCCAGAAGTATTGCTGAAGCATATGGTTTCAGCAGTTCAATATTGTGATTTTCTTTTCATTTCAGTGGCCAGGGCCAGTTTTAAATCTTTTCCAATTTAAGTTGAAGCAGATCATTCGTCAGTTTTCGATAACAAACCGGTTATACCGTTTGCACCGGTTAAACTAAGTAAAACTCCAAAATTTAAATAAATTCGAAAGTTATAGTCGACTTTCGGCTTTTTCCAATTTCAAAAGTCGATTACAAAGAGTTGAAAAGTTGCTAGCGAAAGACGACTTTTGACTAAATTTGCCATTATTTTGAACATCTCTAGTGCTTGTGGGTCATGATGCTTGTGAGAGTAGATAGGATATGAGTAGCATGTGTTCTCAGTTGAATATTAATTTATAATTATTTTTTGTGAGTACACTCTGAATGCTAAAAAAGCAGCTCATTGCAGTTATTTTTTAGACAATTTGTTTTAGCGAAGAGCGTTGTTGCGATAACTTGTTCGACGAGCTCCACGCATTTTAATCAGGCTTATCTGTGATCGTTTTAATTATAATTAATTACTATAAATCTTTTTATTGAACGCTTTGGTCGGTGCAGCTTATACAAGTGATATTTTTTGCAGATCACCCGGTTTGAGGGTGTTTCTACTGGATCATAAATTTTATTTTGGTACATAAATTTATAGAGAGTGTCTGATTTTGTTTTGGTTTTCATTAAAACAAAAAATGCTCTGTAAATGATTTGTTGTCTTGTCAAACTTCTTTCATTGACAAAGCTTAACATAATTGTCTTCTCATATAATCTGTTATATTCTTTCTTTCTTTTCAAATCTGTGGTATCTTATCATATTGGTTAAGGAATTTAAAAATCTCTTGTATTAAATGTTGTATTTCTCGGCACAAGAAATAGTTTGATAAACGTCTCTTGCTACGAGAAGTTGAAATATCAACCGGCGCTATTTGAATGAGTGTTGAGGCGTGTAATTATAGAACACTTATATTTAATAGCTAGGTAAGCAAATAAATCTACACAATGTGGAAGAGATGAATTAAAGAGGATGTAATGGTGGCATAGAAATATAATAAGCAAACATGAAAAATTTCAGCACCAGTAGCAGCCCTTCAAAACATTACATGTAAGCAAAAAGTACATATTAGTTACAAGAATTGAAAAAGTTCCAAGCTAGACCAATCAAATGAGCCTATGTGCAGAAGCACTTAACCCATTACTCTAATAAAAGGTTAAAGAAAATGTTTAACACATACAGATCTTCCTTTTATGCTGAGGTGAAGTTTTATACATGTTTATTAAAATTTTTTGCATAAACGAAGTCACCTACAATTTTTGTGCATAGTCTCTTGCTATAAAAATAATAAATTTTAAGTACTTTTTAAATTTCTATTATTTTTCTTATTTTATTTTTGATATTAGTTTTGATGGGGATCACCGGTTACACAAATTTTTTTTAGAGTAGATACGTTTTTTTAAATATTAAATGTTTAAATGCAGATGGTTTAGCAAAGGAAGTCGCCGGGCTGGAATCAGAACTCGCAGAACATGTACTTACTCCGCTACAAGAGTTGTACAGGAACCTCGAAAAAAGAGCCACACTAGCAGTGAATCGTAGATGGAGAGATACGACATCGTGCAAAATCTCGAAAATCATGTGCAATGCGCAATGCGAAAAACGAACTCTGTTCATCTTGGCACGCCCGCGCAAAGATTGCAGGACACTAGTGGGCATGCTCACTGGTCATTGCATGACGGCAGCCCACGCGAGGAAGCTTGGCATCACCACGGATGACAACTGCAGGAAGTGCAAGAAACCGGGCACAGTGGAGACCCTGGAGCACCTACTATGCACATGCCCCGGCCTACTTAGATCGAGTCTAAAATACCTAGGCTCATCGACAATCCCGTCGCTTAAAGATGTAGCCAGGGTGTCTCTAGAATCCCTCCTAAGGTTTGCGAATTCAACGCAAATCTTTAAAGACTTTTAAACAAACACAAAGGTTCCTTTTGTTCGCTACCGGTACTACTAAGGACCTGAATTGGTCTATGTGAGCCTTCACGAAGGCATCCGGTTTAACCTAACCTAACCTAAATGTTTAAATAAATAATTTCACTGTGACACCAAAAACTATGTGTACCAAAGTGTTAGAGCTTTGTGATCTTTTATTGGGGAGATATAACTGAATGCCGATTTTGGTTGTATGGGAAAGGGGCGTGTTATTCATCCAATTAGAACAAAATTTTTTAAGGAGTAGTTTTCTTATTGTTTTCACAAAATGTCATGTCCTTAATGTAACTCTTTCTATTTTTAGGTATATGGGCTATTCTACAGTAGTTTGCATATTAAGCGGCAACGTGTTGTCGATCTTTTTTCGACGAAAATCCAAGGACTGCGTCTGCTGTTCTGAGTTTAATTTAACATAATAACATGATATCGTTCTAAAGAATTGTTCCACTGTAAGATTTTCACTGGAGTTTATACTGGGAATTGAAAAAAACGAGGTTGTCGGAACGACGAATTACGGACGTGAATTTGCAAATTTATGAGAGCCGTGTGTATTATTGGAATAAGTCTAATATAAGAAGCTTCGCGACAGCCCGAAGAGCCAATACGCCCAATTTCCGTAGATCTTAACTCATAAGCGGCTGAAATATCGATTAAAAATTACAAATATTGAAATTTTCGCAGTATTTTTTATAAATATACACGCGCCGTACAAGAATAATAAAAAAATGTTTATCCTTTCTCTTCTCTATTATTCACATAAAGATTTCCCACAAACGAGCATGCTACCGATTAAAAGATACATCAATCAGAAGTTGAACTTTGATGAGCGTAACTACTCGCGAATAGCATTATATTTCACATGCTCTCTCGCGATTAGTAATTAATCAATGTAATGAATCGATAAGTAATCGATAATGTTGTTTTTACGGAATATAATGAGACACCGGCAAGTTGTAAAAATGACTGCAACCCAGGATAATACCAATCTTAAGAGAGAAAACGTACATTTTGAGAATTTATTTTTTATACATTTTTCAGTACACTTTACGAATTAATCTAAAGCCGTTAAATTAAAAGCAATTAAACAATCAGAATATAATATAAGATATTAAAATACATTTTCCCTCTGAGTTTCGTGAGTGTGCTTACAAAAAAGTTTTTCACGGAAAACTAAGCGCCTAAATATGCAAAGTATCGTAGAATAGCAAATATATGTGTGGTCACAAGGAATAACGACTAAACTCAAAGTATCGTAAAAAACGATATTTTAACTGCACGAATTACGACCCATTTTTTTTTAATATATGAACCGTTGCAAAGAAAATACATGCATCCATAAGTGATGATCAATTCTGGGCAAAAAATGGATATCTGCATACTTCCAAAAATTGGCAACAAAGTAAATTCCATATCGCTTTTCTACGATATTTTGAGTTTAGTCATTATTCCTTGTGACCACAGATATATCAGGTAACAGATTTTGGTTATATGGGAGATGGACTATTTAATCGGCCAATTGGGATGATTTTAACACTAACTATTTTCTGCAGCAAAAAACTGCGTTGTCTAAATTTTATTAAGCTAAAAAAATAGTAAATTTGAAAACCTGAATAAACATAACTATAGCTTGGAGTCTTGTTTATGTGAATTTAAGAGTATTTGGCGATATCTTTTAATTCTTGAAAAAATTGACTAAATAAGAGTAACGAAGTTTATTTCTTCGTATTTTAGTACTCAATATTTGTTTATTTATTTATTTATTAAAATTAAAAGTCTATGCAATAATATTATTTCCAGACTAAAAGATATAAGAAACCTTATACATAGTAATTTTAAGTTTTTTTTTTTAATAGAATTTAACATAGATCTCATTTGATTTTTTTAAACAAAAAAAAACTTAAATCATGAATAGAGTTTACAGAATCAAACAATACTAAAGCACGATTGATTGGTGCATTAGCAGCATAATTAGACGATGCATTTCCAAGTAAAAATTATCAAATTTTTTTAATATTCTAGAAGGCGCATTAAAATCAATCTTTTCCAATAGTGCTGGGCAATCCACCAAACCATTGATAATATCAAAGACAAAAAGCAAGGACAAAACACTTCTTTTACTCTCCAAAGTTTTTATATAATATAATAATAATAAACTGGCCATTTCAGCCCTTGGAAGGACTTTGACCTAGCTTCTACTGATCAATTGTGTTGTGCGTGTTGTTACTTTGAATGTTTGATCACAAATGACCGAGAACTGGACATACGTGTTTTATGCCGACTCCGAACGGCTTATGTTCTCCAGAAGCTTTACATGGCAATTTTTACTCTCTGAGGTTTGCCATTGTCTGCAGAGAGGTGACGACCGAACAGAAAAATTAATTCAATTGAAAAAACTTTTCTGTCTGAGCTGGAATTGAACCCGGACTTCCGCGGTTCTTTAGCTTAGGGGCCACGCACTCTACCCACTAGGCTAAGGTCGCCACGGTCCAAAGTTTTTAATCCTATTAAAAGACACCAGGTATTATATGAGGGAGGTAAGCCAGAAGTATAAAAAGCATATTTTTCAACAGAGCATAAATTTTGGGTTAAAAAATTTATCTTAGATACATTTCATAAGTCCTATCATAAAACAATTTAATACAATATATAAATAAAAAAAATTGCAAAAAAGGATCTTTGATATCTACACAGTAAAAAATTTGAAGGTAAATTTTATCTTTTTTATAACTTTTGTGGGGTATAAACTTTCTTTATTCCAAATAATTTATAAATTTTATACCACTCAATATTATAAAAATATTAAAACAAATAAAACTAAACAATTTTACATGGATATCATGTGTAAATCAAAATATATTCTGGTTCGAAAGAAAAAAATTCACCGAAATCGGGAAATTAAAAAATGTAGTGGTTTCGATTGGTCTGACGAGAAAAATGGTCTGAAAAAATTTATATTTGATGGTATAACTTTTAAAACATTTTTGGTTTGGATTTATATGTATACAAAATAGTATAACATTTATGCTCATATTTTTTACTGTGTACAAAAACGAATATTTATACATACAATAAGGAAAAGCCAATTATTTTCTTGTTTAAAGTATGTCTAAAAAAAGCTCAATCTTGGCAAATTCATAAAGTTTATTTGTCTGAAATTCAAAACAAACGACTTACAGATCACTTTGTTGGCTAATGTTTGGCGAAAATTCGTAAAATTATTTGACAAAATTAGTATGAAAAACTAATGATGTTGGTTATTAATGAATATATTGTATTTTATAGTTCTAATAAGATGGATTCACGATAAAGAAGAAAGCAAATAGTACAAATACAAATTTTTGAAGGATTCAATGTAGTAAGTCACTGTTTGAATTTTGCATTTTGCAAAAAAGTAGAAAAACACTGCTTTGAAAGGCAAAAACCACATATAATTCCGCTTTGATTAAGCAGAAGTTGTGCCTATTAGATTCTCAAAGTGAATAGACTGCATAAGCCACAGAAGACTACTGAAAATTTAATGTAGCATTCAACGAAACACCTATCTAGACTGTTTGGTGTTTTATTTTGTAAAGAACTTGTTGTTTTGTAAAAATAAAATTCTGCTTAAAATTATAACATATGAAAATGAGCAAATTTATAAAAAAAATCATTAATTTGTAAAAGACTTAAAAGATAATTAAATAAAAAAAAACATTTTGGGTTTTAATTTTACATGTTTTAAAGTGACATTTGCTCAACATATTCCTAAGGTGTGGTTTGCTGAAATTCAAATATAAGGACAAAAATTGATTTTTATAATATTACATGACTCGTATTTCTATTTTAAAAATTGTTATTTTATAGTTTAAAAATTAAAAATTTTTTAATGGCTAAAAATCTATTTTTTCATGCCATTGACTATCGTATACATATATAAACGTAAAGAGAGGGAAAAAATTAATCTTTTTTTATTTTTAGTTTGCCGCTAACATTGTGCTCTCTTCTAAGCAAAAGAACTGGTGGCTAATTCATTAGGAAATTAAAAGTGATCCCAAATTTTATGGAAAACATATGTTTTTGACATTTATTTTGTATTGAATCAACAGAGAATGTATGCGAAAAGGTAAAATTCCAACCACTGGCGAGCTCTAGTATACAGGGTGTCCCAGACTTAGAGGACAAAAATGCGGGGGGTGATTCCTCGTGATGAGACGAGCAAAAAATCATATGGGTGCGGGTGGTCGCAAATGGTAGCAAAAATAATGTAAGACGGATTAATAGAGAATTGACCAAGGGAAAAAAACGTCATAAAAAATAATTAAAATTTTGGTTGTTTTTAGAGAAAATCGCCTTTAAATTTGAATTTAAGAAAAAAACGTATTTTTGACTTTAAGTGCTCATAACTTTTTTAGCCCTCATGTGTGTACGAAAAATTTCCCCCTTTCGTGTAAACGAAGGTACCCGGGTACCTTTACACTATCTGTATGAAAGAAACTAGATGTGAATGAAAAAATCCAAAGCAATTTTGTAATCCTTCATCCTTATTGCATCACTACATGATTTTCTAAACATGAAAAAATCGACAACGATCATAACAGTTCGAATTCGCATGTATTTTTCCCGGAGGTACCCGGTTACCTTCGTATAAGACGAAGGGGTAGTACTTAAAAATCTTTCATAAAAACTTGTCAAAACATTTTCTTTGCAATATAAAAACTTTATTGAATAAAAAATAAATTTTAAGAAGGTACTAAAGATTTCAGTATATAGGTTTTTGGACGAAAGTTACCTTTTTTGCTTTAAAATTGCAAAAGATACCCGGGTACGATCGTATACGCAGGAGGGTTAGTTGTGACTTAATGGCAAAACTTTGTGCGTTTGTTGAAAAGCAAGTTTCATTTTCTTTTTAAAAAGTTATTAAGTTTGGTAATCGGTATGGTGGTATGGTACTTATGGATTAAAACGGAATGACACCTATTATTTTTGTTTTTCCCTCCTACCTCCCTGGCATTTGCGACCACCCCCACCGATACGATTTTTTGCTCGTCTCATCACGAGGAATCACCCCCGGAATTATTGTCCTCTAAGTCTGGGACACCCTGTATATTATTGGCAGCCGTAGCCTACTGGATAGAGCGTGTGGGCTAAAAACGGTAGCCCGAATTCAGCTCAAGACGAATCTTTTTTCAACTGAATTAATATTTCTTTTTGGCTGCCACCTGAAATGGCAAACCTCAGAAAGTAGAAACTGTCATATTTAGCTTCTTGAGAACATAAGCTCAAAAGTTCGGAGTCGGCACTAAACTTGTAGTAGCAGTTCTCGATTGTTTGCAGGCCTGTAGCCAGACCAGGAAGACAGAGGGGGTAGGCATGAATCTTGGGGGGCAATTTTTTTTTTCATTAAAAAAAAACAATTTTTTAACGAGTGAAATGAATACATTACACATATTTATTAACAAACAGTTAATTTTATAATATTTACATGGATATGTAGATCTTTTTATACATGAGATTAATATATAAAAAATAATATGAAAACTAATACAGGACTTTGTAATAAAATGAAGGTAAAAATACAAGATTTATTTAAAGTGGCTAGAAATATAAGAAAGAGTAGCAAAATGGGCTAACATATGTATAATAGCGCATACTTTTCTGGAAAAAACTCAGCATTTTTTCTGACCTCTTCAAGAGTTCTGCATTTTTTCCGTTCTTTTCTAAAAAAAATGTTGACATCAAATGTTCTTTTCTCGAAAATTCTGACCGCAAAAGTATAGCAAATGCAGAATTTTCTGACCTGTAAAATTTGGTGATTCTGCATTCTGCTCTCTAGTAATACCAACATAAAAACAAAACAAAAAAAAAAGTTGACAGTAAAATTAAGGTCCCTTCGCCAAATAAGGCCCAAGCCTTAATAAGGCCCGCTTTATAATACGCACATTTATTGCATTCCCTGCAAAATGATTTTTTGCACGTTTAAACATGTTCATATCTGCATCACGATGCAAAAAAAATTACTTCGATTGCGCATCTGTGAAGCGAGTGACAGTCGAACGATGTCAGCGGTAGCATCAACAACGTGGTTGATGTAATATTGTGCTCGCAGTAAAAGTCCGCTATTCTACGAATTAACTATTGCCTATATCCAGCTTTGAATTAAAAATCAAGAGAGGTATTTTAACGAAAACAAAAAGGTTAATTGATCAAATCTAACTGTTGTGTATTCCGAGAAAAACTTGATTAATGAAATTATATTGAGAGCGCCTAAAAAGGCCCAAACATTTTTTGCTTTCCGGCTTTCTTTTTCCGATATCATGTCCACACTTAAATCTATCTGGCAGAAAAAACCTACGAAAAAGAAAGCCCTCAACTATAAAGGTCAGCAAATTACAAAAATTTTCTTTAAAAAGCCAGAGTAACTTTATTTTAATTTTCAAAATGAACTTTTGGCAATAAAAGTATTTTTTCGAAAAAGTTTTTATAAAAAAAACTATGAATAGCATTTATGTTTCGTATAAATGTAAACTAACATTTGTCATAACAATATGTGTTCTTATTTTATTATTTTCTGACTGTTTTGTTATGTGTCTAAAACCGTTATATATTGGGCCTTATTTAGACATGGTGGTCCTAATATGGCAAACATCAGACCTTTTTTAAACCTTCTGAGCTGGATATATTTTTTAATTTTTCATGCTTTATTTTTATGTTTTTGAAAAAAGAATTGAATAAACAAAAATACAAAATTGCAAAACTAAGTTTAAAAAACCCGTTTCTCTTCTGTCTGGTAAAAACCGTTAGGTTGGCCTTATTTGTGTAACTTACCTTATATGGTGTGACACTTGTGAGAAGCAAAATGTTCCAATTTTGAAAATTTTTTTAAATTTAATCCAAAACAATTTTGATTAAAGTGGTAACCTTTAATAAAATTTAACAGCTCGATGAGTTGATTTCTTAAAAATTCCATGCAGTCGGCTTTATAAATAACCTCAATCGTATTTTTTCCGTTCTTTTCTCAGCTTAAAAGAAGTCAACATTCTGTAAATTCAGGTCAGAATCTAAAAAATTTTGCATTCTGTGAGGTCAGACTTTTTTTCAGAAAAGAAAGCGCTATAAGACATTTTTTAAGTAAAACAAATAAAAAAATCAATTTAACCCGCATCCGTCGTTTGCATCAAATTGATGCAAATTTTTTATTCCGATGTATATATTAAGAACAAATATGCATGTTTTGATTTAAATCTTTTCCTTCTTTAAATTTTTGCTAGAACTAAGATTTGCAGTTTTTTCTTATTTCAAAATTAAACATTCATCATGATTAAAAAAATTTAAAAATTAAAAACATTTCAATTATATATTCATTTTGCATCTGCATCAAATTGGTGCACAACGTGCTTTTCATTTCTAGAAAGTTCCTATGGATGCGGGTTAAAAAATTATTAAAATTCAAATCCTATTTTTTGGTAGCAAATGTTGGCGATCCAGTAGAAATTTGAATTTTGGTTAACAAATTTCATATATTACATATTCAAGTCATGAATAAGGTGAACGTGTATATTTTTTGCTATTTTAAACTAAACTAGTTTTAAAACAATAAACAAATATATCAACAAAATGCATATTAATTATTCATTTAAAGTTTTTCATTGTCTGATTTGGCCAGGGGGAACAACGGATGTAGTAGGGTGGCATTGCCCCCTTGCTCCCCCTGGCTACAGGCCTGATTGTTTGTGCTTAAACATTTAATTGAAAATTGAAAATTTTTTATCGACTGATTTTCTTTCAGCCCGATTCTAAAAAATTTTTCACTGGGAATAGTAAAAGGGAGTTTTGATTCTCTCGGCACGCCCTTGCAGAGATTGCAGGACACTAGTGGGTATACTCACAGGTCATTGCATGGCGGTAGTCCGCGCGAGGAAGCTGGGCATCACCACGGATGACAACTGGGAAGGCACCAGGCACATTCCCCGCCCTACTCAGATCGAGACTGAAATAGCTTGGTCGAGACTAAAATAGCATCGACGTTTCCGTCACTAAAAGATGTGGCCAAAATATCTCTCAAATCTTTTTTAAGATTTGCGAATTCAACGCAAATCTTTACAGACTTTAAATAACCCCAAATGTTCTTTTGTTCGCAATCGGCACCACTAAGGACCAAAATTGGTCCATATGACCCTCCAAATGGTTAAGTTCATCTTGTTTATGAAAACTTTATTTGCAGTCCAGAGAAACTAAACGCAAAAGGGTTAAATTTGTTGGGTCTAAAACGATCTATGCAATGCTCTAATCGATTGTTTTGTTATGCATATTTATTTTATTGCTATGAATTTTGCCGCTTTTACTAATGTTTCAGGTGGGCTTCTTCAAAGGTAATAAAACTATTTCTATTTATCCACCTGGCTGTCCGTATGTACTTTCATCCATCTGACATATTAAACATATTCTCTCAATGGATTCTTGAGTTCATTGCACTTTCGCGCGCTTTTTGCGCCACATTCCCTCGAAGAATAATATTCTTCCCCCCAAATTAATGCATATTTTTTTCACCATCTCCCTCCTACTCTTTTACGTAGCCCTAAAGCAGTAGCTTGATTCTTTATTTTTCTTATTGATTTTGAGCAATCTGTCGAACTTGGACCTTAGCAGCAAAAATGTTGCTACAACAATAACAGCAACACAATCAACCACAACAACAAGAACAACAACAAATCTGTCTTTGCAGTTGCATGGCGATCTTCTACTCTGCGATGCTTTCTCGTAAGTCGTTGCCAATAGTGTTGGCAATGGTCATGTGCACGTTTTTTTTTTCATTCTTCCCATTTCCAACTTCTTGGCTGCTGTACTGTCACGCTTTTTCAGAGATAGTGAATTTTTACTCATTTCCGACAAACAGTGTTGTTTACTCTAGCAATCCCTTCATCTGAGCTTGCCAGCAACGTATGGTATGGTTTTTTATTTACCATTAAGTTTTTTTTGTGTTTTCGCAAATTGTTTTTGTATTATTTCGCGATTTCTGTTACGATTTACACGTTAGTCTTTTTTCTTACTTGGCGCTACTTTATCGCAGCGAGGGCATCTCATAGTCTGTGCTGGCATTTCGGATGCAGCAATTAGTAGACTTGTTATTATGTCAATAATTTTATTGCTCTGTCATGATTTGGTTTTGGATTTGATTTCTTTTCGATCAGATCGTTGTTGTGAGTAGAGGTTTTGGAGTATTAGGCAATAATGTCAAGTTAATAAAATCGCCTAGGATGAGTTTGGATCAACTAGGTAAGCTCGGGAAGACTTGAAACCGATGTAATCTTAACTCAGGTGCGAACAGACATTTGAATAAACTTTCCTAGCCACAAAAAGTGACATATATCTGAGACAAATTTGATACATTTTGAGATAGCTTCCCGTTAATCCCACGTAGTTCACTCAAATTTTAGCTGTTATTAAAGTTTATTTAGGTGTTTTTTGAAACTATTGCAAAACTTACGTTTTTTTGTTTTTACATCTCAATATATTTCAGTAACCGAAAACTGTTTGAAATACTCACCTGTAAAAGAAAAGAAAAAAAACTAGTTAGAAAATTACGACTGCTTAAATTATACTATTTTTAAAATTAAGCAAAGGTTGCTCAAAAGTCATATCCATATACTGCTAATTACATACTATAAGCCTTAAAAGACAAAAGACTTTTCAAACTCCAGTCCCCACCTTATAACAACTTCATGTTTAAGCCCTTAGTTTTGAATTTTAACGTGTTTTAAAAATACCGACATTATTGATGATTATTTTTAACTACACAGCTACTTAAGAGCTTTCCCTAAGTATAGCTTGTGAATTATGCCCTCAATACTTGACCAAGTTGTTAAATTATCTTAAGTTAAGTGCGTCACCGTAAGTACTTAAACAAGTTTTTTGTTTTTTGGGATTTAAACCGCCACATGATTTGGCCGAAATGACTTATTTAATAATAAAATATGTCCAGCATCTCTTCTAATTAAGATATTTTTGTTAAGGTTTCGGATATTTTAGGGTAATAAAAGTTAAAAGGATAACTAGCACTTCAAATTATAATTTAAGTTTCTGTAACATCAATACCTATGAATATCAAATAAAGTGAAAGTTTTAACTATAGTAAAGAGTTTTTATCAAAAAATATAATCAACTTGAAAATATTTGCAATAAAAAAACATACTTACTGTGAGCGTCAGAAGAAAGTAAACACCTCAGTTTCTCATATTAATAGTAATATTACACTTTTGTATTTAACACAAACTAAAAAGTTAATATTTTAAACTAACATTTTATTTACTAAGAGTCTAACTTAACATAAAGATAAAACAAAAACAGCCTGCAACCAGAGAAAATTCACTTCAAATAACAAAAGAATAAATTTTAAGCGTCAAAAAAAAGTAAACAATAACCATAAAGTAACAAAATGTAGATACAAAAAGTGAACTTTTTTTAAGTTTAATATTTGGTTTGTTTTCCTTTGGAATTAAGAACCTCTTTTATTCTCCTAGGCATCGATTGGACAAGGTTTCTTTTTACATCGGAAGAGATTTTGCTCCATTCTTCCATTAGAGCCTTCTTTAGACCATCCTTGTTTGAAATTACCCTCTGTCTGATTTTTCTATCAAGGTGTTCCCACAAATGTTCGATCGGGTTAAGGTCCGGAGACTGCGGCGGATGATCAAGCGTCTTAGGCGTTCGGTACAGTAGCCACTCCTTCACAATTTTGGACGTGTGCTTTGGATCGTTGTCCTGTTGAAAAATCCAGTTTTCTGGCAAGCCTAGTTTCTCGACGCTGGGGGCAACATTGTTTTTCAAAATGTCTAAATAATCCAATTTGTTCATGTTTGAGTCAATAAAAACAAGATTACCGACACCTGGGGCCGAATTACAGCATCCGTGAACGAACGAGCTTTCGAATCGAATAAAATTCCACTCCGATTACACTGGTCAACAATTTAGCAACTTTTTCGTGCCACACGAACTTTGATAGCTAATACTGTTTAAGCTATATTCGCACGTTATGAAACTGAATTTTTTATTTTTTATTTGGCCTCAGATTTTTTGTGATTTTGGACTTTGTGTTTTTACGACTTTGATCCTGTTTTTATGCTCTGGAATCCAAACAACTTAAAGCAAAGCAAAAAAAAAGCACCATCCTATAGAAAATTAAACAAGTTTTTTAGTGAAGAATTTTTCTTTTTCTGCCATATTTAGTCTGTCAGATTTTCAGGTTCATAAAAAAAAATTAGGATTTTTTTGTTAAAAATTTTGACTTTTACAATTACTTTTTTTATATTTAGAGCCATATTTAGCAAAAAAATTGGTTTTATCGTATTTCATATTTAATTTCCCTAATTCTGATACCAAAAACATAAACATTATCCGAGAGGAACAATTAAAATAAAATAAAATAAGCGAACTAGCCATATAGTCACATGAAGCATTAAGCACTCTTAGTAATCCACTTGTATCTAAATGACATTTAGATCCACTTCCATCCCCATCCATTGCCATTACAAAATTTTTCATCAAGCCTAATTTAATAGGCAGAAGTACCTTTGATGGCTCCACCAGAGGTAAATACTACACATTTTTTTGTCCAGGAATGAAGGATGCACGCGTTGGCCAAGTTTTTTTACTGTAATGGTTTGTTCTGTCTCGACTGTCCCATTCACATAAAAAACAGCAAAATTTGGTATAACCCAGCTGAAGTCCGAGTAATAGGGCAACAACTTTTAAATCGCAACGTGTGAACATGAACAACGTATGAAAACATGAAATTTTTACTTGAAAGAATATGTGCTGTAACTGATTTTTTCAAGTGAAAGCTTCATGTTTTCATACGTTTCTTTCATATTCGCAGAATGGGCCAGAGGTACAGAAGGAAGGATATTACCATTATGCAGTAAAACTGCTTTTAAACTTGCTTTTGAAGCGTCAATGAATAAACGCCAGTCGGAGGGGTCAAAATCGATTTCTAACATCTGCATAATCCCATTTATATTATTGCAGTACACCAATTCCCCATCTTGAGAAAAGTAGGTTTGGAAAATTTGATCACGATTCCGAAAAAAGCTTATTTTAGTGTCATGATGTAGCAAATTCCATCCTTGTAATCGAGATCCCAACAGTTCAGAAAGCTTATTTTCTTTTATTTTAATTTTTTTCTCTCGGATAATGTTTATGTTTTTGGTATCAGAATTAAGGAAATTAAATAGTATATACGATAAAACCAAATTTTTTTGTAAATATGGCTCTAAATATAAAAAAAAAACTTGTAAAAGTCAAAATTTTTAACAAAAAAATCCTAAATTTTATTTTGAACCTGAAAATCTGACAGACTAAATATGACAGAAAAATAAAAAATAACTCACTAAAAAGCTTGTTTAATTTTCTATAGGATGGTGCTCTTTTTTTTGCTTTGCGTTAAGTTGTTTGGATTCCAGAGCATAAAAACAAGATCAAAGTCGTAAAAACACAAAGTCCAACATCACATAAAATCTGAGGCCAAACAAAAAAAAAAAAAATTCAGTTTCATAACGTGGGAATATAGCTTAAACAGTATTAGCTATCAAAGTTCGTGTGGCATAACCACTGTTGACCAGTGTTATTTTTTCGTATTACAGCATTCGATCGAACATGAGTCGAAATTTTTGTATGGCAGCAATCGATTATTTCATCATCTCTAGCTGTCAAATACTATTTTGTAATTAAATTGTGTTGACGTGATTTTGTTTGTCGATTTTATATCAAATAGAAAATGTTTCCATTGATATATTTTTATTTAAACTCCTCGGAATCGAAAGATGAAGAAAACATAGTGAATCAACGGATAGCGAGAAGAAAAATTCGGGATAGTAGCAATCCCTTGTCATTGCCTTACAAGCAGCGTAAGTCACATAAAAACTGTCATAAGTGCAGTTTATGGCCCAAGCGTAAATAATTTTTATCTTGCTTTTATTAAATGTATTTGGGCCTCTTTTATCCAAAAGTGCATAAATAAAATGTCGGTCTTGAATGGTTAGGAGATAAAATTCAGTGAGAAATAAATTTGCAAAAAGTTACCATTTCAAGTGTATGAAAACAACCAAATTTTTTTAATGTGAAATAAGTTGTACAAAAAATGTTCACTTATTTAAAGGTTGAAATGTGATCTCTTAAATTAGATATCTTTTGATACTTTTGAACTAAGGAGACCCGTTTAATTCCAATAAGGATACGTTTAATAAAAGTAAGAACAAATTATTTACGCGGTGGCAATTATTCTTAAAAAGCATGAAAGCAACACAAAGTAATATGAATTGTTTTCAGATTTGTAAAACGCTTCCGGCTTTCAAAAGAAGCTTTTAAATATGTGCTGGACGAGCTTAGCATTGAGGGTCATATGTCGACGCATGTGCCTAAAATGCTCCAGTTAGCAGTGACGTTATCACTATTGGCCAGTGGTAGCTATCAGCACACAGTTGGTAATGATTATTGCCTTGGACTGTGCCAAAGCGGTGTGTCCAAAATTGCATTAAGGGTCTTAGTGGAAATAGAAAGGAAGCTGTGTCCAAAAATTATTCAATTTACACCTTTGTGCGCTCGCCTTGTGCAAACGCTTAATTATTGCTGGAATCGGTGGCAGCAGTACAACTACATCAGCGCAGCTGGCAGCAATGACCAATGGCAGCAGCGACTCTTCCGACAGCAACGGCAGCCCGTCATAAAATGGCAAAACTGCTGTAATGAGTGCCTTAAATGCAGCACCCACATTAGTCAAATTTTGTTGACGTGATACTTTTGACCATAGTAGAATTAGAGAAGGTATATGCATTTCAGAGAGGCAGACTGCCGGAACTGTCAAAACGAAGTTGACAGCCCATACAAAATCTGAAAACGATGAGAATGCGATAAGAAAGCAAAAATAGGCAAGAATAGCAAAATGCTTGAGTTTGACAATTCTGGCTATGAGAAAAAGAGAGCAGTCAGAAATGCATATACCTTTACTAGTTCTACCATGGTTTTGACTATCACAAAAACAATCTGTCCACAGGATAAAAAAGTAACGTCCAAGCAAACCGATGAACTGCCACGAAAAGCATGGGAGCAAAAGAGTGATGAGTACAACAAACTAATGTTAGTAACATGCACAAAATTCTAGTTAAATTTAAAGAGGTGTATATTTTGTTGGTTTTTTTAGTGACGCTGGTTTTATTGCATACTGCTCCACACGTCCCTATGACTCACTCATGCCGTCCGTCTATAGTTACGGCACTCACAGCCCTTTGCCGTCACCTAAGGGTGTACACGTAGGCGATTTTAACCCTACATCATGCATTAATGGTGCTGTTGCCAACAAGGATGGTAGTGGCGCTAAGACAATTTATGGTATGGACAAAAACATGACAAAGGCGGAAGACATTAACTTCCAACAACAGCAGCAGCATATACTAAACGATCGACAGCAACAAAAACATATTTGTCGAATGAACAGTCTTTGTAATTTTTGTCAATAAATGTTTTACTTTTTGCCAATGGCATTGATTGTTTAACAGATATTTCATAATTTCAAATGCGTTTAAAAGATATAGTCGACTAATTCATAAGGGTCAAAAGTTGACCCTTATTTGTAAACCTGCGTTATTTTAAAATTAAATATATGTATTTCAAGTTTTCTATATGACCTATTTATTATGTTGATTTTCTAAGATTTTGTATTTTAATTCTAAATGTTTGATGGTTTAAATAATTCATGATTTTAAATACAAATTCTAGTTGTTTGATAGTTTAAAATCGTTTATTGAGCTTTAGGTCAGGTTAGAACAATCAATTGCTCTTTTTTTGTTCTAACCTGACCTTAAGCTCAATAATCAATTTTTAACTATCAAACAACTAGAAATTGTATTTAAAATCAAGAATGATTTAAACTATCAAACATTTAGATTTTGTATTTAAATCATAGAAAACCAACATATATGTGTTTCATTTAAAGCACTTTAAATATCTCGTTAGCTTTGCTTTGCATGTTGCTCAAATAGAGGTTAAAAGAGAAACTTTTTCTCGCTGAGAATAAGAAAAAAAAAATTGTATGATTATGCTCTTATCATGACAAAAAAAAAATTATATCACAATAAAATTATAAATTTTTAAAAAAGAAGTTAGAAACTCTGTGTGAAATGGAGTTTAAGTGTTTTATATTATGTGAAGTTTTAATTGAAACTTTTTTATTAATTGAAACTTGAAATATACTAAAATAAAGCTGTGGGGTATTTTAACTTCACTCCAGTCAAAGAATCTATATTGTTTTCCAAAGAAAATAAAAAATTTGTTTAATTCTTAACAAAATTTATTTTATTTTTGTCTTTTTTCATAAAAAAATTTTAAAAATCACTAAAATTTGATGTACAAAGAATATTTTTTCTCTCCTACATGTAAAAACAAATTGCAGAGTACATTGTATCACAGATTATTTAATAAGGTCCTTACACAATAAATCCTTTTTTGGTGGGCTGGCGGCATTAAGGTTTCTTGTCAAATGATCCCATAAATTAACAGTCGTCGTTGTCAAGTCGATGGGCTCGATAGGAATTCCGCTAGCTAAATTTACTGAATCGTGTTTATTTCATTAACATTTGTTCTCAAATAACACATATTTTAATAATTATTAATATTTTAAATGTAAAAATAACTTACATTTTTTGTATATGCAAAGCAAATAGTCCCACTCGTCTACAATTTTCCAATCGAATGAAATTTCGAAAAACTACATCGAACATATGCTCGTTCACGGAAGACATAATCCCGAAATTCGTCTCCAATTTCTCGTTCATACTTAGAAATGATAAAAAATCGATATATTTTACTCGTTCACGGCAGCTGTCATACGAAACTAACAAAAGTCAACAGATTCCGTTCGATCACGGATGCTGTAATTCGGCCCCTGATGCAGCCATGCAGCCCCAAACCATAACTGAGCCTCCACCGTGTTTAACCGTGTTGGTAGCACACTTTTCATTGAAGGCTTCTCCTTTAGTACGCCATATTTTTGGTGGCTTTTTGCACCAAAAATTTCGAATTTGCTTTCATCAGTGTATAATATATTTTCCCAAAAAGTTAAAGCCTCATTTTTGTATTTTTTGGCAAAATCCAACTGCTTGCCTTGATTCACCTTAGATATGTCTGGCTTCTTGCGTGGGCTCCTTCCATGAAGACCATTTTTGTGGAGATCGGCGTTATGTTTTCTGCTATTTTAACTGCACTTGAGGCCGGATTTGCTTTTACTTCTCTTACTGCAGCTCTTACTTCTGTGTCAGTGAGTCGCTTTGGTCGTCCAGATTTCGGCAAATCGTTAACCAGATGGTGTTTGGCGTATTTATCAATAATTTTTTTTATTGTGCAGTGCTTCCTACCCACTATTTTGCCAATTTCTCGCAAGGATTTACCTTTTTTGTTCAAGTCAATTATAATTTTTCTAGTGTCATATGATGTTTGCTTTCCCATAGTGAGATTTTTTCCTTTTGCACGTTTTTAGTTATTTTTAAGTGATAATACGCAACTTAACACGTTTCTACTAAAGTGAAACACTTGATCAGCAACATTTTTTAAAAAAAATTTAAGGTTATAAAACACTGTTATAATAAAATCATTGTAAGTGTTGCCACTGTTTACTTTTTTTGACGCGTAATAATTACTGCATTTTCATTTTGGGGGGATTTCTGCAAAGTTTGCCGCATATTTTGATTTAACGTTTTTTGATAGAAAAGCTTCAAATTATACAATAGTACCCTGTAATATTATTTTGTATGGAAAGTCAACAGTAGCTTCGAAATTCAAAAATAATTAATCGAAAAATTAGTGTTTACTTTCTTTTGAAGCTCACAGTATAAATAAGACCGAATTGATAAAAAATTTCCAAAAAATATTAGCTCACGTGTAAAATTTTAGATGTAGTAAAATGCAACAGTTACACGCTCAAAAATCTTGGACGTAATTCTAATAAATCCTGTATAGTATATATGACGACGACAAACTGTATTAAAATTTAATCAACGGGATATATTACAATTGATTTTTATTCTCTCATGGGACTTAATTTGAATACATGCTTCTATTAAACTATTTTTACAAAAATAAAAAATTATTCCAACGATTGGATTAAAAATTAGTCCAAGATTTTTAACCGTGTATATTTCCAATAGATAATAGATAATAATAGTAAGGTTGTGCGTAGGGTTTGAAGCTCACCCGTAAAAACGCATTTCAATGAAAACTGTTAAGAATATAAAAAAAATTGATCCGCCTGTTGACAACTACCGCAAACGAAAAACTGATAATTATTTACGGATATGCACCTGGAATGTCTGAACTCTTAATTGTAAAGGTGCCTCTATCCGAATTATATCATTGCTAGCTAAAACATGCGATGGATGAGATAGGGTTGCATACGGCTAGCACCTTGCGATATCTACTACAGCGGGTAGAACGAGTTTGGATGCGGATTTGTAGTTGGCAAGAGGCTACGACACCACGTCCTGCAATTCACACCTATGAACAAACGGTTTGCCATAATCCCCATCAAGGCTAAATTCTTTAATATAAGACTTATATGTGCGCACGCTCCGACGAGGACGATGAGACCAAAGAAACTTTTTGCGAGCGCCTTGAAAATGCTTACTAGTGCTGCCCCTGTCACGACATAAAACTCGTGTTTGGTGTCTTCAACGCTAAGGTGAGCAAGGAAAATATATTTGGTCCAACAATCGGAAAGTTCAGACTCCACACCTCCAATAACGTAATGAGGCTGATTGAATTCACCGCAGAACGAAACTTGGTCGTAAGTAGCACTATGCATGCATCTCAATATTCATAAAGCCACCTGGATGTCTCCTGATCAAAAAACCAGAAAACCAATTGATCATGTGTTGATCGACGGAAGGCACTCTTTCAGTGAATTGGATGCACGCAACCCTACACAGAGAAAGATAGACGTCGACAAGCTGCAATTAAAACGGAAAGCAAAAGGTTTCGCCAAGTTTAAAAATAAAAAAGTTAGTTGTACTTTAAAAATTTCTCTTCTAACAGTTCTTTTAATTTTTTTAATTTTTTTAACAACATTTGATTACATAGAAAATAATATTTTAGTGAAATTTTTGAAGTGCAACAAACTTTGTTATTTTTAAAGTTATGTTTATAATTTTAATGTCGTTGGAAAGAAAATGAAATTAATCACAAATTTAACGTTAAACAAATTTTGATTTGCACTTAATGTGAACATTTGTATTTTCAACAAATTGATTTCATCTTCACACGAGCGCAGTTTGAGAATGAATACGTGGGGTGGCTTCGATGGTACACTGTTAGAAAGGTCATTTAATTTTATTTCAAATTAATTCTAAAAATTAAGTTTTTCGCGAGCTAGTTTTTCTGCAAGAAACAATAATATGAATCAAAGTCATGAAATACGAATTAACCCCGTAACTTCTAAGGGTGCGAAAATAGGCGCCCTCTCCCAAAGGATTTTTGACTTAACACGACCTTCTCTTTCACCTCCTTAAATATTCGCACTCTGGACACCCTGTATATGATAGGTTTGTTGAAATGCGTTTTTTACGAGTTTTCAAATTTCCGTAATCCTTGATCGAAAAGACTCAAAACTCGTCAGTCCACTATGAGTAAAACGTGGCTATTTTTGGCATAAATTCAATTTTTTTTTTGTTTAAAATTTAAAATCTGCTTTCGTTTTTTTGAATTCGTATACTCTAACGGTTATATAAACGTTTTTTTTTTTATAATTTTTATGTTACACCCTGTTATTTTATGAAAGGAAAAAGTCAGCTGTTTCAAGGTTGCATTATGAACAGAAAATGCGCGCGAAATTTTTACTAACTTTGATCGTGAGTAAACATTAATTGTAAACATTGTGAAAAAGTTTAAATATGGAAAAAGTTAGACAAGGTATGTAAAACAATTTGTGATATAGTTTAAAAAATAGTTGTGTGTTATTGTCTAGTAATTCAGTGTTTTGTTGGTGTGTTATTATAGGTCGAAACTAACAAACATACGTGTGTTGTGTGGAATATAACTTCTGTGTATAGAAAGGTATTTGCAATATTTCTTTTAAAAGTTATTAATCAAACTGTATATAATCAATCATCATTAACACTTTTTGTTCCTTTTTGTTCCATTTGGGAAAAAACTTCATTTTGTAGTTTCATAAGAGTTTTGCCATTCAACAATGCTTGAAGTTTGGAGCAGCAAAAATCGACAAGCAGATAGTGTAAAAGAATTTATTTTGGAGAACATTAAACAGCAAAACTTATCAGATGAGCAACATCAGTTAATTACAGAAAAAGTCAAGCAATTTATTGCCTTCATAAAATTAAATTTGCCAAAATGCAATCGAATACTTGACCGATTTTAAAAAAAAAATCACTCGCGTTGGCTTGCATCCAATATAACTATTGAAATAAGTGATTGCGGCTTGCCCGGCAATAAACAAGGTCGGAGGCATTTAGACTATACTGATGCAGGGCCCCGTTTGAAGATAAAGTTAGCATCTGAGCTTGCCGCAGAACAAAAACATTCAACACCTCTTTTATTGCTGCTTCCGTTTCAGCTAAAAAATCAAACGAAAAACAAACTGCATTTGTGTTGAAAAAAGCTGTTACAAACGAGAACATAACAGGAATTATAAGGAAACTGGAAAGGAGTGATCCGTTGCCAATAAGTGCTGATGAAGCATTAGCTTTTTTAATTGAAAATGGCTTTACAAAGCAGCAATACATTAACATGAAAGCATTAAATAAGCAGCACGGATGTGACATTTATCCACCTTACTCTGAGATTGTAAAATCAAAATTGAAATGCAGACCTAAGGAAATCAGCTATTGTGATACTAAAACAGAAGTAACAATGCAAAATTTACTGGACCATACAGCTGATCGCATACTTGAAATGCAGAAGGACGTCCTTGATGTTGCTGCACCAACATATTGCAAATTAACTGTAAGTTATGGGTTCGATGGTTCGACAGGACAGAGTTCATATAAACAACGTTTTGAATTGGATGAACATATTGGACTAGACCATTCACTCTTTGTGACAACCATAGTTCCATTGAAATTAATAGATGAGCTAAATAGAGTTATTTGGCTAAATAACTATCCACAGTCTGTCAGATTCTGTCGGCCTCTAAAAATGGAATTTATAAAAGAAACTACTGAACTTATTTTAAGTGAAAATAGTAAGTTAGATATTCAAATTAAAAACATCCAAGAACACATCTATGTACACAAGGGCGAAAACATTCTTGTTAAATATGAAGCACATATGACTCTTATGGATGGTAAAGTTCTGAATATTTTAACTGGTACCAACTCATGTCAATCCTGCCCACTATGTGGTGCTAAGCCTAATCAACTGTTAAAAACCGATGACTTCAACTCGAAAATCTTTGGCGTTAAACCAAATAATCTTAAATATGGCGTAAGCCCTTTACATGCATGGATAAGATTTTTTGAATTTGTATTAAAAATCTCGTATAGAATGGAATTAAAGATACGGCGTGTTAAAAATGATGACAAAGTCAAAGTCTCTTTGCGAAAACAGTACCTTCAAGAAAGGTTGTGGACGGAAATGGGTCTCAATGTAGACAAACCCAAACAAAATGGTAGTGGAAATAGCAACGACGGAAATACTGCAAGAAGATCATTTAGAAATGTTGAGCTTTTATCTTCCATTTTAAATTTCGATTTAAATATTCTCAAACACTTTTACATTATATTGATTGCCATCTCTTGTGAATATAAGATTGATACAGAAAAATTCAAAAACTTTTGGGGCCAAACATTCAATATGTATTTTGAAAAGTATTCTTGGTATCCAATGTCTCCAACTGTGCACAAAATTTTTGTACATGGGCACCAAATAATGGATACTTGCATACTTCCTGTTGGAGTTCTAGGAGAAAATGCATCAGAAGCGAGAAACAAGCTGTATAAAAGCAACAGGAGATCGCATGCAAGAAAATGTAGCCGATTGGATAATATGACAGACGTTTTTAATAGAGCATTCTTCAGACTCATTAATGTCCACCCTAAGTTTAACAAAACGAAAAAATACCAACAAAAAGAAGAGCCTGCCCAGAGAAGTCATTGCCCTTTTCAAAACACCTGGTATTGACTTTTCAGACACATTAGAAGGTGATGAAAATGAAAATGAAGCAGAAGACGATGAGGCCGACGAAATTTACAGTTTTGGACTGGAGAATATTGAGTTGGAAGAAGAAAATGAAGACGATTAACTAGAAAATCAATATTCATATATGGTTCGTAAAATGACAAAGGTATATTAGAATTTGTCTCATATGATTTTTTTTTCAGTGATCCGGTTGAGCCAACCTTACTTTAATTCAACTTACCTTTATTCAACTATCTTATTCAATAATTTTAGCTTTAACAAAGCTTCTGGAAAATAAAATGTACGCCTAATTTAAATATCCCCGGTCTTTGAGGGGTTAATGAGCAGTTTTATACCTTAACAAAAAGGCTGAAGCCTTGTCTATCATCTGACTCTACCAAAAAATAAACACATTAAATTTAAGTGGTTTTTCCAAAAAGTGAGGTTAAATAATTGTTTTTTTAGTACTGGCCCCTAATGGGTTAATATAATAAAATATTTTTAGATGCAAACTTACAGATTTTTGAAACAGCTTTCTAGTGATATATATTTCAAATAACGAAAATAAAAAAGCTGAGGTGCACCCATGCAGAATTTATGCCAAAACCTGACCTAATGTTTTAATGGGTAGGCGGAAGAAGGCGTGGTCCAAATAAAAAAAAAACCAAAATTCCATTTTGATGTTAGTTAAATTCGTGCAAAATTTTAAAGGTCTAGCTTTAAAACTACAATTAATGCCAAAAATATCGCTATTTTGCCCATAGTGCAGTCGTCAAAAAATCTTATTTAGACATTCAGAAGAATTTAATTTTTATTTTTAAATTTTGTGTCTTCATAAATTTAAAAAAAACTTTTTTCTCACAGTAAGTTTTTTTATTTTTGTTTATTGTAAGAAAAAAACCGCCTCATGATCTCAATTGATACGTTTATCTGTCACTAAGTGTTAAAATACAGAGAGACAAAAAAAAAATAGCTTCACCTCAATTTGTATCAATTGTGGTTTAATCTTATTTAATGATGATGTCGTACAGCCACTCTAAGTTTTTTTACGAATTTTGTTTCATTTTGTTATTTTACTAAGCTGTCAACAACCACGCTGACATGACAGCAAATATCAAAGCTTCTTTTTATCGTTTTCTTATTCTTATCATGTGTTTTGCGGAATCTTCTAAACTAGCTGTAGCGTTGTTACTTGTTTGACAGCTTAATTCAAACACGTAGATACTTTGATACTGATTTGAAGAGTTGTTTTTTTTTAATAGTTATTCTTAATGCTAGTAAGAGCCCTGACACCGTTGCAGCACTGAGAGTTTTAACAGTTATTACATTTTAATTATTTTTACTAACGGGAAACGAACAGTTAAACAAACATTATATATTAAAATTAGCTATTTCCCGGCACGCTTTGCTACGTCTTACCTATATATTTATAAATTTGCAGCTTCTATTTTTTTTCATTTCTTTTGATATTCTTTCAGTAGGTGTTTATTTTATAATTAATATTTTAGCTTTTATAAGTGCCAATTTAATCAATTGACCAGGAATCAATGCAAGCACTCAACGACATCCTTCATCTAGAAATAATGATGTTATTTAAATTTTAGTGAAAATAACTTTTAAAAAATGCACGAAAAACAGCATTATCTTTAATCCGATTTATTTATTTATAAGATAAAAGGTCACAAATACGACAAAGTCTTTTAAATGCAGTAAGAATTGCTGAATAATAACAGTTAGAAACAATTAATAAATATATTACTTAAAACAAACATTTTGTGATAAATGAAAAAGTACAAAATATTATTAAAAACAACTAATTTAAAACAATTTATCAATAACAAAAAAGTTAATAATTTTTCAAAAATGTATTCTTATCTTTAAGATTGAGACAAGAATAGTTTTAAGAAAAGTGTAGAAAAAGTTCATTCTTAATTGCAACGATTTCCAAATTCTGATGGCGTTTACAAAGAAAAGTCTGCTGGACTTTAAAAAGTTATATGCATGGTGTATGAGGTTCGTACTACGGTTCGGTCTACAAAACTAAAGCTTTTTAAAAAGGTATTGGTGTGTTTTCATAAATCAAATTAAGTAGAAATATACTGTTCCTAGCATCCATATAGCTCAAAATATTGCATCCAAGTGTTTTATGGCTCAAGTGACTGACTCGCTTGAACTTTCGAAAGCCATAAACGTATCTAACAGCATTATTAAAAACATACTGAAGCTTAAGCTTGGACCTGGAATCAAGTTTACTGTACACGAGGTCTGATTAGGTAATGATTGGCATAATGAGCTGCTGAACTAACTTTCTTCTAGTTTCAATGGGGCCAAATAATGATGTCCACGTCAAATTTTGAAGGGTAAAGTAGACCTTGAGTGCAACAGCATTGATATGGTTTTCACAAGAAAGAGACGAATTGTGTGGTAACCAAGATTTTTTTACATTACTAACAAAATTCAGCGCGACACCGTTCACATAAATTACATGTATATGCAAGAGGGAGCAACTTGATTTAGAAATCGGCCAGACACAAAATTTAAGGGGGCTTAGTTTAAGATTGTTAGAGTGCAAACATTTAAAATTTTTTGATGTCGTTTGAAAGAACCTATTCAGTACTATTATTTCTAATAGTTTGCTTTTTTAACAACCACACCAGCCGAAATTTTTACAAAAAACATATTTTTTGGAGGTTATTTAAAAATGGTTTAGCTCACTGACGCACAGTGGGGTATTCACCCATGAAAGATGGTATCAATTTAACTAGGAGACGGAGGAAACTTTAGACATTTTTCTTAGTTACAATGGGTCCAAATAAGAAAAAAATAACAATTAGTTGATATCGTATAGTGGATTTTTTTTAATTAAAAACAAATTTTTCAAAAAGTCGACATAACTACTTTCACCTATATTTTCATCATTGTCTTCATCGGATTTTTCCGCATCTTCAGCGTCGTCTTAATTTGTTGATGGTACAAGCACATTAACAGCCATTTGTGGCAAATTTCGCAACTACTTTTGCAGTAATTTCCTTTTGCTTGAAGTGATTGGGTCTGAAGTAATTAAAAACCAATTCAAAATATCCCCCAGGGATTTTTTTCTGCTTATTTTTCTTGAAAAATTGTTCTCTGAAAGATTTGAAGTCCTTATTTCTTGCTTCTTGCTCCTCTTCAGAAAGTTGACCAAACTCATTTTTGTGGCATACGCTAAAGCTGATAATGGAGTTGAATCTCTTAACTCTTTACATTTCGTTTTTTTAGTTCTCTCGCAGGAATCTTCAAAGGACAGTTCCTTTCACCCACGTTTCTTAGAATTAGAAATGGAGAATGATGCTATTGACGAAGCCCTTGTGCCCTTGTGCCCTTGTCCACCGCATCTTAAATGCGGAAATAAACTGATTAATTATTTCATCAAAATCATTCAAATATCCCTCCGCAGGACGAATTCGTTTTTGTTATAAAATTTTAGGTATAAAAAAATATAATGTTTTAGGTATAAGCATAAATTATATATATATGGAGCTTTATTTTTCCATTAAATTCAAACATTTTTTTTATTTGATTCAAATTGATTCAACCATTTTTATTAATTCCTTCTTTAGTAAAAAGAAATGATAAAACTGTTTTGTATCGAGTCGATTTCTCAAACTAGTGTTATTATTTTCTAAATACTGGCTTAATGATGCATTAGAAAAAAAAAATAGTGATGATATTACTTTTTCAGAATTTGAATACATAAATATATCTATTAAATAGTTTATATGAAAAACTCGTTTTCAATACGAATCTGGATCTAAAAAATAATCGAGGTTCTATTTCTCATGATCTTAAAATGCATGGTCTTTCCACATATTATCGAGATCTTAATCAGTCAAACTTGATTGAATTTATATGCTCGTTTTTGCTGGCTTTTATTTGAAGGAGTGCTCTAAAATGTCTCTAACCTAATAAGGACTATGATGTAATATGGCATCACTAAGTCAGATTTCGCAAAACTAGCGGTATCACATAAAAATTATTCAATATAAAAACGATGTCAAATTAGCCCATGTGTGAAAAAATTGTCCTGTCTTTAAAGAGTTAATCGATAATTGCTACAATAGAAATAATAGTCAATGCATACCTTTGCTCCAGATGCAGACTGCAATCATGTATATTTTTATTGTATTTATTTTATGTTAAAAGTGATTTTAGCTAAAACTGTACGCCAATTCCTAAGTACGTTTGCATTTGTTTCAATTTTTTTATAGTGAACACAATCGGTTCAGTTTAATTTAAAGGTATGTTTCTAGCAACCAAAAAAAGGTGCTGCCAAAGCTTTTTTTTATATGTACATATTTAAAAAAATGCTAAAAATGTTCAAATTCCTCAAAAATTCCTCAAAAATTTCTCACAGCCACTTTAAATTCCTCACGTTTTGAGGAATTACTCACAAAGTGGCAACACAGCAGGCAAAATGAGCTCACGAAACCAGAAAGTTTTCGTGCAACTCACAATGAGCTCTCTATGAGGTAAGTATAAGAGCCTGAACAGAACCAAAGCGGATGTTGGTTGTCAGATTCGCCGTGCAACAAAATACATGAAAATATATACAGCCGCCTAAAATGAAACCGCCGTAGAAATGCTCGACGGGAAAACGCCAGAATAGAATCTATGCTAATTTTTCTCTGACGGCTGGGGGATCTCTCTCTGAGTGACTTAAATGTTGCCATATTTTTGGTAAAAATTGGGAATGTTCAGTGTTAGTTTCTTAGTTCTTACAATGATCTGACATTCTGTTTATTTGCCTGTGTTGCATTCATGTGAATTCAAAGCATAATATAAAATGATTTGTATCATTCCCAACAAGAAATGCAATCGTGATCCGACAACCCACAACCGCTCCTATTCTGGACGTGTTCTCAGCGGATTTAGCTGAGAGAGGCCCGCCACCCGACAACCGTTTTGGTTCTGTTTGGGCTCTTAGATTGTAGAGGCATATAGAAAATAGGTTGTGAGGTGATAATGATAAGATGAAGTGAAAAATAAACCGAGATTGAAAGTTGTCTTGATTGGAAGGTTATCATGAGGTTATTATGAGGTATTTGTGATGTTTAATTATTAACAGAATAAAAAAAATTTGCTTTTGCTCAGCTGCTTAAACTCAGCAAACACATTGCTCATGTGTGCGCAAAACTCTCGAAAGTAGCTCACAATGACCTCATATTTTACTCAAGATGGATGCTCATTTATAAACACTCTTTTAGCGCAATATCGAAAGTAGTCTCAGTGGCACAGCTGGTAGAAGGTTGGCTTCTTGTACAATGATCCCAGGTTCAAATCTCAGAAAAGGAATTGAAAAAATTTTTAAATATGAAATAATTAAATTAAATAAAATAAAATTAATATAATACTTGACGAAATAAAAAAAAAAATTAAGTAGGTATAACTACTATAAAGTATAATTGTGTTTACATTTTCACAAGAAGCTCAATATGAGCTAATTACGAGAACATTTTGAGTCCACGACGTACCTCATATTGACCTCATAATTAGTTAAAAAACATGCGCCAATTAACTCACTATTACCTCATATGTGTCTCATAATTAACTATTAATGACTTCAAACGAAAAAATTTCAAATCGCAATTAGTTCATATTGAGTTAGTTTTGAGATAGAATGCCTGCTGGGCTGCTTAAATCACTCGGGTCATTTTGCCACTGATATGAAGTAGAGCGCAGCAGTGAGAATAAAATGAGTTTTTTGTATTTCTTTTCTGCTATTTTTTCCTGAGCTCTTAAAAAAGCAATAAAAACACGTGTTTTTCTTGTGTTGTTTTTTTTTATCTTAAAAAAACTCAAAAGTGTTGTTGTTCTTTTCTTTTATTCTGAGAGTACAACAATACAATACTAACAACAAATTTTGCGAAAAAAAAACAAACGAAATATGTGAGCTGACATTGTCATCATATTTTGAAAGAGCAGAATCAGGGCACGGTTTTTACCACTATTGTGGTAGATCTATCACATTTTTAAAAAATTTTCATATCTTTTACTTTTACCACCGAATGCTTAAAATCTACCACTATTAACAGCATCATAAAATTTTTTGATGAATTTGTTCTCTATGAAATACTTTTAATAAACATTTCTAGTGATGTGAATGTATGTGAATATAGTGATGTGTGTAATTGTGAATATTTTTAGATTTTGCTATATTGGTAAATCCTAGCGTTCGGACGTTACATTCGCGTATATTTTTTTTAAAATTTTACAAATTTTATTAACAGTTTTTTAATTACGTACCCAGTATGTCCAGAGTAGCATGCATACACGAAACATGCATGCTGTATGCAAGCAGAAGTATGGACAAGGCATGCATTGCCATAAAAAAAACTTAAAATTATCCAAAATCGCTGAAATGCTTGTTTTTTCGTTATTTTATGCTAGCAGTATGCGTGTTGTTTATACACAGTAGCGTGCATACTAAAATATGCATGCTGTATTGGTACTAAGGCATGAACCCTGCATGAATAACAGTCTTCATTTAAAAATAAAAACTCCCATTGTTCTTTAAAACTTTTATAAGTGCAGTTGTACATACTTTATTGACAAAATTTATATCATTATAACAGCAAAATACAATTACAAATAAAAATCAATAAGATGATTAAATGAGAACAGCCATTTTTTATTACAATATTAATGACAATGTATGCATACAGTGTTAATGGCAATTTATGCATGCAGTATTAATGGCAATGTATGCATAAAGTACTACTAATTCCCCATGCATACAGCATTCGTGATTATGCGGGTACACAGTACACATGCTCTTGTATGACATCGCCATGTAAAATGGAAATGAGCTTGCATTTATGCTGGCATGCATACAAAACATCACACCTATGAGTACATCATCAATGCTGTATGCATGAACGTACTTACTACGTACGTAAATATCTCTGCATGAGAATAATTTATAATAAATATAACATCCTGCATCTTACCGCAGTTTACCTAAAATTTGTTATTTTTTTCGTGCATTCGGACGATACTAAAAAAGGAAGTTCTTGTGAGACTAACACTCGAAGCAAGGATATTTCTGCGAAATGGTCGTTCGCACCTCGAAAGTCTTAAGGAACAAAATATTGCAAATTAAGTAATTTCCAGTTTAAGGCCAACATCATCTCAAATTTCATATTTTTCCACTGTAATTTAATTGGGTAATCAACATTAGGTAGTCAATTTATTATGTAAATTTGTAATTAAAAAAGAAATTTAGTATATTTTCCTTTCCTTGCCTCAATCATTTTTTCAGTATCTTTAGCCAATGTCTTCCATTTTTAATAAAACAAAAAAGTTTACGAAACATTTACTAAACAGCTATAAAAAAAAAGACTACATTTGTGAAATAGCGTTTACGATTTGATCATCATGGTAAATGAACTTATGTATAAATTGCTTAAATTATTAAAATGAAAATGTTTCTCTTAGATAATATCATAAAATAATACGTTTTTAATAAATTTTAATTTTTTGATCACGGTTGACTTTACGTGGATTTGCCAATATGATTGTTATTGTGAATGACATTGATATTTTGACGTTGACTGTCAGCTGTTAACAAAACGTTTGCGCGGGAGGCTTAAACGCTGCACAATCGGTAAAAAATATCAACTCACAGCTTGCTGGAAAATCATGCCTCCATTTCCGACGAGTTGTGAGTTTACCGGGACGGTAATTTTTACCAGACTATGAAAAAATTGGCCTTTCAGGGCGTAAAAGCGCATATTTAAAATAAAATTAGACTAAACTAGATTTGTTCCATGTTGTTTTTGTTTTATTTACTGAAAGTTTAAACGTTTTTAATCTATGTTTTTTATATTGAATATATACTATTTTTGTTATAGTGAACTGAGTTATTATTTTATTTAAAAAAGATATATGTATTTCTTATAGGAAATATGAAATCTTCAACATTTTATTTCAATCTACCACACTTTTTGAGTCCATTCTACTACTAAAAACTTTTTCAAGGCCGTGCACTGAGCAGAATATAAGTATGTACTTATACCCGAAAATATGAATTTGAGCTGAGTGAGTATAAGTATTTTACATATTTCATTGAGTATGGGTAGAGTAGAGAACAGCAAGACACTCGGGTATGATTTGAGTATCCGAATTCTGTCGGATACTCATTGCGATTCTCTGATGTACAGTGATCGCCATTTGGTTTCATAAAATCAGTGTCCGATGTAAAAAATGTTGGCATAAAAGCTGTATCAAATTTGGTTCACATCGAAAAACAAGTGAAGTATTTCTAAGCTTTTTATATCTGAAACCACTGGGATTTGAACACAGTCCCCGCTGATCTTTATATTATGAAATTTTTTCCAATTTATATTGGAAATTAACCTGTACAACAGGCACGCTCAGTGAAATTTTAAACTTGCTCTCGCAAGTACCTTTGAAGTTTTACCGAGAGAGAAAATTTTTAACCTCTGTTCACAAGTTTTTTTAGAAGTAATATTGAAGTAGAAACCTCTAAGAATCCTAAAAAAATGGATACTATTAAAAGTTAAATTATTAATTGGGGTGACAGAGAACACCAGCATTGATACAAAAATATTATGGATCAGATAAGCAAAAGCAAGAGAACTACACACCAACATACTGACTGACAGACAGACAAAAGTTAAACTGATCAAAAAAGAATAAAAAAAAAAACCTAAACAAATCCAAAGAGGTAGACGTACGACCTGAGGTTGACTGACAGACGGTCACAAGAAAAAAAATGCTCTTTGGCTATTCAGAGACAAGCGCACGTAATCGGGAAATTGATTTTATTGCATTATAAGCAAATCTTCTTTTTATTCGATTATTATTATGAAGATGTGGTTCACTCTTCAAGCATTTGTCTACCTGCAAAAAATCAAAGCAACAACAATCACAAAGGATAAAAACCAATCACAGCGATACTGATGAAACCCCCTAAGTGTACCGACTGCACAAATAAATGGCACCACATAAAAAAAAGTTTGTATATTTATAAAGAATAAAAAGGCAGTGGCCACAAAACATAAAAAGTTTTTAAAAACATGGCCTGCAGAGAGACAAGCTGGCGGCGACGCACAGTGTAACGCCTCCATACAACGGTTGGACAATATTCATTGGCGTAGCAAGCGGGGGAAAGGGGCAGCTGCCCCCCCATTTATTTAGCTAGATAAACAATTTAAAAAGAAACCTTCAGAAGTTATTTAAAATATGAGTTTTTTTTACAAAGATAATATTTTTGTATTTTATATTTTGCTCCTCTTTCTCTCTTCTTCAAAAGCATGCTTTCGGATAACCATTATCTTTTCCTGTGTTTGCACAAAGATAGAACAAAATGTAGAGTTTCTACTGCAATTCCAATTGGAAAAAATTCGGATGCACTGAAAAAACTATTAAATGAAGCTGAAAAACTTGTTGCATTGGCTTTCACTGTGCTTGCATCAGCAGCTTCATCTGAGAGTTCATTTAGTGCACTAAGACGGCTTAAAACGTATCTTCGAGCAACTATGACACATAAACGACTCACTCATAAACAGTCACAAAGATAAAACCGAAGAATTAAATTTGATGGAGGTGGTGAAAGAGTTTGTTTCTCGCAAGGACAGAGAGAAACATTTTGGAAGAATTTAAATTGATATAACTTTTTGTACCTCATTGCATTTAAACCATGTAAAGATATACCTAGTCTTGCTATATAAAAGCAACAATTATTTCTTATATTTTCATATTACGATATGAAAGATCCTTTAAAAAATGGTCTCTTATATCGAAATTAAAAAACCTTTAAAAATATTGAAATTTTAATATTTTTTATTTAGTTTTGTTTTTTTTTTCTTATTTTGAAACTAAACGAAAAAATTTGTTTATTCATATTAATGTTTCTTTTAAGAAATTTTGGTGATTTTTTTTTTGCACCCCCATTTGTACTGTCCCCCCAGATGAAATTAGCTTCCGACGCACTTGACAACATTAGAAAGAGTGGTTTGTTTTTGATGAAATTTCATTCATAACTTTAATTTTTTCTGAAAGCGTTGACCACGCCCACCCTAACATATAAACCAAACACAAAAGTAAGCATAGCTCTAGTGTTAATATAGCAACTGTAACGAACTCTTAGCACACCAACTATTATAAAAATTTTTACCATTATATCAAAAATCAATATGATTAAAGTATAGATACGCCCACTTTCTATAAGAGCCAAATAAAAAATTTGGTATGAATGGCTTATTTATTTATTTGGTTGCGAAACCTAAACAGGTTTTATAGCAAATGAAAATTCTAAAATAAGATATTGATTACAATTCAAAAATATAAAATATGATATTGATTGAAATTAAGTACCAACAAATTTGAAAGTTTTAGCAAAAACTTAGTTAAAGCTAAGTCAAAACGATAATATCAGACAGCATAGCGGGGTTGAGTCAAGACAAGCAAGGTCAAGTTACCAACAATTTTTGTATCCAGACATCGGAGTGGTCGTATGATAAACAAGGTCTCATACCCAATAAAACACCACTCCAATAAGTACATATATGAAATATATCGTTCTGTCATCCTGAAGCCGGTGGAATCCTGGCTTGACAGGGAGGTTACTCGGCAAAATAGGTCAACTTCACCAAACCAATTTTCTTAAAACAAAGAAAACCGGTTGCGAAAGAAGGCATCAAGACAAACTAGGTCTTATCGGCCACTCATATTTATATTTTACAAATTTATCTAACGTAGTTTTTCAAGTGGTAAAAACCAAGACACCATGCATGGTACCGCCGAAAAATGTAGTCACATTCACCATGAAGATATACGGCAATTGAAGATCCACAGGTTTAGGTCCATTCAGATTATTTAGATGTGCATACACCAAAAGTTATCCATTTCAGGCTTAGGTTCGTTTATATTATTCTATTAAAGTGTTTACAAACACCACCAGTAGTGGAATTCTTAAAAATTTAACGATAAGAATCGTTGCCGTTATCGGTCATTGTGCGTGCCACGTTCATAGAAAATTACAGATTATTATCGCTAACATTTTGGGAATTCCACTACAGCTGCATCAAATATGTGTTTGAGAGAACGTGATCATAATCAACGACGTACTGCAGGTAATCTATAATTTTATGTTTGATTGAATCCATGGATTTACTTAAGGACATAACATCAGATACACAATTAAAATCACCGCAAGCGCTTCTAAGTGGTTCATTTTGCAAATAATTAGTTCTACAAAAGTTAATGTGGAGTAACTCAAACGATCTTCTAGGACGAAGAGGAATATTACAACAAGCATTTATCATAATTCTCCAATTTTTAAAGAAGAAAGATTTAAGTGTTCTAACCGATGTTTAAAGGTTGTAAGTGAAAGTCAGTATTACAATAAAGATAACTTAAGTAAAACAAAAGAAATTTTATTCTGCACTGATTCAATGTCATCTATGTAACAACCGTATCCGTGGGCACCAAACAACTGAAGCGTATTCTAAGATAGGCCGCACTAGGGAAAAGAATAAGTTTTTCATTATGAATGGATCATTGAACTCTTTTGCCCAACGTTTAATAAATCCTAAAGTGCTATTTGTTCTATTTATTATTTTATTAACATTAATATTAAAGCGTAGGATAGGATCCATTGTACCTTCAAGATTATTGAAAATATCTAAAGACTCCAATGAATAATCACAAATTTTGAAGGTACATTTAGTTGGTGGTTTGCGCGAGAAAGTCATATGCTAGCATTTCTTCACGTTGAGGTTCATGCGATTCCTTTTGCACCAGTTATGAAGATTATAAAAGTCGGCTTGCAAAAATACAGCGTCAATATCATTTCTAAAAGAAAGGAAGAGTTTGACGTCGCCAGCAGACATTAAGATGCTAGAATGCATTATGAAAGATGGCAAATCTTTTACATAAAGTAGAAACATAAGGGGCCCAAGATGACTTCCTTGATGTACTCCGGAAGTAACTCGAAACCAGAGCTGTAAAAGAATGCATTCAATTTGATTTAAATCGCAAAAAAATGAATCAATGAATAACAAAAAAGAATGCATTCAATGAATGCAAAAATGATTTATAAATACAATTTTTAATTCACACTCAATTTAAAAAAAAATGATTAATTATTCATTTCAATTATTCATTTTCGTTAATTTGATTCAGAATAATGAATCAAATTTTTTATTCATTTGAATGCTATTCACAAAGAATGCTATTCATATAGAATTACAGAATTTTAAATTATTCTATTTTTATTCATTATTAATTTTTTATACGTTATTAATTTTTTATTCTTTATTCATTTGTTATTCATTATTCATTTTTTATTCATTATTAATTTTTTATTCATTATTCATTTGTTATTATTCATTATTCATATTTTATTCATTATTCATATTTTATTCATTATTAATTTTTTATTCATTATTCATTTTTTATCCATTATTCTTTTTTTATTCATTATTGATTTTTTATTCATTATTTATTTTTTATATTATTTATTTGTTATTCATTATTCTTTTGTTACTAATTATTCATTTGTTATCCATTATTCATTTTTTATTCATTATTCTTTTGTTATTCATTATTCATTTTCTATTCTTTATTCATTTGTTATTAATTTTTTGTCATTGCTTATCAATTTGACGATATTGATAAGAACAGAAAAAAAATTTAAAAAGTTAATATGCATATATACATATATACATATATTCTTCAAACTTATTTGATCTAAATAGCTCACAATTAACGCGAAACACCCTGTCGTTGCCATATGGACACGCAAACACAAACACTTAAAATGTTTTTTAATTTTTTGATTTAAGTTTAAACCATTTTACATTTGCGTTAACAGGTCATTCTAAAAATTTAAAAAAAAAATTATTCAGGGTGATTCGGGTTAAAGTATTTTCATTTAAAAATTGGTTTAAGAAATCCAACATAAAACTTGATATAAAACGCGTCGTTCTCTAACTTCAGGAACAGAAAGATATCTGTTAATAAAAGTATGTACAATTTAAGTTACAAAAAACTGGTGAGAACTTCAAAATAATTTTTTTACTTTTATATCGATGGCTTAATATAGAAAATGCGTAACTCGTTTTTTTTTTTTGTGAATGCTACGATTGTAAATTTGTTGCCTATTTTATATAAAATCTGCATTTAAAAAGTTTTCTATAGAAAAACGCCTTTTCTATATTTAGCCATCGATATGTAAAAAAATTGAGCTTCTCATCTGAATGAAACATGAAATAAACCCTTTGAAAAAAGGAATCCAAGTAACCGAACTACCCCCTTAAATATGAAATAACTTCAAGTACTTAGAATCGTACGCTTGCAAACACAAACTAGGTTAACACTAAACTGACCGCAATCGGTAAATCTGACCTGCTATTATTGTTTTTCGAATCTATACATGGTTTTTCATTCTATACCATTATAAATACATTAAATACATTTAATAATAAATAAACCGTTATCTGCGTTTAATAATAAAAATGATGGATATGTTAATTACCAGTAATTTGATGATGAGGTTCAGGAAAAGGTATAGAAGAAATATCGGTAGGTTGAGTGTTAATAAAATTCAGAGTAAGCTAACCACGCAGTCATGACTATTTCCAGCGAATTAATGCCGAGCTTGCTACTTCGTCCCAGTGGTAAATAGATAACCGAAGTAACCAACTACATACTCTTAAATTTTATGTCATAACCGATATACTTATTCTAGCGGGGTGTGAGGAATTGGTTCTTCATAAGTTAAGACAACAGAGATCAAGCGTAAGTTTAGAAACTAGTAAGGCACAAATGAAACATGCTTTTAATGCCACCGAATTCTCTCACTAATTTCCTAAAATTTTTTTTGTTGCGTTTTTTTAACAGATTGTAGACACGACGATTTAGGTTTGTCTGTTATGTTTTTTTTTGATTTCTTAAGATATTTATAAAAAATTTTTTGCTGTTGTTATCTATATCGTCAAATTAACAGCACTATTCTGGCAAATTAACAAATTGTTAACCAGTATTTTGAATATTTCTATGTGATTGCTGTTTTCAATACAAAATTTAAAGCTCAAAAAACAAAATTTGTTAATGAAATTGTCAATAACTGAAAAGCAGTTGACAATTTTTATCAAAATTTTTTATTTTTGAGCTTCAAATTTTGTTTTGAAATAAAAAAATTACAACAAACACATAGAAATAATAAAAATACTGGTTAACAATTTTTTTAATTTGCCAGAATAGTGCTGTTATAAAAAAAAACACAGCCCGAGTCCTAAGCAATGACAAAAAAAAAGATTAACAAATGAATAAAGAATAATAAATGAATAATGAATAACAAATGAATAATGAATAAAAAATGAATAATGAATAACAAAGGAATAATGAATAAAAAATGAATAATGAATAAAACAAGAATAATGAATAAAAAATGAGTAATGAATAAAAAATGAGTAATGAATAAGAAATGAATAATGAATAAAAAATGAATTATGAATAAAAAATGAACAATGAATAACAAATGAATAATGAATAAAAAAATGAATAATGAATAACAAATGAATAAAGAATAAAAAATTAATAACGAATAAAAAATGAATAATAAATAAAAATAGAATAATTGAAAATTCTGTAATTCTTTGTGAATGGCATTCTTTGTGAATAGCATTCAAATGGAAAAAAAATTTGATTCATTATTCTGAATAACGAAAATGAATAATTGAAATGATTAATTAATCATTTTTTTTTAAGTTGAATGTGAATTAAAAATTTTATGTATACATCAATTTTGCATTCATTGAATGCATTCTTATGTCGTTATTCAGTTGTACTTAAAATTCTGAATATGAATGCAGACTTTACAGCTCTGCTGGAAACTCATGTGATTTCTTGAGCTTAAAAAGAACAGATTGTGTTCTATTGCTAAAATAAGATTCAATCCATTTTACCAAAGGTATGGGAAATCCAACAAGATGTAATTTTAAGATCAATAGTTTGCGATTTATATCAACAACTTTGCTAAAATCCGTGTAAATAACATCAGTCTGCATAACTTTTCCAAAATTTTCTATAGTTTTTAATGTAAATTCGAGTAGGTTAGTAACAGTGGATTTTGCAGAAAGAAGTCCATGTAGGAAAGGAGACATTAAAGATTTAACACTATGCGATCGTCGTAATGTTACAATTGCTTCTAAAAGTTTAGGCAAAGTGCTTAATTCTGCGATGCCACGGTAGTTATAAATTAAGGACTTATTTCCGGATTTATGCAAAGGAATAATAAATGAATGTTTTCAGGCTGCAAGTAAATTGCAGGATTTTAATAGAGAAGTAAATAGTAAAGAGATTGGAGTTACTAATTCTTTACAGCAGTATTTAACGTATATTTCAAGGTATGTTATCAGGACCACTTTTATATGATGTTTTAATATTTTTCAAATATGATAAGACTGTGGTTGTATCAATTATTGGGATATAAACCCCATACTAAATATTATAGGGATAACTTAAATATTCATAGGACGATGATGAATAAGTCGTCTTGAAAAAGTCAGCGAAAAGATTGCAAATACTATTATCATTATCGGACTCAATAGAATTATAATTCATAAAAGAAGAATAGGAATCAATCTTACGTTTTGGGTTAACAAAGTTACAGACGGATTTAGCATCACATTTGATGCTTAAGTTCACTTTTGTTATGTAGATATTATATGATTGTATGTATTACTGTTGGTAACTGCATTTAATTGAGGTATAGCATCCAAAATCACATATGTTATGTGTTTTTTTATATTTGTTTATAGTATTTAGATTTCAAGTTCTTAATTTTTTTAACTCATTTGTACAAATGAACCGGACCCGATGACAAAAAGGCTTTCCTTTACGGAACAGTTTTTAGAAAACAATCATTGAGCGTTCTATTAAACGCATATAGCGCATTATCAAGACTCTGAGATGATAAGAGATATATTTATTTTTAGTATTATTTTTTACAATTAACATTTTTTTACAAATCTTTTAAAAATAATAGCAATTTCTTAAATTTGATAAATTATAAAATAATAATGCTAATCCTACATCCTGTAATTCACAAGAAATTAGTGGCGAATGCGGGTAGAATTGATAGAGTAATTTTAAACAGTATTTTATGTAAAGTAAACTATAAATTTATGTATGTATATAAACTTTTTGTATTATTATTTAGAATAGATTTTCAGTTTACATTGGACAAGTTATTCTTCAAATCACGTAGTTTGTTTTTTTAAAGTTAAACTCAATAGGCGGTTGAAAATCATAGAACTGCACAGATGGTTTTGGAAAATTTAAAATAATTTCTAATGTTGAATGGTGAGAATCTTCGGGTGCAACCAGAGGATCTAATTAAGGCACAGAAGCGATATTGCTTTCATCAAAAAATACCAGATCAAGCAAGCGATTATTTTTGTTAAAGATGCAGTTACGTTGGGATAGGCCTTGGATTGAGAGCTCGTTTAAAAAATAATTATCGGATGAACTTTCAGACGAAGGTAAAAATTTTGTATGGAAATGCCCTGATTTAAACATATCTTGGATACCACTTATCCAATATTTATAATTATTAAATTAAACCTAATAATATTTCCAACATGTTTGTCCAACAAATTTTTTCATTTGGATGAGTAGTTTTTGCGTTATCAAAAGAAATACTTGAAAAATTTTTCTTTTCATATAAAAATACAAGTCAAAAATGTCTTAAAAAATTTTAAAAAAATATAGAAAACTGCAAAAAGTGGGCATTTTTTTTAGAGAAAATTAGCTATCGCTGAAAGAAATTCGTGTAAAATTAAGGGCATTAAATGCACTTCAGTGAAGGTACTAAAATTCGACATTTAACTGTTTTTTTATATGTTTGGTCATATCATACTTAGAAAGGTCATTTAATTTATTTATTTATTATGCGAATACCTAGCAAAAAAAGTGCTTGCAAAAGAAGGTAAAGTGGAAGGGAAAGTCTTGAATTCCATCCCTTCCACTTTCATACCCAGAAGGCATTCTTTTAACATATACAAGTCATTGGAAGGAATGCTTTCCTAAGTCTTCTCTAGAAGTGCTTCCAGAATTTTTTCAATGGAAGATTGCCTTGAGCCTTTCACTGAAAGGATTCTAGTAGGTGTTCTCCAGGAGAACTTTAAGGCATACCATGGTATGATTTAAAAAATCCCAAGAAAAATATCTCTTTCCCCGATTTTATCGCGATTTTGGTATTGGAAATGAGAAGTGTTTGGGTTTTGTTGGGGGTTTTTCTTTCCTTTCCCCTTTTCCGTTTTTTACGGCATTTCGATGTTAAAGTGGCTGCGTTTTTTCTTGTTTACAAAATTCCACTGGGAATGTTAGCATATAAGAATTTGTTATGCTAATGTTAAAAACAATTAAATGAAATAACAACAAGTTCAACAACAATCCAAACATATCTGTGGCTTAAGACAAGTGGCATCTCTGAGAGAAGGCCTGTATTTAAGTTTGTGTTCGTTTGAAATTTAATAAAAACTTGGATAAAAATCGCCACGACTTGGTTAGAAATTCGGTAAGAGATTTGAATCTAAACAAATAAATAAAAAGCTGAAATACTTGCATCCCGCTTGAAAGAACGTAGAAAGAGATGTCAAATCATCGTTCTACCGAGACCGGAATAAGCCTTATATTAAAATATAATACGCTCAAAAGGGACATGTGCTATTGCTGTGATATTCCCGGAATATTCAAAGAGTTAGGTCAACCATATGATCCAAAAGAGTGGAAACTATTTACTGACAGTAACAAAGAAAGTTTGAAAGCAATTTATTTCACAACCAAAACGACAAACCATAGCTGTCGATATGAAGGAAAGTTATGAGATACAATAGGGGTATTCACGCTATGTTGTATTTGCGATAAATTTTTACAAAATTTTGCAATGTTTACAACTTATTGTGAACGAACCTTCACTAAAGCATTGCATTTTTTAAAATCAGCTAATCTTTTATGTTCTTTTATTTGGAAATATTAATTTAAATCATCATTTAACTACACTCTAAAAACTGATTGAGAAATCAATACAATAAATGTTGTGAAATTTTACGACATTTATTGGCGATTTTGTAAAAAAACTACGCTATGCAGTGAGTTTTTTAAATTTTGTCTGAAAATCAGCGTCTTTTTCCAAAATATTCATATTTACTCTACTATTCACGCTATTTGAGCGTGTTTTTGCTCAGAGAGTCTTAAAATATGTATATCTTTCTACTTTTCACACTATTTAAGCCAGGGATGATAAATTCAGTACTAAAGTACTGAATTCAGTACTTAATATTGTCTAAAAACAGTACTACTAAAAATTAGTTAAAAAATTTTAAGATGGCAGAGTTTTGGGCGCTAAAATTGGAGCAATCAAAAACAAAATTATTAACTTATTATAACATATATAATAATACCGAATAATTACTTTACATATCTTATTCGATAAACCTTTTCAAATAAAATGGACAAAACTGCTATAACACTAAAATTTCTCAAAGTTATTATAAAAAAATATCAAAAACATTGATATTAAAGAATTATTAGATTAAAAAATGCATACCTGATATTTATTTACATTTTATTTATTATCAATTAGCTAATTATGTTACTAATTAAAAGTGTCTTGCATAAAAAACAATATATTAATAATAAAAAATGAATTTATGTTTCTTATATATATTTCGTACGTTTTTTAGTTCGGAAACTTAAAACCTTGATATATTTGTTTTGTTTTTTTTATGTTGAACTAATAAAAATATATAAAACTAATTACGTTACTAATTAGGACTAATAAAAATATACAAATCTTCAAATTTTTATTTTATTTCTTATTCAGTACTTTTAGTACTTTTTGAAATCCGCTAAGTACCAAACCGAACTTTGGATTTATCATCCCTGATTTTAGCGTGTTTTCGCTCAGAGAGCCCTAAAATATGTATATTCTCTTTTTTTCACGCTATTCCAGCGTGTTATCGCTCAGAGAATTCAAAAATATGCATATTTTCTACTTTTCACACTATTTCAGCGTGTTCTCGCTCAGATAATTCTAAAAACGCTCCAGCAGCGGTATTTTACGCTTGCCCTTAAATAAACACCTCTGCTTTAACGTCATATGATTTCAAAGAGTTTATTCGAACAAGTGTCACATTATATAAAACTTAAACAGTAGATTGGTCACAGCTTAATTACTCAATCCTACTGAAGTAGGAAAGAGTAGCGCCTTCTGCTGAGTTATTTACTCTATACAGAGTTGTTGTTGTTGCCTTGTCAAAACTTATTTGAGAGACTTCAAGCATTTCTAGCGTTTTTTTATAGGCAGAGACAAGATTGAAAGAAATAATTTAAGAAGAGAGTTTTACAAGAGAGTAAAAGAGATAATTGTAGGTGAGAGGATTCACACATTTTTAGCGATAAATATTTATAATTTTGCTCTACAGGATTTAACGACAATAAATGTAGGCAATCAGTTGCCAGCAAATATTGTAGTTAATTCTCGTTAATTTTTATTAGAGTGTAAAGAAAATCATACAAAAATTTAAACAAAACACTAAATTAATTATTAAATAAACTCACACTGTTGCCGGTAGCTACGGTAATACACAAAGAAATTTACAAGGAATACAATAGGGTTTCATCGTTGTATTTTTGCCACAGGGTTGTATTTTGAATACTGTAAATTTTGTTTATTTTTTTTTTAAAGATCAAAGAACCAAAGCCTTTTACAAACAAAGTTTGGTCTTTGACCTGAAAGGAAAAGGATAGATTATTTAGAGGAATTGATTGGAACCATACGTGAATTATTGATTAGGCGAAACAACCATGAAGGACAATTTTAATTGCTTTTAACCGAGGCTAGCGCTATGCCTTAACCTTGGCAAGCATTTCCAGCCCTTAGTTGTTCCTTTCCTCTATTCCACATTTTCCACAATTTAGTTGTAGGTTTTAAAATTTCCATAATTCTTAAATGTAGGAAAGAACAGAGAAAGTGAAAAGAACCATGCCCGAGCCCGGATTTGGACCAGGGATCTCTGGATTGATAGTCTAGCGCACTCTCCACTAGACTACAAAGGCCGAAAATTTTACAAAATTTACTACAAATATCAAATTTATCAAAAATACACAATACAAGGGTAAATACACTACATTGTGAGTACCCCTAATGTCAAAATAGCTTAAAAAAAATTTAGTATGAAGAGCATGAGAGCATGGTTACACAAAATATTAGTGGTATTCACGATGTAGGGCAACTGGTGTGGCAGATGGGTTAAATAGCAGATTAGCTCTAAACAACAAAAAAATGCATTTGATGTAAATTAGCTACACTTGAGCTCTTTTGCTACACACAAACCCTTGAGTAGATTTGAGTAGCTAATGTACAACAGCAAAATGCAACTCTGTGCCTGAGTTCTTCATCGTCACTGCTTGCCATTGCTGCAATATTTTATTTTCAGTTAAATTAATTGTGTTGCTACTTTATATTATGCTAGCTACAGTCAATCCACATAATTCTGTTAGCTGCATCTTCAATTAAAACTTCCAAAATGTCTTGTTGTTCACTTCTCCGTGGCATTTTTACTAAATGAGCCTTTTTTTCTTCGGAAATTAATTTTGTTTTAGTAAACAACCAACAAGTTGGTTAAAATAGAAAACATAATTTTGTCAGCTTTGCACAACAAAACGGGACTTAAAAACCTATAAAGAAGGGAGAAGAAACTTTCATTTTCTTAAAAATGTTTGTTCCGCCTAATTGATAATTTATGTATGGTTCAAATCAAATTCTCCTTCCTCTTATAATTTATCCCTTTCCTTTCAGATCAAAGACCAAACGTTGTTTGTATAAGGCGCATGCCTTGGTTCTTTGATCTTTGTGGTTTTTGGCTTTTTAGGAAACAATAGGTGTCCGAAATACTCAAAAACCATTCGTGACATGCAATAAAAGATGCGAGAATTGGTATAAAAAAATCTTATTTCATTACATTTTAGCACTTTTTTAAAAATTAGTTTTTTTTTAACATCAGGTGCAAAAATGTCATTAAAAATTAATTTTCTGCACTCACATTTGGATTTCTGTCCTCCAAATCTTGGCGAATTAACTGATGAACATGGAGAACGTTTTCATCAGCAAATGAAAAACATGGAGAAACACTTCAAGGAAACTGGAATGAGAACATGATAGGGGATTATATTTGGTTTCTCATAAGAGAGAAAAATTCGGAACACTATAGAAGGTATAAAAGAACCAACAACTATTTTGAAGACTATTGGACAAATTCAAAGTAAAATTAATTCAAAAATGTAAAAAGCAGTGAAATGCCGAATTTTAGTACCTTCATTTAAATGCATCTCCTGCCTTTATTTTTGCATGAATTTCTTTTACCGATAGCTTATTTTTCCTACTAAAACTTTATTTTTAAAATCCAAAGAAATAATTACCCACATTCATCAAATTTTTTAAGACATTTTTGACTTGCATTATTGTGTGAAAAATAATTTTTTCAAAATATTTGTTAGCGCAAAAATACTCATCCAAATGAAAAAAATTGTTGAACATACATGTAGAAAAATATAATAGGCTGAATTTGATAGGCCTAACTATTGAATTGGATAAGTGGTATTCAAGATGTGTTTAAATATATGCAACTATTTGTATTAAAACAAAAAGAAAAAATGTTAAAAAAAAATTATCCATACATTTTTTTTTTTGTAATTTTCGTGCTCAGAGACCCCTAACCTATAAGAAAAATATAGTAAGATGCCGTGTACAAAAACAGTGGCGCATAGTGTAATCGTACATTTCACGAATATTTTTGCCACGAATGTCATTCCAGTAGCCATTTTACTAATACATTTTTTCAGTGTACCTGCCTCGCCTCCTTATCGGTGGAACAAACGAAGTGACAAAGTTAATATATCCCCTACGCATTTTTATATGCGTGTGGGTATAGTAAAAGTTCTAAAACCAATATCTGAAGGAGGCTTGGAAAAGAAAAACCATCTTGTTAAACTGTAAAAACTTACTACATAGTTGGAAATGTAGTTGTGTACAAAAAGTTTTTGACAAAAATCGTTTTAATCGGCATAACTTTTTGTATTTGTGTGTTTGCGCTGGAAAAACGGAAAGATTTTATGAAAGCCTCAAAATATGATTGTCAATTCAGATAAGTACTTACACGCAGAGAAAAGACATGGTTGAGACATGATTACTGCAATAATAATTTTTTTACTAAAATTATTGTATTATTTCTAAAAACACAAATTTTTGCCCTAATAAAGTCATTATTTACTAATAGTGGTACCAAAAATAACATTATAGTTGAAGTCATAACATCATTGAAATCGTCGACATACTATGATTGCCTCAACTATTAGTTGCAACAAAAATGTTGTAGTTCTGTCAATCATGATAAATGTGAATATTATTGTAGAGACAAACATATTAAAATTTTGAATGTTTGTCTGAACTATTCTTTGCTTGTTGGCAAACGAAGCAGAACATAACCAAAAATCGAAAGAATTTATTATGTCTGAACAGTTTGCAGGAAAACCTTTCACTTCATTCACACAATAAGTTTGATCGATTCCTGGCTATGTGCCGTTTCGTTTGTCAACTATTCAATTATTGTGTTCTGTTTTAAATCGCCTTATCCTAAAATCAGCACGCAGAAAGTGACATTTTCGACTTTAATTGTAGCAAAGATGTTTCTATTTACTGTAAACATATTTCGCAATTCTGACCATATTTTGTTTATCACAAATATTGGTATTTTTGCGACAATGCACTTAATGTACCATATTTATGAATGGCATTAGTCAGGCGAGCGGTAGTAGCGGCTGTGGCTTACTGGTAGTGTGCGTGGCTCGTAAGCGAAAAAGCCGCGGTTCAAACCCCAGCTCGGACAGAAAATTTTATCAAAAAGATTTTTCAATTCAATTAATATTTCTGTTCAGCCTAGTCAATGGCAAACCTAACCTTTCGAGATATCTTAATTAATAGCTGTGGAGATTTGGAGTGCATGAAAATAAAAAAAAAATAAAATTATTTTTTCAATAATCTGAATCCTAAAAATAAATTCATAATATAGTTGTTGCAATCATTCTATTTTTGACCCAATAAGAGAATAATGATTGTTTCAATAATATTTTGGTTCCTACAAAAAAGTTCCTTTTCTAAAAATAGTTGTTGTAATCATTTTATCATGATCAAAGAAAACATTATATGTTTAAGAACACGTAAGCAACTTATGTTTTTTCTCTGCGTGTAGGAGATGATAATTATTTTTAGTAGCAATGAAATTAAATGAGTCTCAATTCGTTTAATCTTCGTTAACTACTTTGTTTAGAGACTACGTTTCATAGATGAACCCGTTACTGCTGTGTGTTCATCGTATCATATCACAACAACAAAAACAATATCACTACTAAGCAACAAAACATTTTTTTGAAAATCTTCTGTCATATGTTCGGAGCACACATACCTGCAATTATTGAGATTTCTTTTGATTTGAATTGCATATGTATATTACTTGATTTTAACACAACGTTCAACTTTATTGAGTGCATAATTTTGATTGCAGGATGCAATAAAGGTGTATTTTATGTGCAAAATTTAATGGTTAACAATCTATGGTTTTAACTTAAAAAAAAACAATCTGCAATTTTCTGTAATAATATATTATTTGTTAATGACACGTACGTTCTTGAGGAAAAGTAGTTATATAGCTTAAGGATATAAAAACATGGAAATACTAATTAAAGCTGGATGAAGCGCCTGGTTTTATTAACAGTAGAAAATAAAAGAGGCTCATATTTCAGAGATATGTATTTGCATTATACACTGCATGTTATTTAATGCTTATTGTATAATAGAAAATTGATGCCAATAGAAACTTAAAATTTTTCAATTAATTTCTTAAAGCATTTCTTAGGAATCAAAAAATAAACATCAAAAATCAAATAGTGCTGAAGTGGACACAAAATATTCTAAATTTCTAGTGCTCGCCTCAAGCGGCTTCAAGCTGTTTATTGCTTTCCAATTAAAAAATATGAAAACAAAAAACTACTTGGCCAGCACTATTTTGTGTTTACAAAATCTGCAGGAATAAAAGTTTAAGTATTAAAGAAACAATTAAAGTTTTTATAGCTACGAATAACCATAACAAATACCCGCTTCATTATGAGCAGTTATACAAAATATCGAATGTATAAAGACGAAAATATATAGATGAACATTCACGATATGTTCTGTATGGAACGAAAAAAGGAAACGAGAAATTTTGATGATTATGCGCAGAAATGTCGTAAAATCTTTTTACTGCTGCCGCTGCTGTTGCTGCTCCTGATGATTTAGCGAAAAACAATACAGCGTGCAGAGATGATAGAAGAAGGTGCGCTTACCGACAATCATCCACGAACAGACGCTTCGGTAATTTGGAGCAGTTTCGCATATTGCCGTCGTATTAGCCAGAAATCTCGTAAATTATATGCCAAAATTACCTGTCAAGTTGTATTTTTACTTTTATTAAAACTTAAAATCCTCGGCAAATGTAGGTCTGAGCAAAAAAAGAAAAAACAAAACAAAAAATAAGACAAAATATCAAAACGTCTCAAATGAAAGCAGCGAAAAAATTTTACAACTTTAGTTTTACGGGCACTAACATTAATTCTAGAGTGATGGCAAAGGACGAAGGAACGTATGGACAAGCAAAGAAATATTAAAACAATCAAACGAATAGACAGACAGATAGAGATTAACACTCAGTGCGCAGTTTTAAAAAGAATAATGCTAGAAATGGTCTTGAAAAGTTTTAAGATTTTAGATTTCAGAATCTATTGAGCTAACATTCTTTACTCTATGAATTATTTTGGTACACGCAATATATAGATTTTATTAATATACTAGCAGGCCGCAGTTTTCCTCGGCTTTGCCACGAACGTTTTTGTATCAATATCCATAAAACAATAAATATCAAACAAAATAAAAAATATGCATTATGGAGCGCAGAACAGAATTTATATCAGTGGTCGGTAAAATTAAAAGTGAAACTGTATTTGTGAGAGCAGAGAAGCTGCACTGAAGGAAATCTTGTAATTCATGTAAATTTTGTAAAATAATAAATTTTTTGGAATTTTTCCTAAGCTTTGTTCTATTTCTACACTTATAAAAGTCGACAATGACAATTTGCTGCTTCCGATTTTCTTTTGTATTTCTATTTTCTTCTATTAGAGAATCATTCATCAACAACTTCAGTCTTTCAAAAAACATGTTTTTATCTCTAAAAAAAGCTTTTACCTTTCTAAATCTACAATTTCCACAAATTCCTTATGAAAACATTGGTAATGGCTTTTTATAGCTTCTTCGGTTTTTATCTTCAACGACACATAGTATAACGCATTTTTTACCCGACTACGGCAAAGTAAAATTAGCGGTACATGGGTTTGACTGATATGTATGCATATATATATATATATATTAGGGCGGGTCAATTTGTATGGACGAATTTTTTGGAGGTCTGGCTCAGCGAAATTCGTAAAATACATGTAATTTCAAGACTTTTTCTCCACTACAGCATATACAAATTCTGAAAAAAAGCTGTGCGGACTTTCGTAAATAGATTTTGTTCTCAATTATAAAATATGAATGTATGAATGTATGTGTATGAATCTATTTACGAAAGTCCGCACAGCTTTTTTTCAGAATTTGTATATGCTGTAGTGGAGAAAAAGTCTTGAAATTACATGTATTTTACGAATTTCGCTGAGCCAGAATTTGACCCGCCCTAATATATATATATATGTGCATTAGAGTGACCAGAAAAAACCAAAGTTTTAATTTTTGGGGAAAGTATTTGAGAAATAGCTTCGATAATGTCTAAAAATAAGTTCCTGAAAATCTTATTGAGAAATTTTAATGTTTAGAGGTTTCCATATTTGGTGCAACTCGTTTTTCACATTTCCACATACCATTTTTTATGTCAACTTTAAAACCGGAATGAAAATGTATTTTTGACTCTATAACTTATTTAAAGGTCATTCTCTATGTTAAATGAATGGTTTAACTCGAAATTTACATTATTTTTTGGCTAAGGTAATTGGTTTTCAAGATATTAGCGAATTAATATAAAATAATTTTAAATAATTTAGAAATTTCATTTTTAAGAGGTCATAGAAAGAGAACGCAAATTAACACGAAAAATATTTGTAAGCAGTTTTGGTACGTAATATTTTCTGATGGAAATACAGAAAACGATGTTGTAGTAGGTCCAAAAATATACGAATTATGATTCCAACTTGAAAGAACTAATTTCCGAAAAAATTATATTACGCTTATCTAGCTGCAACATAGATACCCACAAGTTTTATATCACTTTCTCGATGTTTTTGGCCACCTTTATTTCAGCCTCCTTTTAATAGTTAAAAAAATATCTTTTGACATATTTCTGATAGAATGTCAGATTTTCTACTCCAGAAAACTAAAGCAAAAAGAAACACGATTAATGTAAAAAGAGTATGTATTGATAAGTTTTAATTAATATAGACAAAAAAAAAAGAGAAAGAACAAAACTTCAGATACATAAACTACTATGGATTAGATATATTGATTAGTTTTAATAAATACAGACAAAAAAGAAAATTAAAAATGGTGAAAATTAACTTTGTTGGTTCTTGGAGTTTTTTGAATATTTTTTACCCTAAAACCAGGGCATCCCTGGAAACCAAAATTTTTTCTAAAAAATTTATATATTTTTAAGATTTTTGAAGTCATTTTAAGTGAGAAACATAGTTTTTCCGATGTTTTATAAATTTTCTTGAGTTCGAAGTGCCCGAAACAGGCACTTTGAACATTTTTGGAGAAAAAGTGAAGTTTCAATAGCTGTAACTTTGGTATCCGAATTTTGATTTTTTTAATTTTTTGCTCAAAATAGCTCACAACTGTCCTAATCAATTTCTCGGTGATTTTTTCTAAACTTGCATTTTTAAATATTTTGGAATTTTTTTCGTAAAAATACCCAAACTAGAAATTTCCAAAATGATACACTTCTACCGAAAAAATTCATAACGTTATTTAACGTAATCCCACAATTTTTTGTATCTGTTTTGAATATAGTTTAAGAAATATTTCCACAACATTTCAATGAAATCTTTTTAAATTTGGATTTTTGCGATTTTTTAATGCAACAAGGAAAAAAATTAGATTTTTTCGAAAAGTAAAAATTCACAACTCTAATATTTTTTGCCTAAATTCCATGTTTGAAAGCACATTTTGAAGAAAAATTAAATAAAAACGAGACGAATACCATTTTTTAAAAAACATGCACTTAAAGAAAAACTATTGGGATTTTTAAGAAAAAAAGAGCACTTTTTCCCCATATAAATCAGATTTTCAACTTAAAGTCACCAGCGGCACGTTTATATATTAATATTTTTTCCTGAAATTTTTAGAATATACTTTTGATATGATAAGAAACAAACGAAGGCACCGCACATATTTAATTAATAAAAAAAAATTACCAATGCAGTAAAGGGCCACCCTAATGTGTATATACAGTGGTGGTCACGAATTTAGCACACACTGTGTTAGAAACTCTTATTTGAAATTTTTTACATCTAAGCTTAGGAATTGTAATCAAATACTTTTTGTTGAGTATTGGTTATGAGGTTAACTCTATGAACCTTAAGTTGGTTTTTTAGTTATTCTTAAATTTTCTGACATATTTTAAGTAGTATGAATCAATGTGGCTTAAATGCTGGACACGAATTTAGCACAGGTAGGAATTACTGTTACATATCGTATTTTATTTTCGTTTATTAAACTTTACTAGTAAGATTTACTAAATTTATTAAGTTTCTATTTCAGTTCTAACAAAAAATTGCAGAAATATATGGCGAAAGGCTACTGACGTTCAGAGGCTCAGCGGCATTTGATTCAGCAAATGAAAAATGGTGGAAGCACAGTTTCAGAGATTGCTCTGCTTCTTAAATGTTCGTGAAAGTTATTATATAACGCATTACAACATGTAGAGCAGTATTAGAGCATTAAAAATGTAAAATAGCGACCTAGAGCGCGAAAAACAATAGCAAGAGAGGACCATTTGATTTAAAGAGCTTCACTTAGTGATCCTTTTAAGACCTCAAATAAAATTTTAAATGAAATTTCATCAAAATATGGCATAAATGTATCCTCAAAAGGCATAAGAAGACGCTTGAATGAAAAAAATTTCCGTAGCTTTATACCCCAACAAACACCACACGTGTCGCAAAAAATATTAAATGTAGTTTTGCGTTTGCAAAAGAATATTTAAAAAGTCAACGAATTTTTGGAAAAATGTGCTTTGGAGGGATAAATCAAAGTTTTGCCGGTTCGCATCTGACAGCAAACAATACGTGTGGCGTCCTCAAAACATGCAACACAATCCAAAGTACACGCTCGAGACGATTAAACAGGGTGGCTGAAATGTTATGGTATGGGCGGAGTATTCTTGGCACGGAGTTGGTCCGATTGTTCAAAATTTACCAAAAAATGGATCAGCTCGCTTACAAAAACGTACTTGTCAATACCATGATACCGTTTCAAGAGGATTATTCGCCGCTTTAATGGCGTTTTATGCAAGATAATGATCCAAAGCATAGTGCTCACATAGTTAAGAGTTGCGTGGAGGACAAAAATATTGATATTTTGAAGTGGCCATCGCAATCATCGGACTTAAACGGGATTGAGAATCTGTGGAGGGATGTCGAGCAGCAAATACTAACAGTAAAATCCAAAAATTTGTCAGATTTGTGGAGGGAAATCCAAAGGATTCGGTATAGTATTCCAAAGTACCGTTGTGAGGCTTTGGTCGAAAGTTTACCAAGGATATGAGATGCAGTAATTAAGAATATGGGATTTCCTACGAAATATTGAATTTTATGGAATCAATTTTGATTATATTTTTCATCCTAGACATTTTTTCGCTCGTGTGCTAAATTCATGACCAAGTCGAAATGCTTATTTTTAATGTTTATTTGATTTTAAGTCCTATAAGAAAAAGTTTTGAAATAAAAAAATGTATATAAGAAATAAAGAAGACATAATATATACACTAAAAAAAAGATAATTAAAAATTTACAACGAATAAATGGAATATATAAGTATTCACTTTCCTTTTTTAAGTGTGCTAAATTCGTGACCACTACTGTATATATACATTAGGCCGGGTCGATTTGTGGGGAGGCAAAAAATCGCCCATTGCTCGGTGAAAATCGTATTCTAGAGATCAAAATAAGAAACTTTGCCCGAGGAACTATACCTCTAAAACGAATTCTATTGCCCCAACTTTTGACTTTTGTCTCGTAGGGTCAAATTTTGAAAAATCCATCTTTGACCCATTTCGAGTGCCCCAATCGAGTCCAAATGTATGACTGACCCCCACTAATTTTGGAGGGCCGATCCACCCATGCCAATGGCGACCCCATTTCGCTGATTTTTTCATGTAAAGTGCCAAAAATGGTGATTTTTGAAATGTTTGTATGGGGAACCCCCCAGGGAAGTTCCAGGGGGTGTGCCACTGGCATGGGGGGATTGGCCCTTTAAAGTTAGTGGGGGTCACTCATATATTTGGACTCGATTAGGGCACTCTAAATGGGTCAAAGACCCAACTTTTGATTTTTGTCCCGTAGGGTCAAATTTTGAAAAATCCCTCTTTTACCCATTTTGAGTGCCCCAATCGAGTCCAAATGTATGACCGACCCCTTCTAACTTTGGAGGGCTGATCCACCCATGCCACTGGCACACCCCCTGGAACCCCCTGGGGATTCCCCATTTAAACATTTGGGAAACTTCTTTGTATGGGGAACACCCCAGGGAGGTTTCAGGGGTGTGCCACTGTCATGGGTAGATCGGCCGTCTAAAGTTAGAAGGGGTCGGTCATACATTTAGACTCGAATGGGGCACTCTAAATGGGTCAAAGAGGGATTTTTCAAAATTTGAGCCTACGGAAAAGTTGGGGCATTAGAATTAGTTTCTCGGGCAAAGTTTCTTATTTTGATCCCCAGAATACGATTTTCACTGAGCAATTGGCGATTTTTAAATCGACCCGGCCTAATGTATGTTTATGTATAAAAGTATGTTTGTATGTTTGCTCTTCTTTTTCACCCTGACTTTTAAACTACTTATCATATCTTGACAAATAAAATATCGTTGGAAGCGTTTTACTCGTCCGCTGGTTATAGATTATGTGACGTCACATTTAATTTAATATGGCGCCCTCTAGAGGACAGAAGGTCAACTAAACCCTAACTTTTAACTGCTTATCGTAATTTGAAAAATTAGGTGTCCTTGAGAGCGTTTTGATTGTCTTCTATCAAAGGGATCTCAAATAAGAGCTTCGTACTTTAATTTCTAAATAATGTACATAAAAATCAATGTATTGGCAAAAATCTTTATTTAGAATGATAGTTCGTTTCCTACAACTCAATGTTTAACCCTCTTCCTGCTAAGAAAAAAAGTAACGAATCTTGTATTTTGGGCAAATTTTGCAACAAGTAATTTTAATTCAATTAACTCAAAGTTTTATTAATTTAATAAGTTCAAAAGTTATTTGTGGCATGAATTGCATATAACTTGGATGTTGGAATGTTTTTTGCACACAAATAGGTTACATTTTTCACATCTAGTACTATATTTAGTGCTATTGGACTTGTTTTCACAGCAATAACAACGGCCTCTCTTTGCAGCTTTCTCTTCCTGAGGGTTACGTTCTTTCCTGGCGACAGTACCATATGGCTGTGTCTGACGGTGCAGTTTTTCATCTTCCAATAGCATTAATCCCAATTCTTCCAAAAAGAGTCTGCGACGAAAATGTTTTGCTTTGTTCCACTCGGGGTTTATAGTTGTCCAAATCACAAAAGCATTGCATGCAGATACATCAAGCATATTTGCGAATAGAGCTACAGGCCATCTATTGGTTTTTCGCTTACATGTATATGTAGCAACCAGTTGATCGAGTGTATCTACCCTTGCCTTTGTATGGTTATAATAGTCTATTATTTCCGGCTTCTTTGACTGGCTGTCCATTATTTTTGCGTCCTGATGCAATGTGATTATCAGATATACGCAACGATATTTTTTTGGAACATAAGCAACTAATGTCACTTTATTTTTATGTTCAAAAAGGAACTCTGAGTAAAGGGGAGGTTTTTTTCTCATATCCAAAATATGTGGGGGCACAAATACCTTATTTTTACGGACAGTTCCAACTATTTTCATTTCCTTTTTCAGAAGTTCAGCAGCAAGATCATGTGACGTAAAAAAATTATCGCAAGTGATGTTATGACCCTTGAGTCCTTCTGCAAGTTCTAGCACTACTCGCATGCCTTGATTCTTCTCAGCGGCACAATTTCAATTTCGCCCGGTATAGACTTGCATAGCCCAGGCATAACTAGTGTTTGAGTCGCACAGCGCCCAAATTTTGATTCCGTATTTCGCTGGCTTTGAAGGAATATATTACCTAAATGGGCATATGCCACGATATGATACCAGCTGTTCATCGACTGTCACGCATTCATTTGGATTGTACATAATCTTCAAATTATTTGCCCATTTGTCCCACAAAGCTCTTATAGGTGCCAGCTTATCCCGAGCACGCCGATCCTCCCTATCTGACTTATCATCAAATCGAAGTACTCTGCTAATATTTTGGAATCTTCGCAGGGACATTGTTGCTCTGAATATCGGCCTTCCTTTCACATCGTCCCATAAACATTCCATAGCTTCACCGCAAGAGCGATAAACTCCAGCTAATATCAGCAATCCAAAATATGCCTTCAACGATGTATAGTTTATTTCCTTCCAAGTTTCTCCAAACACTTTGATTCCTATATAGTAATGTATAAATAGGTTTTCTGATGTACAAAATTTTTTAAAAATTCTATCAAAATCACCTTCAATATTTGTCATCTTTATGATTATAGATTGCATCTTCTTTGTCATAAATAACTCAAATGTAGATTTGATATCACTAACACGCCCAATGGCATATTGGGTTGGTCCAGGTTTGGAAGTAATAACGTTTTCATCTCTTTTCCTACCAACCAACGAGCCACTGCATTTGTCAAACCAAATTGTTTTCTTGTCCTTAGAAAAAAAAACCAGAAGGAGGGTCTTCTTCTTGCTCTGGAACAGTAAATGGTTCTTCATCGGAGTAAATACTTTCTCCCTCCGATATTCTTATATTTGTTACTGATCCATTATCTGATGAACTTTGCAAATCGTCGATTGAGCTTTCATGGTCGAGTACACCCTCTTCAGGCTCACCGTATGAATCGCTTATCAGGTCTTCTATTTGGCGTCGAGTAAGCTGGTGTTGGATATCGTATAGTCAGTTATAATCCACTAAAATTTTCTTACATTTTATACATACCTTTTTGGACATTGCTTTTTCTCTTTTTTCGTGCTGTAAAAAATATATAATTCCACTTTTAGAACTCACAACCCACGGGAGCAAAAAAATCAACTACGTCGCAAAAATAACAATGGTGCACTCTCGAATGTGTTCTTCTTTCTGATGTATTTGAAGGGGTAAAGCAACTGAGCATATGTTGGTGATTCCCCAAAATAAAAAAAAGGCATACAAAGCTGCCGTTATTGTTGCGAATGTTGGGCTTGCTGCAGTCGACGAAATGCTAGCAACAAAATTCTATCAACTCCTTCGTGCAATGTACGATGTTTTGTGTAAGCAAAGCACACTCTCATTTGGTGTTCAGCATTGATTGAAGCAACACATACACGTATAAAAAACAGACGGAATATACTCATGCACAAACCCGATCAGCCACGTGGCTCTCATTTAGAAATAAGAGATTCCCCGGAAAACGAAAAATAAGACACACATTTTAAATGTTGCTCGCGGAAATAATAGAAAATTGTATTGGGAAAAATTTGCCCAAAATACAACGTTCGTTACTTTTTTTATGGAGGAGCCTCTGGTGGAGCCACAATATATTAATTCATAACACTGATGAAATATAGGGAAAAAATAATTGCCACAAAATTTCTTGCCGATAATACTTAATTCACGCATGATACGCTGAGTTAAAAACCCGTTTGGGCAAAATTTGCCCAAAATACAGGATGAGGGTTAAAAATTATTTCGTTCAAATGTTGCCCACGACTTGCTCTTAAATGGTACATTTTGTGGGTCCAATTTTCGACAACTTTCAAATTTCGACAAAATTCGAGATAGACGACGAATAGATTGTTCGCGGTTTTCACGAACACTCTCTGCTGCTGCAGCAATATTCTCAAAACTACGGGCTCTATGCACTCTGGTTGAATTATGAATGTCCAATAGTGTAAAATTGGTTCGAAATTTGGTGATGGTTTGGACGCTCATAACGACCAAAATGATGCTGAAGAACTCTATAACCCTTGGTGTTATAACTCGTGTGGCGTTAAAACACCAAAATGAAACATACCTAGATTTTATTTTAAGCTAATGAATAGATAATGAATAGAAAAAATCATTCCTGTATCGCATTGATAGTGTATTGATTAATATGGACATTTGCATCGTAACTCACGCGACATGCTTAGTTTTCTCGAAAGTTTATGTTATTAATGTAAAAAAATTTCTTATGTACATATGTCTTACAAGAAATTGTAATGGTATGATCTACCAATATTGTCTTTCCTGTAACTAATTAAGAATGGCAGTGGCAAATGTGGGCGTAACTCATGCGACAAAAAAGGAAGTGTGTTTTACAAGCAAGTTTAGATTGTAAAAACTCAGCGAATATAATTTGTTTTTTTTTTTAATTTTTAAATATTGGGAAAACAGTAAAGTTTCATAATAAATCCACTTTACCTACGGACTTTGCTTATTTAAAAATGTATAAAGTTTCCAAAAACTATTTGCCGTAACTGACGCGACATTACTCACGCAATAAAATTTCCTTAAATTTAAATTGGGTGATTAAGTAATAAGGTAGTAAAGAAATTATGTAATTTAGTAATAAACAAAAAAATTTAATATATATAGTCCTTTTCTTGCCTCAACCATTTTTCTATTATCTTTAGCCAATGCCTTTTTTTACTAAAACAAAAGGTTTACGAAACATTTACTAAACATTTACGAAAACGGAAACTACATTTGTGAAACAGTGCAGACGATTTGATCTTCATGATTAAAGAATTTATAGAGAAATTTTTTAAATTAATAAAATAAAAAGTTTTTAATAAGTTTTGGTCACGATTAACTTTTTTCTGGAAATGCCTACATATTTATTCATAGTTTTAGCTGTGAAATTATAAAAGATTATTCCACAGTATAACAGTTTCATAGCTTTTATCCGATAGGTGGCGCTAAATACCTCACATATTTTTTGGTGAAATTAAGAAGGGAAAATGCAATATAACAACAATTATATGCAAGCTTTAACTCGTTATAACTTAAAAAATATAATTTTTTAGAAATAAAAAGTCCGGTTTGCATATTTACAGGTCTAAACCTACCAAACCATACTTAATTTATGAAGATTGGACTTGTACTTAAAAAGCCTTAGGTTGCAAGCAGAGTAAGCGCCGAAGCGGACAGGCAGGAAGACAGGCTCAGGAAAACTATGTACACAAGCGAGAAAAAAAATTATTTCTATCTCTTTTCTTCGCAGGGCACTGCGTGCGCCTGCCTGCCTGCCTGCCTGCCTGCCTGCCTGCCTGATTCGGCGTTTACTCTGCGGGCAGCCTAACGCCGGACAAAATTTGCGTTTGCTTAATATATATAAGATTCTCTAACTGATGACTGATTTTATTAGTAAGTTTCCACAATTAATAAACGTTGTTCAGGAGTAATGGTCCAGTTAGCCTCGCATGGCATAGCAGTGCATGGCTTAACAAGCATCACATCAAAATTTGTTTAGTGGGATTTGTGCGTTGCATGCGCTGCTGTGCCATGCGAGGCTAACTGGACCATTAGTCTATTCATGATTGAGGCGTATTGAATACTGAATTTGTATTTTTTCGGCCCATGCTAGACTGGCCACAATGTGTCATGGTAGAAGCCCCTGGGTTGAAAGAATGACTATTCATAACTAACGTTGGCATTTTCATCCAAAATTTGTTGGATTTTTCGTCTGGTAACCCTTAGATCCAAATGCGTAACAATTTCACCACAACTCATCCCTTTCTCCAATGCAAGCCATCGAATTCGTCTTTTGTGTCGTTGGTCAATCACGGATTTTCTTTCACTACGTTTGATTATAGCATAGTTGCCAGGGTCTCTTAAAAAATTTGTTATGGTGTTTCGGTGACAATTTGTCCTAGCAGCTATAGCTCTTACTTTTATACCGGCTTCTTTTAAGCCTTTTATATTTCAACGATCTTCTTCAGATAAAATGGTTTCACGTGACATTTTTATTTGGTAACTCTAAAATGTGCTCATATTTTGTTCCAAAAATGTATTACCATTATGTTTATGGTTTTTCTTACTAAGGTTATCAACAAAGTTTCGTAATTTTTAAGAAACTAAATTTTGTTAAGAAACAAAAAAAGTAATTGTGCACATATAAATATTTTAACACGAGATTTCACACTATTTTCGATTAACGGTACTACGAATAGGAGGAAGAGAAAAATTCTCTGTTCGACTAATAAACTCCATCCTTTAAAAAAAATTTTGCCAAACTCAAAAAAATTGTTTTGTAATAAGCCAGGGAGAAAAAATAAGATATATTGGTGCACATATAAATATTTTACTGAGGTACATACCAGTCAAATACATATACCGCTCCTTTTGCTTCGCCGTAGTCGGTTAAAAATAATAGATATTTGCGTCTTTCTGCACAATCTGTTATAAACAAATTCTGTTATTCTGTTATGATTTCCCAAACAAACTTTTGAGCTGTCAAAAAATCTGTTACGAGACCAAAATTCGTATTCTGCACGACAATATTTTATGAAATCTGTTATAAATCATAGCAACTGCCACTTCGAACTGTCAAAAAATCTTTTACCAAATCTTTTATTTGGTGTTCTGCATGACAAAATCTGCCATTAAAACTGTTATGAACGACAACAGAATAACAGATACATGTTTTTGTCTTTATCGTAACAAATTTTTAGAAAGTGAAAATTTTGGTATGAAAAATAAATGTTTATTTACGAATTTCATTACGAATGACTCAAAAAAGGAGGCATATATAAGATTTTCTATAAAAAAATTTTTAATTCTTGTAATGCAATTAATTACTAAAATCATTTATTTACTTTTTTTTGGCTTTCATTTTAACTTCTTGATGTTTATGTGCAATAATTTTATTTTATTGACAGCAATCAGCTGTTTCATAATAGAAGCTAACGGATTTGTAATTGAATTGTAATAGATTTTTGTTTTTGAAGATTGATAACAGTGGCCGAATTACAGCATCCGTGATTGAGCAAAATTATAATGGGCACGACGAGACAAGTGCCTATCAATCTTGTACAATTTTGCTCGATCACGTATGCTGTAATTCGGCCCCAGGGTGCCATAAAAGATCGAAAGGCAGAATATCAATTTCAAAAGATCTTTTATGGTTGGCATATTTTATGATTAGTAACAGAAAATTAATAACAGAATAACAGATCTGGCAGAATAGACCAAATTGTTCCAAAATAGTTCAATATTGTCTTAATTTTCTTATGCTTCAATCGAAAATGGGTATGCCTAAAACTAATAGCACCTTTTTTCCTAATGAGACTACCCTTCCATAATTAAAGCCATGATTATAATAAAAGTAGTCTTGCCAAAAAAAAAATGCTGCTGCAATAATCATTCTTGTATCTGATTATCGACAAGCAGTTGGAATACAGTTGTTGTGCATACAAAAATACAAGTTTTCTCTAATTTTTACAATTATTGTTGCTGCATTCTTAACAAAAGATTAAATTTAGTCGGCTTTACACGTTTTTTATGCCTTACACGCAAAAAACTAATAAATTGCAAGCAGAATAATTTATAATTTATTGTCTTGAAGTTGCAATTCTTAGTCAAACTGTTGTGGTTGTTGGTGTTATTAGTGTTATTGTTGTTGGCTTTAAAGTCTTAGCTCGCAGCTTCAACCATTTTATTTCATACAAAAGAAGAAATTTACATATATGTATAAATGTTTCTTTTAAAACATTTTTATGCATAAATGTTAATATGATATTATATACACATATATATATATATATATATATATATACACACTGTAATTTTCAAGTCTCCTGCGTTCGACGCAAGTAATTATGAAATGGTTTCTTTATTGCAACTGTTGATGTTTTGGTTTTTGTTGTTGAGGTCATAAAAGTATTTTTAAGAGTTTCTTCAAGAATAAAAAAAAAGAAGGAGAAACATCATGCAGCCCCACGGCTATGCATTGTCCAAGCCCGTAAGACTCAGTGGTCGCATTCGTGGGTCGCCACAGAAATACGAACGACCAAACTTGCGACCTGGCCTGAGTATTCAGAGTGTTTCGCATACACGCTAGATTTGTATGCAATAAGAATGCTGCTGCTATACCTACTTCTTAAGACTGCACCTGCAAATATGGCAAAAGTCGTAAAACTCGTAAAACTCATAAAACTCCTTAGAACAAAGTCGTAACGCAACAATACGTTGAACTTTTACGTTAAATCGATTCATTTCAGCTAATTAATTTACAGCGGAAAAAATTCACTCAATTAAGGTAAAAGAGAAGAAGGTTTATCCCAAGCAGAAGCGAACTAACACCAATACTTTACAAATGTTTTGGTATTTTTAAAGAAAAAAAAAAAAAAGAAGAAAACATTATCACTTTCAAAATACAGAAGAACAAAAAAGTACTCACAAAAATTTCAAAGCAATACATACATATAAAAAATTAAATGCATTCCGGTGCTGTTTTCTGGATGTCAATGGTAGGCCCGCAGCCGGGATTTTCCACGATGGAGAGGGGAGTCCAAAAATTTATTAGTGCTTATACGATAACACTATGCGACAATTCAAGGGTCATGGAATCTAACGAAATAGCGACCAACACAGATCGATGGTACTGATCTAGACCAACAAAACCCTAAAAGGGTTTTGCAAAGTTAGCTCGCTTTTAAAACATATAGGCGTTGAAAGTTTGCCTCTTGCAGAGCATTTTTTAAAAATGAAGTGCTCATAAGGGCGTATCGAATTAAAAAATTATTTTTTTAATTTCTCATTCTAAGAGGTCTCCAAATTTCCATAGGGTGGTCTCCAAAAAAAGGATGTCTCCAAAGATGTTTTTTGAGAAAAACAGTAAAAATTAATGATCTATAAATGCTTTGATTTTTGTAAGATTTTTATGTCTTAAATCAAAAGTAAATAAAGACCTTAATCATATCTCGCCAAGCAAGATGCCACTCTTGATTTTTACTCACAGTGTCCAGTGTGAATGATATTCGAATCTTAAGGTACACTCGAAATAGCACAGAACTTTATTGCGTTTATTTAAGTGGTATTTATTAAAGAGTTTACGTTTTCCTTATATTTGGTGTATTTAAAATTTGCACATTTTTTGCCTATCCATTTACTGTTTTTTGAGAAAAGCATACTTGAACGCAATTTTTCAACTTTTTGAAAAAAATTAATATAATTAATATGATCTCAGCAGGCATCAGAAGTGGTAAGATAATTTTTGCTTTTTGAATTCTTCAGATATCTCCTTTAAGGTTATTACTTTTTTTTTAAAACACATCTTAAAAGCAATTGTTAAATCAATTGAGACTCATCGAATGGTAGGCTCAGAAACTCAAACTTTTAGTTTAACATTTTGGCAAATGAGGTGTTTTGACGAAATAATAAATTTCATGCTTAGCAGAAAATTTTTTTTAAAAAATCGAAACACAAAAAAGAATCGTAGTCTTAACCTGGTGTTTGAAAAAAATTCTTTCAGACAGTGTTTCGTTCAGAAATATTTCAAGAATCCAAATTCAAAAAATTATCTTCGGTACCACTTCTGATGCCAAAAATATGTAAAACATTATCTTAATTTTTTTGAAAAACTTATAAAATTGCATTCAAAATACATTTCTCGAAAACAGGAAGTTGCATTTGCGAAAAATATGCAAATATTTAATTCGCCAAATTTAAAGAAAACGTAAACACTTCAATCAGTAACACCAACACTTAGACAATCAGACAACAATCAAAAGTTCTGTGCTATTTCGAGTGCACCTTTGGATTCGAGTATCTCTCACACAGGACAATGAGGGTAGAAATCGAGAGTTGCATTTTGTTTGGCGAGATATTCTTAGTTAAAGTCTGTATTTAATGTTGCTTTAAGATATATGTAGTTTTTCTTACACAAATCAAAGCACAGATTTTTATTTTTTACTATTTTTCTCAAAAAAACATCTTTGTCCTTGTATAAGAGGAAGACATTCTTTTTTTTTCCTCTTTATTTTTTTTGTAGATCTTGACCACCATGCAACTTTTGCGACCTCTTTGAATGTGAAATTCGAAAAAATTGTAATTCGATACGCCTTAATGAGCACTTTACTTTTTAAAAAATACTCTGCAAGAGGCAAACTTCTAATGCCTAAATTTTTTAAAAGCGAGCTAACTTTGCAAATTCCTTTTACGGTTTTCTTCCTATACACTACTACTATCATCCTGTGCTATCCGCTTTTCCGTTAGAAAAATGTGTTGCACAGTGTAATTTAAGTAAGATTTCCCTTAAAAATTTATTACTTTTAATATGATTCTTGAATGTGACCTTAAATTTCCTTGAAATTACAATAGAAGTCATCACAGGTAATTTTATTTTTTGAGCGGGGTAAAAGTGACTACAAAAATGAACGAAAATTGCAATTTTATACTCTTTATATGACATTTCACTTTTATGCAAAAACTATTGCAGTTTGACACACAAATTGTTTTTCTATTTCTTTTAATAAAAATGTTATAGACGTTGTTCTCCTCTTTCTGGTAGTTGGCTTATCAATGCAAGTCTCATTTTATTACTCAGTTTCAGTGGGTATATATTTCAAAGAAGTATTAATTATGAACCAACTTTCATGGTCAATATGTAATATGGCATAAGAAACTGTTTCATGAGTTCTTACATCTTGTTCTAATGTTCAAGATATAGAAAAATAGATAAAGCCAAAGCAAAACCTGTAAACACTTTTCGTATCCGAAAACACCTCTTTGATGATTGTAGCTCTTAATAAGCGATTATGACGGTTTGCACGTGAAGTATCTCGCCACACATTCGACTAACTTCGACGACCTACAGTGTTGCGCAAAACAATAGCAACATAATAAGTACGTTGCAACAAAATCGTGTATCTTTTTTAATATTGGGGACACACAAAAATGATTATAGGAATCAAAGCATATATTCATACATCATATATAAAACAAATCAAATTCAAATTTGGTTTTGTTTTTTTATTAAATTTAAAATTAATTTGACTACATTCAATTTGTCTGTAAGCAAAACAAAAGCAACAAAACTTGAAAAATGTAAAAAGAGAACAGAAGTTTGAAGAATTATTGGTAAAAGTTCACGTTGTTTGTAAGTCATAAACATTTAAGTTTAGTTTTTTTTTTGTGCTAGTTGTGACATTGACTGTTCCATTTATAATGGCACGTTTTAAATACTGTGAAGCTCTAAAATTACAAATTATTTCCGAATATAAAAACAAAAATTCGCAAATATCTAACGTGAAACAGTTTGATATTAATTGGTCAATAGTTTGCAGATTCATAAAGAAATATACCTTCACAAAAGATGTAACAACGGTACATTAAAGAGGGCGACTGCGGAAGACATCGCTGCGTGATGACAGGAACATTTGTGGTATGTTCAAACGAAATGCATTTGCCACATCCAAAGAGGTTGTTTGGACACTTAATTTAGATATCCACCATAGCACTGTTTGAAGACGAGCCGTTGAGAATGATTAAAGAAGTTACAGACCGGCAGAAAAACCTTTGCTTACAGCTAAGCATAAAAAACAAGGTGAGGTGTTATAATTTAAACAATTCTGTCTGAAATTGTGACAACTAGTTGCAATTTATTGTTTTTTATACTCAGTCTTGCAAAAGAGCACCTAAATTGGACCGTTCAAAAATCGAAAACCATTTTTTTAGCGATGAATCAAAGTTCAACTTGATTAATTCAGATGGGATGTGTACGGTACGGCGCCACCCAGGTACACGAATTGAAGCCCGAAACTGCAAAATAAATTTTAAACACGGAGGCGATGGCATTATGGTCTGGACTTCTTTTTCCTATAATAAAGTTGAACCATTTCAAAAAATCAATGGAATTATGGATCGATTTGAATATAATGACATTTTAGAAAGCAAGATGCGACCACAATCAGAGTGAAATATGTCGCTTCAGTGAACGTTTCAGCCGATCACGACCTGAATCACACTTTAAAGCTCATCAAAGATTACATTAGAGGCAATGGGATTCAAGTCGTTGATTAGCCGGCACAGTCACAATGACTTGAATCCCATTGAAAATCTTTATGGGATTTTGAAGGTAAAAGTTTCTGGTCAAAGGTTTTCCAATAAGACTGCACTGTATGAAGCGCTGAAACTTAATTAGAAACATATACTAATACTAACACATCTACTTTAATAGAGTCGATGCCGCTCAGATGTGCAGCGGTTATCAAGAATAATGGATCTTACACCAAATATTAATTATGTTGCTTTTGTTTTGCTCTCAGACAAACTGAATGCAGTCACATTAATTTTAAATTTAATAACGAAAACAAAACCAAATTGAAATATGATTTGTTTTTAATGTGATGTATGAATATATGCTTTGGTTCCTATAATAATTTTTGTGTGTCCCTAATATTTAAAAAGATACACGATTTTGTAGCAGCGTGCCGGTTTTGTTGCTATTGTTTTGCGCAACACTGTATGTTAGCTTGTCCTCTCTTTGGCATTGTAATAAACACATAAAAACGACACGGAATTGTTTTCACAGTAACTCAAATCTGTCGAACTTACCTTGATAATTTGACAATATTGAAATCTTAAAACTGAGTCCTCGAGTCTTGCTTAACCGTGTTGCGGCCCTGTTGGCAAACGCCAATAAAATGTTATCAGTAAAACTGCATATGTAAATTGTGGTCGAATACTGAATTCCATGGCAGTGCGACCAATAACTCAAAAGCTGTTGAATTTCTCTAATTAAAGTTGTATGGTAGATGCCATGCCCACTTGTGCAACGCCATACGGTGTTATCACTAAAACTGCATGTGTAAATTGAGTTCGAATACTGAATTCCGAGGCAATAACTCAGAAGCTATTCGATATCGGAATTTTGGGTTGTATGGGAGGTGCCACTCCTCTTTGTCCAAAGCCCATAAAATGTTATCAATGAAACTGCAAGTGCAAATTATAGTCAGATACCGAATTTCGGGGCTGTGCGGCTTATAACTCCAAAGCTATTCGAATACTTCCCATAAAAAATAAAAAATTTTATACAAAAATCTAATTAATTTGTAGGCAGTAAAAGGGGGTGTGGCGAAATTTTCTATTTCTCTAAACCTTCCCTGATATGAGGCGAACAAAACGCAAAGAAATTATTAAAATCGGCCGAGCCGTTTCCGAGTATTTGCGAGACTAACGCACACGCATTTGATTTTTAAGATAAGTTTATCTAGCTATGATATCTAAGGTTGTGAGATAAGATGTTTTTGTCTATACTGTTCTAAGCTTCGTTACGTGGTGCATAACCAGATACACACAAAGCCCATACAACAGAAATTCACGTGACATTTGCTACGGCCATCTTGCGTTGCGTTACGCGAACATAATTGGACCATAAGTCGTTCGTATTACCGAACGGTAGTGTACGGTAGTGTATTACTTTAATTTTAGGTTAGAATGTAGGCAGTGTCGGCTTTAGGGAGGTGAGGGGGCGACCACGCGGGGCGCCGGGGCTTACACGGCGCTGTTCGCACACCCTTTACTTAACCACATACTTTGAATAACTCTATAGATATAAATAACTTTTATGAACTTATTTTGTAAGAGTGAGAATAAGTTTTTAGCGTTTATCTACCACGACCTTAAATTTTGTTGCTTGCCTTATCGTATTTCTCACTGACATATGTATATTTATGTATTTGTTTATTTAATTTGCAGTCAGATAAGGGTATCATATTAGACAGAACTTAGTATAAGGTAAAATATATTACAACATTATAATCTTAAGTTAACAAATAAGTCTTGAAGAGATTTCTTAAATAATTCCTTAGGCAAAGAAAAATCTAATAGAGTTATTAAATACTAACTGTTGTAAGTATTTAATACTCTAGTGATAGGTTCACTGCACGCATAGTTCGATTTGTAAGCTCTGAGATAAAATGGTTTAAAAGAACGAAGGGGTCTTAAAGGAACATTAAAATTAATACGTTCCAGCAGAAATGCGCTATTACCATTTATTAAACCACGAATAAAATCTAAAGCCTAAATAGTTATTCTATCTTTAAGTGAGTTTATATGCAATAATTTACAGCTTACACTATATGAAGGAAAGGGTTCAGTAAAATTCAACGGTGCTAGTGCAAATTTTAAAAATCTTTTTTGAATAGATTCAATTCGATTAATGTGAGTTTCATAAAAGGGATTCCAAATAAATGAACAATATTCCATTCTATACCTAACAAAAGCAGACAACAAATATAAACGTGTATACGGATCTTAAAATTCAAAATTATTACGTTTTTTTAAATTTAGTGAAAAATAATTTTTTTCTCACACCAACTAACAGGATTTAATAAGTCAGCCTGAAGATTTTTTACATCAGTAGGGGAGTGTATCGAAAGTAGGGGAGTGCATCAATTTTCAAAGCATGTTCCAACATCATTGATAAAAAAAAAATAATAGTGGCCCAAGAATACTACCTTGTGGTACTTCTGAAGTAGCATGAAAAGCATACGAATTAATATTGTTTATAGAGACCACGCAAATACGTTTAGAAAGATATGATTTAATCCATCTGAGAGTGAAATCCCAACTTTATAAGTTTAGCAATTAAGGCATTGTGGCACACCTTGTCAAAAGCTTTGGAAAAATCCGTATAAATAGCATCAACCTGGTATCTAGCTTCAAAGAAGGAGATGCAATAATCAGAAAAACAGCTAAGTTCGTGACGGTGGAGCGCCCAGTAACAAATCCATGTTGAAATGGACTAATTATGTTCTTCACTACAAAATAAAGTTTATCCTTTACTATTGATTCAAATAACTTGGAAACTGTTGAAAGCTTTGAAATTGCTCTACAGTTTTCAACATTATATTTTGAACCTGATTTTAAGACGGGTGTAATATCAGAAAATTTCCAATCTTCAATTTAAATACCATCACTAAGAGATTTGTTATAAATCAGTGTTAACGGACTCATCAGTGAATACACACATAATTTTAAACAGAAGCGGCGAGAAATCATCAATATCAGGTTTCGACGAATTTTTTAAAGGCAATACACCATTAAAGACATCAAGAGGCGTTATGGAAAGAGTACCAAAATTAGTGCATGGTAAAATATTAGTTAAAATTTCTGCTTCTGACCAAATTTTTGAAGTTTCATATACCGAACTAAAAAAGTCAGCAAAAAGATTTACAGCATCAGATAAAACACTAGATGTCTTATCTTTCAAAACCATTGAAGATATAAATAAGGCGAAAGAGGCGCACTCAGCGACAGGCTAGAAATATCAAATTGTACTAGGCTCACTGTATACTTTCCTGTCTTTGCTCTATTTAACACGTAAGTTTGTATTTTTTGTAGAATATTTAAACGATTTCGTTTAATATTTAAACGATTGTATTTTAGTTTCTTATACAAAAATCATTCCGAAACAAACCTTGAAAATTAGAGCAGGACTAGTTTGTTTTAGTCCGAAACAGACTATATACTTAATTCAACACAATTCTTCGAAGTTATTTTCAATTTAGTTTGTATAAGATAAATGTGCAGCTTTTTAAAAATAACAATCTGCTTAAAAATAGAAATCTAAATACATTTTCAATTATACAAGTATAAAGCCAGTTTAAGTATTACTAGCATACAACTGGCTTCAAAAAGACTAGAACAAAATAATATTAGCATTTAACTTGTATGAAATCTACTAGAATTGAACTGACTAAAATAAAACTAATATGAAAATGGTTAATATTAAACTAGTATTTAACTAGTTAAAAATATAAAGAGTGGTTAAATTTTAAGGACCGATGTTAAATATGAACCACACCTAAACGTTAAGTTTTTTCTGCATTTTTTTTGACATTTCTCAATTTCAGACGAATTCAATTTGAACCATGGAAAGATACACAATCAAGCAACGCGTAAAAGTTATTCAGGCTTATTATGAAAATGGACGTTCAAATCAAAATGCATATCGTGCACTTCGTGATTTTTTCGGTCAATTTAATCGTCCAAATGTGCGTAAGGATTTCCAAATCGGAAAAATCGTGCAAAAATTTGAGCAAACCGGGTCTGTAGACGATGTGAAATTACCAGTGCATGCTCGTACAGCTCGTGTGGCTGAAGAGCCGTCCACCTCAACTCATCGTCGTGCCCAACAATTGCACCTCTCACGTTCGTCGTTGATGAACATTATGCATGAAGACTTGCATTTACATGCTAACAAGGTGCAATTGACTCAAGAACTAAAGCCTCTTGACCATTTAAAGCGTCGTCAATGGTCAGAATGGTGGCAAGAAATGGCAACAGTGGATGATCAATTTTCGAAGAAAATCATCTTCAGTGATGCGGCACATTTTCACCTCATTGGATTCGTCAATAAGCAGAATTGCCGTATTTGGGCGAATGATAACCCAAGAGTGATTGTCGAAAAACAAATGCACCCACAAAGAGTGACTGTTTGGTGCGGTTTATGGGCTGGCGGCATCAGCGGGCCGTATTTTTTCCATAATGAGGCCGGTCAGGAAGTTACTGTGAATGATGATGATACTGAAAAGATATAATGAACTTTTTATGGCCCGAATTGGAAGATATGGATGTGGACGATATGTGGTTTCAAAAGGACGATGCCACTTGTCACACAGCTGTCACACAGCTGCCACTTGTCAAACAATGGCTCTTTTGCGCGACAAATTCAATGGCCGTGTTATCTCACGTGGTGGCGATGTCAATTGGCCGCCAAGATCATGTGATTTGACACCGTTGAACTTCTTTCTTTAAGGTTATTTGAAAGAAAAGGTGTACGTCGATAAGCCAGCAACAATTCAAGAGCTAAAGGATGAGATAATTCGGCACATTAACGGCATAGAACCTCAATTATGCCTCAGTGCCATCGAAAATTTGGACCATCGGATGGAGGTGTGCCGCCGTGATCGCGGCGACCATTTGGCCGATATTTTGCTCCATACATAATTGAACCAATATTATCATAATAAAAAGAAATGACAATACTTTCTTAAATAATTTGTGTTTTATTCAAAATCAACATCGGCCCTTAAAATTTAAACACCCATTACTAAAACATAGGTGACTCAAATCATATCAGTAAAATGTCTAGTTTTGATTATACTAGTATTTTACTGGTTTAAAAGTAACGGATATTACAGCTTGTTAAAATTATGCCAGTTAAAATACTACCTCACTTCATATCGAGAAAAGGACAATTGTCTTGTCCTTGAGCTAAACTTGTACTGGTATTTTTTAACCTAGTACAATTACTAGTTTTTTAACTAATTGGCTATGCTGCAGGGTAGTGTTTGTCAGATTTCGTCATAGTTGTTTGTTCGTCGAACTGAACATTATTGCAAGAAAAATTACTTTGAATGAAAAATTTATAAATTTTATAGAATTATTAATTAATATTAATTATTTTATTTTTTAATCAATCCACATTATTGTGCGTCTTCTATTCCTAATATTACTTATGCTATCTTCTTAATTTTCTTCAAGAATTTCGCTAAGAACCGTGTCTATTGCGTTCGTCTTTACTCTCCAAAGGTGTCACAAAAGTGATGTTTGATATGGTACACAAGCTAATGCTAAAGGGCGCCAAATGCATGGCTTGCCTGGGGCACCTAGATGGGTTAAGCCAGCCCTGAGTATAGAGTTTACCAAAGACTTATTATAAACTTCAATTGCACAGAATATATGAATATGATTGACTTCAATGACGGCAGTATTTTATTCCAACCACCGTTTACGCAAAGCATTCTGTATGATCATTGGAAACAGTATTTATAAAAATGGTATTCAATGAACGACTTATACATTCTGAAAGCGTATAGCTATAAGTTTACGCTATGCGCTTCCCCGAAACCACCCTGTATAATAACCGAGTAAATTGTGCAATTGTATTAAAATGAAACTGCCATCACAAAATTATTTGAAACTTTACAGAAATTTTAGATCCATTAATGGTAAGTGCATTTTTAATTTTGTAAATTGGAACACTGCTTGTCAAAAATTATTAAAACACGGTTGCATAGTACGCATTCTACGTACTGTATACACCACGTTTTTGTGTCGTAAGCTGCTTATGTTTAATCCTTTACAATTTTCTTATTGCAAATTACACTGCTGCAAACTTACCGAACATACGCTTTTTACATCACCAATACAATGGAATGACACGTTCAATTGCTGACTAGCGTTTCTAAACAAGTTTCAGAAGAGAATCGAGAAGGTGTTATGATGGCGACATTCATGATGGAGAGCCGTAAAAAATCACTTAGACTTGAAAGCAAGAACGACTTTTCATTCTTAGCATAATCGCTCCTTTTGTAAACACTGCACTTCTTATTATTCATTTCATATTTATACAGCATAACAGCCTTATTTTTGAAAAAAAGACATTATATGTATATTAGGGTGGTCCTTATTTTTGAAAAAAAGACATTATATGTATATTAGGGTGGTCCTTATTTTTGAAATTGCTGAGCACCCGATATTTTTGTTCCTTAGCGTCTAAAAATTAGTCCCTCATTTTTTTTACAACAACAATAACATGTGCCGCTCGGAGCTTGAAATTTACACAGAGGCAATGCATCTGAATGAGCATTAGGTTGTATCGAATCAAATTTTTTTCAAATTTCACTTTCTTAGGAATTTCAAAAGTTGCATAGGGTGGTCCAGATCTTCCAAAAAAAATTTAGGGAAAAAGGATGTCTTTCCCTCCCGCAAGGACAAAGTTGTTTTTGAGAAAACAGTAAGAAAACGATCGCAAATGCTTCGTTTTTTTTTTTAATAAAAACTACATATGTCTTAAAGCAAAAGTAAATACAGACTTTCACTACAATATCTTGTTAAACGAGATGCCACTCTGGATTTTTATCCTGTGGGAAGGATATTCGAATCTAAAGTACACTCGAGATAGCACAGAATTTTTATTGCTATCTGATTGTCTAAATTTTGGTGGTATTGCTTATAATGTTAAAGTTTTTCTTAAGTTTTTAAATTAAAGTGCGTTTAATTACCTTTCTAACGGTATTCGAAACTTAACAGTCGGTTAAGAAGTTATTGAAATATGAATTCTAGTGAAAATCTATTTTCTACGTTTTTGCCGATTTTAGTGAATTTTGTGCATCCTGCATCCACTCCGCCAAAAATAACTCCAGCATTTTTTCCTTTAAGTAAAGTATTTTATTTCCTTCAGTGATGCTCCATGCAAAATTTCCATGTAAATCTCCCAAATCGGAGATAGTCATTCCGTAAGGCCGTTACGTTAACGATGGAATTTCTGTTTTATCTTTTTTCAGGGTAATCAGGGGTCGCTGATTTCGAATCTAAGGTCAGAATTTTAAAATTCAAGATGGTGGATAGGGTTGCCACATTTATTTTTTGTAGTTTTATGAATTCGGGGCTGGCAAAAAAAAATGGTACACCAAAAAAGAGTCGCTGAATCCGAACCCGTCGTCAGAATTTCGAAATTATAAAATTTTGAAATAATAGGGTGGCAACAATATGTCTTTTTAAAAGTCAGCGACCCCTTAACACTAATAAATGCTGTTTAAAACTTTTAAAAATACATATTATTAGGTGGCAGTACTGTGGTAAAAATTTAGGTGGCAACCCTAACCTCCATCTTAAATTTTAAAACTGTGACAATATATTCGAAATCAAATCCGTTGTCAGAATTTAAAAATTACAAGAATTCGCAAAAATAAAAAATCTAGGTGGTAACTCTATCCACCATCTTAAATTTTAAAGTTTGACAGCATCTTCGAAATCATTTACCCTAAAACTTCACATCACGGAGTCCACAGAATCCTTAAAAGTCCTATTACGCTTAAGCTCTCTCTAAAGAAACTCATTGAATTTTTTGGATTCTTGCTTTAATTCAATAATTTGGATACTTGCGAGCTTACAAGCTTTTGCCGATCGTTTTAAGCTTTTCAATTTTCTGCCCGACAAAGTAAGCCGAAACAAGCCAAGCCAACGAGCAAGCAGGAATATGGCTTGTATCTGTTTGGTATTTTTGCAAGCTGGCTAAAGCTTGCTTTTTCAAGATTGGATACATACTTGAATTCAAGTACTTGAAAAAGCTTGAACTTCAAGTAGGTTTGTGCAGTTCTCTGGTACCTACGTCAATTTTCCCCAAAAATAAGCGATTAAATGCAAAAAAAGTAGCAAAGCGCCCACTTATAAATAAAAATAAACGTCAAAAACGGATTCTTTGAACCCAAAAACTCCCATACGAACACATAAACAAATGTTTTCTTGTCTTTTTAATGCAATTAGGCCAAATATGCCAATAAACACATGTTTTCTTGTCTTTTCAATGCAATTAGGCCAAATCTTGAATATTTTAAAAAATAACTACTTTGAAATACTTATAGGCTCCGATATCAAGATAGATCTATGTTTAATCAAAATTAATTAAAACGGCACACAGAGCACCGTTGGGGTGGGGCCAACATCGACTTTTTATGCTCCATACAATTTGACCCGCCCTAATACATATATAGAAATACTTAGAGAAATGAATAAAAGTTGTCTGGGGTACGTTATATGGTCCACAAGTATATTATATTCCATCATGATAGTACAAATTGCACTCAACACGTGTTGGTAAAATTATTGAGAAGAGATTAAAAACATATGTAATCTTTTTTTATAAAAGAATTTTTCATAATTTTTTGTAATAATAAAAAAGCAAACGTATGATAGATCACTAAAAAACATTTAATCACAACGATGCATAAAATAACATTTCATCTCTATAAATATATCACACATTATTTTTAGTAATCGCAAAGCTGTTTAAAGTGGTTGATCAAACTGAATAAATATGAGAATCATATACAAAATAATGAAAACACAACAACAAAAAAAAAAGGAAAAAAAAAATCATAAATATAAAAAATAAAATCAGAAGAATAATCTTTTCTGATTCCCTTCTTTAAGTTCGCTTCTTTGTTGACTAAAATATTATTTATACTGACCCAGAGAAAATGCTCGTTGATATTTAAAACCTGTTAATGAGATGAGTTTAGCTCTGATTTAAGTTGAAATTTGCAGCAAAGGTATTAAAGGCGAAACGGAAACCAACTATGCTAAAAAATTTACGCAGCAATGTAATCCCTTTTGTCCTTTACAAGTTGTGTTTTTATTGTTTGATTGGTCCCTCTTTATATTTAACCTCAGATTTTTCAAGAAAAAAATACAAAAGACAAAAGATAATAATAAATGCCTGTATGCACTTCAACTTTGTATGTTTCTTTAAAACAAAAACAAATCACTTCAAACCATATCGTAGATCTTATAAATAAGATTTAATGCAATACAAAAATAATAAAACACATTAAACAAAACCAATTTATATTCGTTGAATTTATGACAGTTCTTTTCGGCTTCATGTGAACATTTTATTAAACTTTCATGAGAACATTTTAATTAAGCTTTTATGTATGTCGATGACGGGACATAGCCCCAAGGTACATAATACCAAAATTCCAATTTGTGTCCGCGTTTCTTGAGGATATAATTCCAAAAATTGGATTTGGTATTGTGACCAACTTCAAAGAGGTCATAGCCCAAAAAAAGAGGACGTGGTCCCAAAAGAAATTGCATCATAGAAAAATTGATTTGCCTTGTACGCAAGGAAAACTTGTATTGTAAACTTGTATTGATAACAACATTCCGTAGAAGGTCAATCTTCCAAGCGGTTAAAAGCTTAAAAAGCGGTTTAACCACCAATTTTTGAGATTATGCCCGCAAAATAAAAGGACATAGTCCCAAATTTGAAATTTGAAACTTGAAATTTGGAACTATGTCCATTGAGGTTATGTGTCGTCACCTGTATGTCCTTTAAATAATAATAAGTTAAGGCCTTACATCACTTTAAGACCTAAAAAATCTTCATGTTTGGATTTTCTTATAAAATCTTGACCTAAGTTCTTTTGACTGTTTATGTGCAAATATAACATTTTTTTATATTTGATTTTAATTAATATTAGTGACGAATTAGTGAGTAAATACTCGCCAGTATTGAAATTATCAATTGGCCCATTTATGCTAGCTACTTCAATAGTTTTATACGCACTAGCTACTTTTTAGACCTAAAGTAATGCATAAAAGGGCCAGTTCTATCAACTTCCAGCTCGTTGGTTTCTTGTTTGTTTTCAACGTCTTGACTGAGTCATAAAATGTATTCTAACAAACTCATTCGTTTAAGTAATATATTCGAGAAAACATGACATATAAAGCTTTTCAGTTTGTGGTTTATTTTAATTTTGGGCTTTTTTGGTCTAGCGTTTTTAAAAAATAATATTTTGTAATACAACTTTAATTACATTATTATTTTTCTCCGACGTTTCGCTAATTTCTTTTCTGCTTCTTCAGGGATTTGAATATAATTTTATTAAAAAATAAATTTAACTTTTCAATTCAAAATAAACAAACAATAATAATTAACATTTAAGACAATTAAACTGCTAACAAATAAATTTAATTTTAACTAACATATAAATAGTGTCCAAACGAAACCGGAATTTTTTGCGAAACCGAATATTCGGTCATTTAAAATGTAATATAAAACAAGTATTATTTGAATATTGAAGTTTATAATAATTAATTTAAAAAGTATTGTATACTTTATATCTTCCGTACACATTCACAATAGTATGCACCTACATTGTACATTTTTATGTGACTACAAGTAAAAGTATTTTTGATTTTTAAAGGTTTAGTATTATAAAAATACAAATATTTCGTTTTCTTTTCCTTTATTCCACAGAATTCGCTCGGAAGTTTAGTTATAAATTTTTTGCTTCAGTACCTATAAAACTTTAATATTAATTGCAATAGAGATGATAAAATCGAAAATGATAGTATTGAACGCTTAGAATTAACCAATATATTTTCCGTTAACACGATAAATCAAGTTATAGACGAATTCATAATTATTGTTTTGTACAATACGTTGTAAATATTAATATTAAACCAAACTTATATATTTAAATTAAATAACTGATGCAAGAAATTTTTATCAAAACGCCATATTGAGGCCGCATAGCCGAAACTAGCCGAAATTGACAAAAAGGGCCGAAACTGGCCGTAACCGAAACCGAAACTGAATATTCGGTCGGACACTACATATAACACTCAGCAGTTTGAACTGTAGAACTATTATAATACTATTATAGTTTCGAACTATTATAGTTTCGTTGAGGAACATGAATAAAATATCGTGATGAAAAAATATAAATATATTAAATAAAGAATAAACATCAAACATTCTGCTTAGGTTTTCTTTTTTTTTTTTTAAATATAAACTAGTGAAAAAGCAAGCTAGCCCTTCATGACTAGTGAAGTAACTAGGAAATGAGTGTGTAAAAGGTAGCAATTGACCCCTTCCTATGACATCCTAATGTAAAATTCGCCAGTTGAATGCAAAGAAGGTCGATAGAAATGGAACTAGTACTGGCTTCCCAGGGGCTAGTGAAATTTCTAGTTTTGTACTAGTGCAATCAACTAGTGCAATCAATACTCAATAAAAATCAAAACTGACAAATATAAAAAACTTTTACAGAAATGTAATTAATACCTATAATCTTATTTTGATATTCTTTTATAAAATTTAAATAATTCAAATAATCAGGGGTTTTATGGAAACCGACAATTGTCAGAATCGTTTTTGAAATTAAGACAGATTTCATTTTGGTGTCATAGAAACCGATTATCGATTAAGAAACACAAAACCAATTTCGATAATGAAACCAGTTTCTAAATCGATAATCAGTTTCTATGACACCAAAATTAAATCTGTGTCAATTTCAAAACCGATTCTGACAGTTGTCGGTTTCCATAAAACCCCTGAATTTCTATTGGAAATTGAAACAAAAATGCAGACAGATAGAGTGATTACACCAGGTGACAACAAATACACTAGGTGTCATAAGTCTACACTCTTGAAAGGTTCAGTTTCTACAAATTTTAAAAAACAACAAAAATCCGTGTTAAGTTTATATATGTTTATTAATTTAAATATATTACTTCAACCACTTTAAAATAGGAGATTATTTTGGAAACACATTAGTTTTTATAAAAACTACAAAAATAACTTAAAATTTTAAAAACTTGTATTCCAAAAGTCTACGCTCTTAAGAAAAATTATAAATTAAATAAATACAAACAAAAAATTAAGAACAAAGTTGGTATCCGTTAGAATAGCCTTGACGTTTGGGAACCTCTCTGAGCCCATTTTACATGGAATTAACTAGGTGTGTGATCTCTGCAGACGATATTTTCTCCCTCTCTTCTTTGAGCACGTCCTTTAGCATTTTCTTGCAAGTTATGGTTCGTTGACGGACTTTCTTTCTAGTAATGCCCATAGGTGCTCCATTAGGTTTATATCTGGCGATAGTGGTGGAGTATGCAGCATTTTTGAAACATTGTACAGGATCCAAAGCTTAACGACTTCTGCAGTGTGCTTTGGGTATTGGTCATGTTGGAAATAAAAATCAGTGGAGATCCCCAACTTTTCAGCACTCTGTTTTATATTCCTCTTCAGAATATCCAAATAGGCAAATCTGTCCATTGTTGAATCTACAGATTCCATATTGCCTACTCCTAAAGCTACTATACATCCCCATATCATGACTTCTCCTCTACCATGCTTGATTGTTGGCAGCAAATTTTCTTTATTAAGAGCGGTATTTTTGTTCCTTCATACAATTTGTTTTCCTTTAATTCCAAATATACAAAGTTTGCTTTCCTCTGAAAAATTACTTTTTCAAAAGTCAGGCGGCATATTAACATATTTATTGGCAAAATCAATAGGTTAAATTCTTCTGGCTATGGATTCTTCTAATTGCCTGTTTAAATTTTTGGTTGACATCAGCCGTTATTTGGAGCGCTGTTGTTTTTGGATGCTTTTTAATAAGGGACACTACATTTCGAGACTCCCTATCTGCTAATTTGCGTGAACGGCCAGATCTTGGCTTGGAAGTTATTATTCCAGTTTTTTCAAAGTTTTGAATTACTGTTCGCACTGATGTCCATGCAATTCCAATAGTTCTTCCTACTTGCCGATAATTTTGACCATCTTTCCACAGTTCTAAATTTATATTTCTTTCATCAACCTTTATTTTTTTTTTATTTTCATGCATTGTATAAAACTTTTGAAAAACAAAAAACTTTATCCGTATGAATTTTTTCAAATTTTTAAATACAGTGTTGCGCAAAACAATAGCAACAAAATTAGTACGCTGCTACAAAATCGTGTATCTTTTTATACATAGGTACACACAAAAATGATTATAGGAACCAAAGCATATATTTATACATCATATAAAAAACAAATCATATTCAAATTTGGTTTTGTTTTCTTTATTAAATTTAAAATTAATGTGATTTCATTCAGTTTGTCTGAGAGCAAAACAAAAGCAACATAATTAATATTTGGTATAAGATTCATTATTCTTGATAACCGCTGCACATCTGAGCGACATCGACTCTATTAAATTGGATATGTTGGTATTAGGTATATGTTCCCAATTAACTTTCAGGGCTTCATACAGTGCAGTCTTATTGGAAAACCTTTGACCAGAAACTTTTACCTTCAAAATCCCAAAAGGATTTTCGATGGGATTTAAGTCATTGTGACTGTGCCGGCCAATCAAGGACTTGAATCCCATTGCCTCTAATGTAATCTTTGATGAGCTTTGAAGTGTGCTTCGGGTCGTTGTCGGGCTGAAATGTTCACTGAAGCGACATATTCCACTCTGAATGTGGTTGCATCTTGCTTTCTAAAATGTCTTATATACAAATCGATCCATAATTCCATGTATTTTTTGAAATGGTTCAACTTCATTATAGGAAAAACAAGTGCAGACCATAATACCACCGCTTCCGTGCTTAAAATTTATTTTTCAGTTTCGGGCTTCAAGTCGTGTACCTGGGTGGCGCCCTACCGTGCACATCCCATCTGAATTAATCAAGTTGAACTTTGATTCATCGCTAGAAAACGGTTTTCGATTTTTGAACGGTCCAATTTAGGTGCTCTTTTGCAAGACTGAGTCTAAAAAACAATAAATTGCAACTTTTTGTCACAATTTCAGACAGAATTGTTTAAATTGTAACACCTCACCTTGTTTTTTATGCTTAGCTGAAAGCAAAGGTTTCTCTGCCGGTCTGTAACTTCTTTAATCGTTCTCAACGGCTCGTCTTCAAACAGTGCTGTGATGGATATCTAAATCAAGTGTCCGAACAACCTCTTTGGATGTGGCAAATGCATTTCGTTTGAACACGCCACAAATGTTCCTGTCATCACTCAGCGATGTCTTCCGCGGCCGCCCTCTTTAATGTACCGTTGTTACGTCTTTTATGGTGGTATATTTCTTTATTAATCTATGAACTATTGACTGATTAATATCAAACTGTTTCACGTTAGATATTTGTGAATTTGCGTTTTTATATTCGAAAATAATTTGCAATTTAAGAGCTTCACAGTATTTAAAAAGTGCCAATATAAATGGAACAGTCAATGTCACAACTAGCGCAAAAACAAAACTAAACTTAAATGTTCATAACTTACAAACAACACGTGCTTTGCAATAACGGAACTTTTACCAGTAATTATTGGAACTTCTGTTCTCTTTTAACATTTTTCAAGTTTTGTTGCTTTTGTTTTGCTCTCAGAAAAATTGAATGCAGCCACATTAGTTTCAAATTTTATTAAAAAAAAAACAAAACCAAATTTGAATTTGATTTGTTTTATATATGATGTAAGAATATATGCTTTGATTCCTATATTCATTTTTGTCTGTCCCCAATATTAAAAAAGATACACGATTTTGTTGCAGCGCACTTATTTTGTTGCAATTGTTTTGCGCAACACTGTATGTATTTTACTTTAGTGAAGATGAAATGGTGGTCAGTTAGCACAGAACTAGTAGCACTAAACAACAGATTTAAAGGAATGAGCGTATACTTTTGAAGCTTGCATTGCAAAACTGTGGCGCCATCAGTGCCGTTATTTCCAACGCTCTTTGAACGAATTCGAAAAAAATATGTGCACAACAAATAGTCGAAATATATTGAAACAAATGTTAGGTCTTCTGAAATTTTGTAGCTAACGAAAAGTTTTTGTACAATAGGAGCGTAGATTTATGGCACCTAGTGTATGTGTTTCAGTAGCAACTACACGGTAAGAAGTCTTGTACTAAAACTGAAACTTTTCTGTACTACATATAAGTCAACACCAGATTTGGTTTCAAATCTAGTATTTCCAAAATACTAAAAATGGTTTTAATGCAACTTTGGTTTAAAATTCGATCACACGACATTCAGTTTATAAACTCACTGCTCTAACCACCGAGCTATTGGCATACACATAAAAAGCGCGATAAACAAACATATGAACCGAGTCGCCAATACAGAGTCGCAGCATTGCCAGGCTAACTTTTTAGCGGTCTTAATCCAAATTTATTATCCACATATACTGGAATTTAGTATAAATCGTATTAAAAACAAAAAGTAATACAGAATTGTATTTAAATTTAAAACAAAATAGACAAAATTTAAACCATAAAGCTAAAACGGATGCTGTTATATGTCTTTTGGTTTAAATTCTAGTGCAGAAGAGTTTTAATTATGAGTTAGTATTTGAAAATTTTAAACCTTACGGTTTAAAATTACATGTACTGCGTAAAGGGTATATTTGCTAAGGGGGGGGGGGGGTAAGGGTTTCAGTGTAAAAAACACTTTTTTTAATTTTTTTTTAGATACATGTAGAGCAAATTTATTGAAACCTTTAGTATATTATAAACAGGGATCGAATTTTTATGCAAAACGCATAAAACATTTGTGTCAAAAATCTAAAATATTCAAATTTTCCACAAAATTTCAGGTAGTAGCTCAGTGTGACTGATTCCAAAAATTAATTGTTTTTTTACAGTTTTCACAATAAAAATATTTTAAAAATATGCTCTAAAAGTTTCAGGCCGAAATATATCTACGTTTTCGAAACTGCGGGGAAGCACAGACTATTCAACCGATTTGGCTAAAAATTTTACACGTTATTTTAAACATATTTAGCTAAGTCCGGAACCTTTTTAATAAAATTTAAATTTTATTTAATTTTTTAATAATAAGTCAATTTTTTTAAATTCTATAAAATCAATAAAAAAGTTCGATTTTAAAAACTTTTTTCACAAGTCTGCCATTTTTTATTTTTTTTTTAAAATATGCATATTTTGGTATAAACATGCATATTCTTTTTGAAGTTTTTATTTCTGAGGACTATGTGAGGCTGGGTGCTTCCCCAGAACAACTCACCTTATTTTCGAGGACTCTTCTCTTTCTTTCTCTTTCATACTTTGATATGAATATTTATAACAAATTTATGTCAAACTATATTAAAATAAATTTTTTGTATACATTTTGTATAATTAAATTTCAAAACGATCGTATTTTATTTTCTTATATAAAAAGATTGTGAAAAAATGAAAACATTTCGGTCGTCACACAGGGCTACTACCTTAAACACATTTATGCTATGCTCACACTGAGAGCTAAATGCGCATTTAGAGCATTTGCTATGTATATTTGTCCCTGTTACTCCTACAACGAGTAAGGGGAAGTTCGTAAATGTAAATTTTGTAAATGCGCATTTACCTCTCAGTGTGAACAAAGCATAAACAAAGGATTTAATTTAAAAATTACTTTGAATAAAAATCCGATCCCTAATGATGAGGTAACATTTTGTTTTTATTTTATGCAAAAATATCGGCAAACAACCCGCTGACAAAGCTTTTCAAGAACGCTTTTGGAAAAAGACGATTTGCGATGTTCACTTTGAACAAAGAACATTTAGTCGAAGTATCATCAAATCCTCCCAATAACTAAATAACAATCTCTGATTATTATTTATTTTATTTTTAAATTTTTGGTGGTCATTTGAAGTAAAAAGTGCTATTTTTCACGCCATTTTGTACGTGGAAAAACCTCTCCATTAAAAAAAAAAAATCAAAAACTTATCGTTTGGGGCAGGTATTTTATATGTGAAAAGTGTGTACCAAGTTTGAAATGAATAAGTAATATAGTGCAGAGACTATAAATACTTATAGACATTGCATGTGAAAGGAACGGCACGAAATGAAAAATTTGCCCGTACAAGACAAGAGACCCGACGAGTAACAAACCTAGCGAGTACTCGCTTGCAAGAATTTGTGTTGCTAGCACAACATCATATGTTCCTTAAAGTTTTGTTTATGTTGCTAGAGTGTGTTGCTATATTTTATATACATATATATATACATATATTTTTTAGATTTCGCAGTAGTGCAGCATGTCGTTTGTTTAGGTTTTTTTGCTTGATTTGTTGTTGCTGCATTGGTTTTTTTTTGCTGCTTTTTCTTGTGTTAGGATTTTGTTCACGTTTTGGCAGCTTTTGATCTTTAGAAATAAATCATATTTTTGCGATTTTGTCTATCTGAGGCAAAGGCGTTTAAGATAAATCGCTATATCTTTTTTATTTCTAATCGGATTCAAATGCTCCAAAGAGCAAAATTTTAGAAAATGGATTAATCTTTCAAATGACATTAAAATTAAATTTTAGAAAAAAAAAATAATTATGTACTATCTACCTATTTTAAACCGATTTAAAACAAAAACTCTAATTTGCTGCACAGGGTAAAATTTACTCAATCCTTTTAATTTCACTTTTTTAAAGAAAATACTCTCAATTTTGTTTTTATTCAAGATCGTCAGATATAAATCATATTTTTGCGATTTTGTCTATCTGAAGCAAAGACGTTTTAGATAAATCGCTATATCTTTTTTGTTTCTAATCGGATTCAAATGCACCGAAGGACAACATTTTAGAAAATTTATCAATATTCTAAATGACATTAAAATTAAATTTTAAAAAAAATAAACCAATTATTTATTAACAATTCTTACCTTTATCCTTTCAAATGACATCAAAATAAAGTTTTGCAAAAATTAATCGAATTCTTTATTTACTATTTTTACCTTTATCTATTCAAATAATATCAAAATTAAATTTTAACAGAATTAATCCGATTATTTATTAACTATTTTAAATAGATTTAAAACAAAAACTCCAATAATCACTTTTAATTGATTTTTTTTAAGAAAAAAACCATGCATTTTATTTTCTTGTTTTATTTATTTAGAATTAAATTATGATTTGTCTAATTTGTTGTTAAAAAAAAAATAAAAAGTACCACGCAGGACAATCGGCAGCTACACGAATTGCCTTGTGTTATTCTTGTTGCTTTGCCTATTTTGTAGCATCTTCCAATTGGAGACTTATTTTTTTACATTTGATTAAATTGCGATTCGGCAATTTATATTATCAAAAAAATATTTTTTTTCTAAAGCAAAATGTAGGCTTATTAACAAATTGTAAGCTCTAATTTTTGTATTAAATAGTGAAAAAGGAATACATATATGAAAACCAAAACAACTGAAATGCTTTTAAGTTTTTTGTTATATTGCTGACTTAAACATGAATTATTATAAAATAAGTTTTGAAGTTTTTTGTGATAAATTTAAAATTTGCTAAATAAATGAAATTTTTAAATTTTTTTCCTTTTCCTTCGAAAATTTAAAAATTACAAAATAAATGAAATTTTTTAAGATTTCTTCTTGGCTTTTAAATTTCAATTATTTCAAATGTATATAAGTTTTAAGGAAATACCATACAAAAATAAAAATAATTACAAAAGCCTGGGGGAAAACATTGCTAAATGAGGTGCACTTATTTTTAACAATATGAGGTGCATTCAGTTTAGAGTAGAGATGAGCGATATTTTGATACCGGTGATTTAGTCACCGTGATTGAAAAATCACTGGTAACTGTGGTGATTAAATACGATTAAAAAACCGTGATCAGTGATTGAGCTTTTGTTAATTTTTTGTCTTATGTCGTTTGCAGCGATTCGTGATATAACCACTGATTTTTTGATTGTGCGAGAATTTTTTGTCTCTGTTTCTCAAGTACGCATATCATATGCACTTTGATATGAGTTTTAATGTTGTTTCGGTCACCATACATTTTTTTTTCTATTTTGTTTCAGTTTCTAGTGACCGGACGCTTATTAAAATTTGTATGGTAGAAGTCTGTGCTATCACAGTAATCAAATTATGATACTTTTTTTTAAATTCGGTTCGTGACAACTTTTATTGAGTGTACCCTTGTATATTGAAAAATGCATCGAAGCTCCTTCGAATAATACCAAAAATTACGGAGAAACACATTAATCCGAAATTATTCGACAAAATGAGGGTTTCATTTGCAGTTCAGGTATTGAGTTGCTTCGGCTATTCGCAAATAAGGAAGCAAATAAGGCGAATGCTGAAGCAACTTTTCATTATGTCATGAACTGCAATAATGCATTTGATTACTGTGATAGCATAGACTTCTACCATACAAATTTTAATAAGCGTCCGGTCACTAGAAACTGAAACAAAATAGAAAAAAAAATGTATGGAAAAAAAAAAATTTTTTGTTTTTTGTCATTTTACGCCAAAATTAAAGTCAAAATTTGCCTGATATTCTAAAATGTGAGAGTTTCTAATGGTTCCTACGAAAAAAGTTATACACTTTGCAGAGACTATAAATACTTATAGACATTGCATGTGAAAGGAACGGCACGAAATGAAAAATTTGCCCGTACAAGACAAGAGACCCGACGAGTAACAAACCTACCGAGTACTCGCTTGCAAGAATTTGTGTTGCTAGCACAACATCATATGTTCCTTAAAGTTTTGTTTATGTTGCTAGAGCGTGTTGCTATATTTTATATGCATATATATATACATATATTTTTTAGATTTCGCAGTAGTGCAGCATGTCGTTTGTTTAGGTTTTTTTTGCTTGATTTGTTGTTGCTGCATTGGTTTTTTTTTTGCTGCTATTTCTTGTGCTTGGATTTTGTTCACGTTTTGGCAGCTTTTGATCTTTAGAAATAAATCATATTTTGCGATATTGTCTATCTGAGGCGAAGGCGTTTAAGATAAATAGCTATATCTTTTTTATTTCTAATCGGATTCAAATGCTCCAAAGAACAAATTAGAAAATGGATTAATCTTTCAAATGACATTAAAATTAAATTTTTTAAAAAAAAATTAATTATTTATTATCTACCTATTTTAAACCGATTTAAAACAAAAACTCTAATTTGCTGCACAGGGTAAAATTTACTCAATCCTTTTAATTTCACTTTTTTAAAGAAAATACTCTCAATTTTGTTTTTATTCAAGATCGTCAGATATAAATCATATTTTTGCGATTTTGTCTATCTGAACCAAAGACGTTTTAGATAAATCGCTATATCTTTTTTATTTCTGAACGGATTCAAATGCTCCAAAAGACAAAACTTTAGAAAATTTATCAATCATCTAAATGACATTAAAATTAAATTTTTAAAAAAATAAACCAATTATTTATTAACTATTCTTACCTTTATCCTTTCAAATTACATCAAAATAAAGTTTTGCAAAAATTAATCGAATTCTTTATTTACTATTTTTACCTTTATCTATTCAAATAATATCAAAATTAAATTTTAACAGAATTAATCCAATTACTTATTAACTAATTTAAAAAGATTTAAAACAAAAACTCCAAATATCACTTTTAATTGATTTTTTTTTAAAGAAAAGACCATGAATTTTATTTTCGTATTTTATTTATTTAGAATTAAATTATGATTTGCCTAATTTGTTGTTAAGACAAAAATAAATACTAGTATTCTATTGCCACGCAGGACAATCGGCAGCTACACGAATTGCCTTGTTGCTTTGCCTATTTTGTAGCATCTTCCAATTGGAGACATTGCATTAACTTAAACATGAATTATTATTATGCTCTCAAATTAAAGCCGCAATTTAAAATTGATAAAATGACCCCCAACAATGTTGGATACAACGTTTGTTTGAAGAATCCATCCGACGAATTCTTCAATATTTGTGTACAACATTTTTCAATATACAAAGGTATATTTCATAAAAGTTGTCACGAACCGAATTTAAAAAATCGTATAATAAAGTCCTGTATTGCACACTCAAATCTTGCAACTCCAGAGTGGTTTGATGAAAATGGGAGTTGCTTTGAGCACAGGCAAATCATCCTAGATTTTCTTATAACTGTTTTAATTCGAAAGAATTCAAAATGGTTAAAAGAAAATCTAGCGTCCGAAGAGTTAAAAAAAAAATCCATCCGATCCAGAGAAAAGCAAGGTAAGGCCAATGCAAAAATGCAAAGGCTTTTAAATGCATAAGCAGTCCGTTTGTCCGTCTGAAAGTCTGTCTGAAGGTCTGTCTGAAAGTCTGTCTGTCAATTCGTCGTTTTGGGATTTTTTAAAATAATCCGATTGTCACTTCGTCTGTTTCTCCATATCCCTTTTTGTCTGTCAGTCTGTTAGTATGTATGTGTAAATGTTAGACCGTCTGTCCGAAGTCCATAAGTCCGTCTGATTGATTTTTTCAAGAAATTTTTGCTATCACAATAGTTAAGTCCATTGCCCGACCTTTCAGTACTGTGCAACTCTAAACTGAATGCACCTCATATTGCTAAAAATAAGTGCACCTCATTCAGCAATGTTTTCCTTCATGCTTTTGTAAATATTTTTGTTTTTTAATGGCATTTCCTTAAAACTTAAATACATTTGAATTAATTGAAATTTAAAAGCAAATGAGAAGTCTTAAAAAATTTCGTTTATTTTGTAATTTTTAAATTTTCGAAGGAAAAGGAAAAAAATTTAAAAATTTAATTTATTAAGCAAATTTTAAATTTATCACAAAAAACTTCAAAACTTATTTTATAATAATTCATGTTTAAGTTAATGCAATGTCTCCAATTGGAAGATGCTACAAAATAGGCAAAGCAACAAGGCAACTTGTGTAGCTGCCGATTGTCCTGCGTGGCAATAGAATACTAGTCAAATTAGACAAATTAGGCAAATCATAATTTAATTCTAAATAAATAAAATACGAAAATAAAATTCATGGTCTTTTCTTTAAAAAAAATCAATTAAAAGTGATATTTGGAGTTTTTGTTTTAAATCTTTTTAAATTAGTTAATAAGTAATTGGATTAATTCTGTTAAAATTTAATTTTGATATTATTTGAATAGATAAAGGTAAAAATAGTAAATAAAGAATTCGATTAATTTTTGCAAAACTTTATTTTGATGTAATTTGAAAGGATAAAGGTAAGAATAGTTAATAAATAATTGGTTTATTTTTTTAAAAATTTAATTTTAATGTCATTTAGAAGATTGATAAATTTTCTAAAGTTTTGTCTTTTGGAGCATTTGAATCCGTTCAGAAATAAAAAAGATATAGCGATTTATCTAAAACGTCTTTGGTTCAGATAGACAAAATCGCAAAAATATGATTTATATCTGACGATCTTGAATAACAACAAAATTAATAGTATTTTCTTGAAAAAAGTGAAATTAAAAGGATTGAGTGAATTTAACCCTGTGCAGCAGATTAGAGTTTTTGTTTTAAATCGGTTTAAAATAGGTAGATAATAAATAATTAATTTTTTTTTTAAAAATTTAATTTTAATGTCATTTGAAAGATTAATCCATTTTCTAAAATTTTGTTCTTTGGAGCATTTGAATCCGATTAGAAATAAAAAAGATATAGCTATTTATCTTAAACGCCTTTGCATCAGATAGATAATATCGCAAAAATATGATTTATTTCTAAAGATCAAAAGCTGCCAAAACGTGAACAAAATCCAAGCACAAGAAATAGCAGCAAAAAAAAAACCAATGCAGCAACAACAAATCAAGCAAAAAAAACCTAAACAAACGACATGCTGCACTACTGCGAAATCTAAAAAATATATGTATATATATATGCATATAAAATATAGCAACACGCTCTAGCAACATAAACAAAACTTTAAGGAACATATGATGTTGTGCTAGCAACACAAATTCTTGCAAGCGAGTACTCGGTAGGTTTGTTACTCGTCGGGTCTCTTGTCTTGTACGGGCAAATTTTTCATTTCGTGCCGTTCCTTTCACATGCAATGTCTATAAGTATTTATAGTCTCTGTATAGTGTTTTAATAACAGTGAACACGTACTTTTAAAAAGTAGTTTTGAGAAAAATGCGTTAAAAATTTTAAAAGTTGGAGCTACAGTGTTAAAGAAGATGGGACTAATGAGTCAATAGCTTAGAGAATTTTGCTCTGATTACCTTTGGGACTATATTCTTCAGATGTCAAGCTATAAGAATCGATTTTCTTAAAAGTGCAAGCCTTTACTCTTCGTCCGTCTGTCTGTCTATTTCTAATCACGATAACAGCCGTAATTTGAGAGCTTTCGTAACTAAATTTTATTTATAAGCTTTTTCATGATATTAAAAGTTTTAAGATATCAGCTTAAAAAATGAGTCAAATACACAAAATTAACACAAAGACGACAAAAATTAATACAATGGCTTCAATTTTGCAAATAACTTTTAATATTAACTATGCACTCTATGATGTTTGGAATTTCGTAAAAAACAAATATAAAACTTCGCCCACCTCCGATCTTCTCCAAATTGCTATCAGTCTTCTGTCATCTCTATGGTTAAGAAATAAGAAACTCAGTTCAGGTGAATATTTTTATTCTATAAACAAAAGAATGTGGCAATTTAATTTAAGTTTTCACAGATGTGCCAACAATTTGCGCATCGAATTTAAAACAAAGGACTTTCTGCCTTTAAATGAATAACAAAATATGTCTTTATAAATTCAAATCAACTTAACGCCTACGAAGACTGCCATACAACAAACAAGAGTTAATTTATTTATTTTTTTTCGTATAAATGGTTCAAACATATTAATTTATGCATACACACACCAAGTAAAGCTTGTTGTTACCGGTTTAATATAACATAATAAATCACCGGTTTACGCTTTAAACTAAAATGTTAAAAACGCCCCGAGCGTTTTTTTTTTTATGTCAGAAGTCAGTCCTCAAGAACCAGTAGTTTCAGTTAGCAATCTTGGTGCGTCCTTTTTTGTCCGCCGATCATAATTGCTTATAATCATTGTTGATCAGCTTTGTAACAAAACCAATGCGAACTCTCTTCTAAAGATGAACCACCGACAAAGTTATAGGAAGCTTAAAAGTTTAAACAGAACTTCGTGTTTTGGGATCATTGTCATTTCTAACATCTATCACATATTTCATTGTTTTAAGGAATCCTTAAGAACACCTTCTTTTCATTAAACATAAGCTAATTTCGCAGACAATTTCTACGTGAGCTCATTAATCGAGAGCAAAACTGCGGAAGAACCAGTTCTGGCAAACGATGGAATCAATCGCTTAAAGAATTTTAAACACGTCAAAACCTCTATCATTTTATGCAATTCTGATGACTAGTTCAGTATCATTGCAACAAACACTATGTAAGAAGAGAAGAAAAAGCAGGACTGGAAAGAAAATAAAATTACGAAAGACAAGGAAACAAAGCTACGAGTCCGATAAGTTCGGAAAACTTGTTGATTCAGTGAGAGACTCACCAAAAGATTTGCTTGAGAACAAAACTGTTGAGAGGCAAAAAGTAAGCTCACCCAATGATGAAAAGTGAAGGGAGCGCTCAGTGATTTAATGTAGTAATAATTCCTAAAGCCAAGTATTAAAATCAACAATTCAATTATACAATCCCAATGTGCACAAAAACGGAATTCGGATGCGTTTCGAACCCGTTACGAGTCCGTCAGCGCGATATTCGCTCTTGTCATCCCTGATTTCGATATGTATGGCAATGCCATACGAACTGATCTTTTTACTTTTCTTTTTACTTTTCTTTTTACTTTTTTTTCATTTGATGTATCCTTTAGTTTGCCATTCTTGATATAGTCTGATTTTTTGGTTTTTTAAAAAAGATTCACTCGTGAAATGTTAACGGATAAGGTTAGTTTATGTTATGTTTTTTTACGAATTAACTAAATAAAATATAATAAATCAATCCTCGTTGTTTCCACTCTGGCTCCTCACACTATTTTACATTCTAAACGGACCCGTATGGGACACTGGGATGTTGCAGACGCGCGGCACGTACGTATAGCTGCCAACCGCATCACGCAAAGCTAAAACATAAATAACAACAACAACAGTGGTGGTGGTGATCATGATTGTGATCATCGTCATCGTAATGATCTGGGGCATGAGCAACGCGAGTGTAGTCAACCCCAACCATGGATAAAAGTATGTTTTGCTGACAGGCAGAGCAGCTACCGCGGTGGTGATCGAGGATCTAGTCTTAATGACTTGAGTTGGTGCGTCCATCTGTTGGATAGACTGTAACGTTGGCCAGCCAGCTAATTTGAGAGGCGATTCTCAAACTTGTGTGCAACAAAGTAAAATAAAAATCGGTTGCACGTTATATTTTGTACAATGAGGAGGCAAACTGTTATGACGAATTCTTTGGAATGACGTGAACTTATTTCTTATCACGTACTTTAACACTGGACACCCTGTATATGTTTGCTGCTATTGTACAAAATGTAAGTTTGGAAAATTATCATATCTTGCAAAATGGTTAAAAATATATTTGAACTTTTAGACCAATGGAATAGTTAGATCTTGCGGTATTATAAAGTACAAATATTTAAGAAACACTGGACATATGTAAGAAATTGCATAACGTAGCGAAAATTGTAAGAAAATGTGACATAAGATGTGACAAATCACTTTCAACTAGAAAACAATCAAGAAAATGAGAGTAAATTTAATTCAATATCAATGTTGGAAGTAGTATGGATTGATGTTGTTGATGTTACTTTCCTAAAGTAAAATCAACAAATTTAAAAGTAATTGAAAAAGTAGTTTTTTACAACCACCACAATTGGTTGGAATTCTGACCTTTTTTCCTTAGAACGAATTAGCATATTTTGTACTATGCCGATGTCCACTAAATAAGTCAATTAACAATACAAAATGCATATATTTTCAACTACTTGAAAATTAGTTGATTTTAAATTAGTTGATAGTTGGCTTAAAATAAATTTATTAAAAACCAGTTAATATTGCATTAATTGAAAATGAATTTAAAACCATAAAAGTTAAAAATCTATACATATTTATCAAAAAGACTCCCAAAAAATTGTACAGAATAAACCGAATATTATTTCTGTATCATTTTTACTACTTTAATGCAAACCCACTTTTAAAGAAATATTATTAAGGTACTATTACAGGGTGTAAAAAATTAAAAATCAATTTTTGTTTTTCGTTAGAATATGGTTCTGTAAGGCCTTAAGAATACGTATACAAAATTTTAGAAAAAATATTAAACAGAAAAAAAAGTTATAGCATATATTATATTCGTATGTCGCGTGATATTCAAGAACCTTTAAATCTTTAATCGCGTTTTTATCGAAACAAGGTTTTTCGAAATCAGCTTCTAAGATATCTGGAGTTCGACTTGATCGATTTTTTTTTTTGCAAGGCACTATACTTATTCTAACAGGTTGTTTTTTTATTTATTTTTTTTTCCTCACCCCTTACCTTGTTTTGGTGTACAAAGAACACGTCAAACAGAAAAGGAGATAAGAAAAGAAAAGAAACAGAAGAATCTTATAACTAACATATATTATACAAAGTAGTAGAAAATATGACTAATTAAGCTACTGTACTATCTTAAAAACAGAAGGAGCTTATTACTTACATATTTTATACAAAGTAGTTGAAAATATGGCTATTAAGCTACTGTGCTATCTTATAATTAATAGGGAACAGTTAAAGAGGTATGGATGGTGATTGGTGATCGTGATAAGGATAGATGCTTAGGGTGGAAAGAGGTGATTGGAGAGGTTACGCTTGAACATGTATTTAGACATAGGTAGAAGGTAGTGCTCGCTGATAGTGTATCGCTGATGAAATATCATACAACATCTATTAATTGGTTCTTTGAAAGAGTAAGTAGTGTGGTGCTGTGACTCACATAGAAATCTTGTGTGCCTAGTTCTCCTTATTGGGTCATTAATTGTTACTTTGTTGGAAATATATTCGCTGTCAATGTTTCGGGCAATGACATCAAATATAAAACATGAACACAGTAGCGATCTTCTTGTTGAAAACGGCATTAAGTTAATGGCTTTCAGTCTGTGCACATATGGTGGCAGGTTTCTATAGTCCCGAGGGTTGTACGTGTCTCTCAAGGCAAAAAGTAAGAATTGTTTTTGGATAGTTTGTATTCTATCACTATGCACTGCAAAACTTGGGTTCCATACTGTGCAACAATATTCAAGAATGGGACGCACTAGTGTGCAATATAGGGTTTTAGTTACCCAGACGTTCTTGAATTCATTTGCACGTCTTTTAATGAATCCGAGAAGCTTGTTTGCCCTGGATGTGATATGATCGAGGTGAAGATTAAAGCGCAGCCTAGAATCTACGATAACCCCAAGATCTGCAATGTGATTGATCCTTTTTAGTTCAATCCCATTTAGCTCAAAACTACTGTAAAGCATTTCTTTTTTACGGGAATAACTTATAACATAGCATTTATTTTCATTAAGAGAAAGCTTATTTTGATTACACCAGTTTTCCAGGGATACGAGTTTACTCTGTAAGAAAACTGTATCCACATCTGATTTAATGACATAATACATTTTTAAGTCGTCTGCGTATAAGAGATGTGGGATATCATACAAAACTTCAGATATGTCTGCAATAAATATGTTAAAGAGGAGTGGAACGAGGTGACTTCCTTGGGGTACGCCTGATGAGACAATAATCTTATTAGATAGAGTACCCTGAAATTTAACATGTTGGGATCTTCCACTAAGATAAGATATAAGCCAATTCAACAAAGAACCTGATATACCGAATTTTTCTAATTTTTTAGTTATGATTACGTGATCAACTCGATCAAATGCTTTACTAAAATCGGTATATATAGAATCTATCTGATGACCTTTTTCCATGTTCTTAAGAACATCTGAAACCATTATTGTGAGGTTTGTTTTGGTTGATCGTCCTTTACGGAATCCGTGTTGTTGTTCATTTAAGTGTGGATTAACTATTTCAGTGGGCTTAGAACATATTATTTTTTCAAAAAGCTTAGGAATAGTTGACAATAAGGCAATGCCTCTATAGTTTTCGATCGCTCTCTTATCGCTATTCTTATAAATTGGTGTAAGATGAGATGACTTCCAAAAAGATGGAAAAACACCTATTTCCAAAGACTTATTAAACATAATATGTACTGGTGTAATTAATTGAGCTAGGCATTGAACAAGGAGAATTGGTGGAATAAGGTCCGGACCGGGAGACTTGTAGGGATCTAATTCATTTATAGAATTAATTATGTCCTCTTGTGTAATATTGACTGTGCAAACCAAAGGGGACGTGTTGGGATACTGTAACGGCGTACGAATTGGGGTTGAAGGAGGACGAAATACTTCTTTAAAATGATCTGCAAAGAGATTACAGATCACTTGTGGGTTAGAAGAAGAAACATTACCTTTAAACATGGTTGTAGGATATCCGGCCGATTTACGCTTGACGTTTACAAAGTCGAAAAATTTTTTAAGGGTCGTTAATAATTCTTTCACCAATCAAGTTGGTGTAAAGTTTATATGCTTCTTCAGACTTTTTTGAAAACTCTTTAGACAGCTCTGCGTATCTTGCCTTCATCACTAACAATGACGGTGTTTTTAACGATTTTGTAGAGACTATTTCTTTGATTTCTGAGTTGCCTAAGATTGGGATCAAGCCACGGTTCAGATAGTTTATTTCGTTTTTTTTATTTTTGGAACAAAAGTATCGAGTACGGAAAAGATACTCTGATAGAAAAACGAAACAGCATCGTCCAAATCCAAGGCTGATAGTTGGTCACAGTTAAAAGAATTCAGTTCATTTCTTATATTATTATAATCAGCGTTAAGAAAATCATACACTACAGAATTATTAAAGGATTGTCTAAAGGTTATACGGGAAGCAAGTAATTGAACTGTAAATGCAGTGTGGTGAAGGGTATTTGAGAATAAATGCTCTGCTTCACAGGTTGGAGTGACGTTGACTTCGTCGTATGAGTTAGTAAGAACTAAATCTAACCAACGTCCATTCTGGTTAGGGATGGGAGCTACTTGCAGACAATCGTTACTATAAAAGAAGCTAAGTAAATTAAAGTCGACCGAATTAGTAAGATTAATTGGAAGAAGGTGTTTGTCATTATCATCAGTAATAAAAGAAATATTGGGACGGTTAAAGTCTCCCAATATAATTATTTTATCTACTTCGTTTAAGTTTGCTGTAACTGAAGTTATAGTTTCACATAACTCATTGTATGAACTTTCTTTTGAGTTGGGAGCAATATATATTGCACCAATATATATATAACGATTTCGATCTAGTATTATTCTTATTATTAGGAGTTCAAGGCAATTATGAGAGGATGTTGCAATTATCTCACTAGACAAGGCATTGTGTGTGGCAATCAAAACTCCTCCACCATGTGAAAGACTAGTTTTTGTATAATCTCTATCATTACGGTATATTGTCCAATTACAATCGAGAATTTCCTCATTTTTGAATGTATTATTTAACCACGTTTCAGTAAAGACAAGAACATTGAAGTGACAAGATTTAGCATCAACAAAAAGTTTACTAATTTTACTTCTCATACCACCACAGTTATGGTAGAATAAGTTTAAAGTATTTGACGGGTTAGGCAGGTTTTGGGAGATAGGAGTCGTAATAGCGTGAGAGCTAGGAGCAGTAGTAGTTTTTTGTGTTAGTACGAGATTTTTGAAGGTGCCAAATCCGCTTTGAATGTGTATGCGATGCGAATGCAGAGAGATCATTTTCAACATCTTTTGGGGATAAGTTGAAGCTTTCATGGTAGTTTATGAAAATTTTCTTCAAATCTTCAGGCTCCGTTGGAAGACCTTCTTGATGTATCGAAACCATAACACTTGTTTTAGTTATACCATCTATACAAATAGAATCCGATTTGTTATACAGGTATGCCAGGTACAAGCGGACATTATGATATAAACGCCGGTCACGAAGACGAGACATGATAAATCGGCCTTCACTACTTATGTCAGCCAAATTTTTTGTTAATTTCACTCGGGGGGGTAGAAGAGGATCAATAAAAGGTGGTGGCGAGTCTACGACAGGTGCATCTGAAAAGGGTGTTGCAGGTGATATTGGTTGATTTGTGGTGGATGGAATGGTTGAGGTTGTTGAAGTGGGCATCTGAGGATTAGCTTGGGTTGTAGATGTTGATGGAGCATGTGATTGTGAAGGGTTAAGAACGTGAGACCGAATAAAATTAGGATAACTTTTATTGGTATTTAAGTTATTGGTAGGTGTGGTTGGAATTTGTAAAGGTCTAGAATCGGGGTTAAGGTTAAAAGAAACGCGTTTATTAACACGATTATTGAAATTGGGAAATACAGAAGTTTTGAAACTCCAGTTTTGATTAAGCTTAGATTGCTTATTTGTGACCTTAAAAGGTAATTTAGTATTATTATTATTATTAACTATGGATTTATCAGGCATTTTATAATTATTGATTTTTACTTTAGAATTGTTGTTACTCACTATCTTATTATTTTTCTTAACTGATATGGCCTTACTATTTTTACTCTTATTTCTAGATGTATTCTAGATTTCGATGAATCCTGATTCATTGTGATCCTTATTGACTCTGTTAAGCACTAGACCTATAGTAAGCCAAAAAATTTTTATATATTTTTTTTGTATGGCTGAAGGTTTTGGCAAAAAGAGGGTTTTTTGTAAATTTTTTTTCAACGCACGCCATTTTTTATTTTTTTTTTTTTTATTTGCGTGGTTGAACCCTTAAGTCAAGAATGCACTTTGATTTTTTACTTTCAGACGCTTTGTTGCTGGAGATGAGAAGCCAATTGCAACCATTTTTTAAACACGCTAACTTCAACGCCCTGTAGAAAATTAACAACTATAAAGAAAAAAAATTTTTTTTTATTTCCTCATGAATAATTCTTCATTATGTAAAAATTTTGAATCATTAAAATTAATAATACTAGGTAAAAAAAATTAGTAAAAAAGGGTGTTTTTTTTATAGCTACACACTGTAATAGTACCTAAAAATGAATAAAAGAAACGGAACAATTTTTAATGCTTATCCGATTTTAATTGATTTTTTATCAACGAGTTTGAATTAAACACATGAATTCTGAAATATGTTTTTAATGAATTAAATATGAACAATTCTTAAGTCGAATAAGAAAAATTAAATAAAAAATTATTTAATTAAGGATTTAGTATTTGACAAATTATTCAAACGTTTGTTCAAATAAAAAAAAAAATTAAAGCAGGTACCGCCTTAATATAATTCAAAGTAGTTAATCAACTACATGTTTTTAAATAAATTTTGCAATTATTTGTAAGTAAGTTTGTTCCTTAAGGATTTAGCTTTTTTTATACTGTATTTACATATATTTATTTTAATTATAACACCCAAAGTTTTATTGTGTGTAGTGACCAAAAAAGCGGAAGATGTCAAAGGGCTTCAAGAGATTAGGTAAGATACCAGCAGTTGAGGGTATCTTACGAGTTTTGTAATGCACTTGTTCAAGCATATAAAGGCGGATTTTTTAATCTTTTGGTTTTTGAAGTAATTATTTTTAACAGCTCACGCGTGATTTTTGAGATGTGTTAAAGCTAAAAATGCTCAGTTTGACTTGCCATAATGAATAAATATACGCCTGAACAACGTTTGCAAATTATTGAAAGTTACTATCAAAATTCGTGATGTGTGAAAAATGTGTTTTGCCAGTTACGTCCATTTTATGGAAGTCATAATCGAACCACTGAGCAGGATATTCAAGCCATTATGACCAAATTTCGAACCAGTTTCACTCTATTAGACATCAATCCATCAACTTGTATCCGTAGCGTGCGTACCGAGGGGAATATTGCTGCTGTATCCGACAGTGTTAATGAAGATTGCGATATGTCCATCAGTCACCGAACACAGCATTCGGGTCTGTGTAATTCGAAAACCTGTAAAACTTTATGTAAGGATCTATGTTTGAAGGCTTACAAAGTACAGCTAGTGCAAGAGTTCAAGCCGGGCGACTTACCACAGAGCCAAATTTGAATGGGCCTTAGAAAAGCTGGATGAAGATCCACTTTCTTATCGTAAAATTGTCGTTAGTGACTAGCTTCATTACTCGCTCAATGGGTACGTTAGAAAGCAGAATTGCCATAATTTGTCCGAAGAAAAGCCTGAGGCGTTCAACAGCTGCCAATGCACCCAGAAAAAATGAACCGTTCAATGATAACGGACTTTTCTGCCAAAAATGGAAGAATTGGACTTGGTTGACATGTGGTTTTAACAGGAAGGTGACACATGTTACACTGAATGCGATACTATGGACCAATTGAGTGGCGAGTTTGGTGAGCAATTAATACCTGGTTTGGCGAAGTCAATTGCCACCAATATAGTGCCATTTGCATCACTAGACTGTTTTTTGTGGAGGTCTTGCATCACGTTTTTTATATACAGAGACCTTTACTCATAAAAAATTTAAAGTTGATAGCGAAGCTTTGACTTGAAATGTTTTTTTTAATACATTCAAACAATTCATAGTATTTGTGGGATATGTAGAAAATCTTCCTATACAAAGTGAAAAGACTTTGTAATTTTTTTCTAGTGAGTCAGGCGGTTGAACTAAAATTTTTGGTTGTGGATTTTCTTTACTATGTATAGATGAAGGATGTACGAGACCTGAACTATGTCCACTTTCATACAAAGTAAAAGGGCTGTAGGGTTGGTGAGGCATGGCCGACGCAAATCTAGGAGTAGTTGATAAGCGACCAAGATCTTAACAGACTAAGAGCGCGAGCCCATGTCCCTACCATTCACTCTGATCCTCAAACAATCTTGAATACACGACACGAGTTGAAGAGCCAAAGGGCTCAATCAGGAGTCTCAGGCCTTTTTGCCATCCAAACGGTTTGTGCTAGACATAGGTTTCTCATCTATCGCACTGAGGATCTTCAAGGAAGACCCAATAAAAGATGCCTCTTTTACTCAAACCTCTTCCCCTGCACCAGACCCTAAAAGCGCAAGTTCCATAACGGAACTGGCGCAGGCTGTTGGGTTGTCCTTCTTAGAGGATAACCTAAAATCTAACGATGAGTCCGACACGACAGTCATGAAGGTTAAGCTGACTACCAACAACCTAGACGCTGAGAGCTCAGATTAACCACCCTAAGGCTGCGTCCACCAGCCTGATCCTCTGTCTATGTAACAACGGAAAATGCATCCTTCAGATCCAAGGCCCGGGGGAAGCCTGCTGTCTGGTATGTGGACTCAGGACTAAAAAAAAACGCTAAAGTACACTAAAACACAAAGTAAGCCAAGAGCGTGTATTCTAATCAAAAAAATCTTGAACGCATTTACTCTCTCTTATTTCAGTAATAAGGACACCGTGGCCATAAGTGTTGAGATGGGCCAAAACAGCATGCGGTTCATTTCAGCATACCTCGCACACGAGCACGAAGTCCTCTCGAATGACAACATAATAAATCTGGTCTCTACTGCAGCATCAACAGCAAAAGGCCTCATCAATGGGTACGATGCCAATGCTCACGAGATCTGAAAAAAGTTCAAACACTAACGAACGGGTGATTTATTTTTTGTTTTTTCCTTAACACCAATCTTAACATAAGAAGTGAACTGATTTTCATCATAAGTTATAAACAGGAGGTCTTAGATATTACCCTTGTCTCTGAGTAAATAAAAAATTAGATAAAGAACTGGAGATTTTCAAAGGAACACACTTTTTGAGACCATATATGTTGTTTTTGTTTGATATGTTTGATATGTACTTTTCAAAGCCAAGGAGCTTTCGCAAACTCAAACAATTGAACATCTGGAAACTGGAATTTACTTAGACACTTCTGTAAACAAACGTTATACAATTTAGTTTATAGTCTGACAAATTGCTTTCTTAAAGCTCTATATACAAGCAAAAGCCACCCTGGTGGAACCAAAGAATCGAAGATCTTCGAAATACATAAGTTCAGAAAACCTTCAATAAGGCAAACGTTATTAGATCTACAGATACGCGGACCAACTATAAAATTTCTCTCAAAGAATACAAGAATGAATTGAGAAAAGCAAAAAGACAATCCTGGAGGATCCTTTGTGAAAGATTACCACAAACCTCAGAGGCGTCAAGGCTTAGGAAAACTCTAGCTACGGTTCCCTCTAATTCAAGCTTTATATAAAAAGGAATATGGTACTTGGACCACCAGCAGTGTGGAATCTCTGAATGTTTCAGTGGAAATCCACCTTCCGAGATGTTCAGAGATATGTAACGCTCCAATTTAAAAAGATTACTTACTATCTGCTTCGAAATAAATTCAGAAAACTTTTCAATAAGGCAAAGGCTACTAGATCTACATATACGCAGACCAACTACAAAGTTTCTCTCAAAGAATACAAGAATGAATTGAGAAAAGCAAAAAGACAATCCTGGAGGATCTTTTGTGAAAGATTACCACTAACCTCAGAGGCGTCAAGGCTTAGGAAAACTCTAGCTACGGTGCCCTCTAATTCAAGCTTTATATAAAAGGAATATGGTACTTGGACCACCAACAGTGTGGAATCTCTGAATCTTTCAGTGGAAATCCACCTTCCTAGATGTTTAGAGATATGTAACGCTTCAATTTAGGAAGATTACTTACCATCTGTGAACAAATCCTGGAAAATATCCACACAAATAAAGCTTGAATGGGATATCAGTAGCTTCAAACCAATTAAGTCACCAGGACTAGATGGTACAGCACCCATTGATATTCTAAAGTCGTATGGCATCATTAAGGAGCAGCCTTACATCTATCAGACTTGTCACAGGTTTCCTTACTGGACATTGCAAGGTAAATAAGGTATAGGTCCAGGAAGATCTGTGCAACAGATTTGTTCGATCTGTTCCTCGTGACCTTAACTATTAACCCTTTCATGCGCGAATTAAAATGGGTGGGGCTACACATTTGGGGCTACATTTTTGAGGTCAGATACGTGCTAGTCTTAACTCAAATAAGACAAAAATTTTAAAGTCCTTGTTGCCCGGGTTCGTTAGCTACAGGATGTTGCTAATGTTCACCGTTGGGCCATTATTGGACAAATTTAACACTTTTCTCCTGATTTTTTTTATGTTTATAACTCTCTCACCTTTATTTACTTACATTGTGCACTTGGTTTTACATTAAAACAATTATTTAAATGTTTTCAAGCACTTTTTGTATAAACACTTTTTTGCGAAACGATCCTGATCTTCATTTCGACCATTTAATTCTACGGAGAACGGCTACGGAATGGACACGTGCAAAGCTTTCAATAGAAAAAATAGGTGCAATCTTGCACAACACATAAGGCTACAGAAGCAAAAAAAACACTAGTTGAAAACATGAAAACATGAAAATATCGGGACTTAGAAGTCTATAAGTACAATGTTGCCTGCAGGCAACATCGGGCATGAAAGGGTTAAGGATGAATTATAACTTATAGAGGTTTGTTACAAAAGGCCCTTGAGGCCACAGTAACTAGATGACTAGCTCTCTCCTCACTTAACTATCTATCTATCTATCTAAGAGGCAGCCTTTGTTGATCTACCAAAGATACCTTGATCTAAATCAGATTCCTAAACGTTGGCGTAATGTGAAGGTTATCTTTATACCTAAGGCAGACGCACAGGTATACCCAAAAGGCTTTCGACTAATTTGTCTCTCATCTTTTCTTCTAAAAATCCTCGAGAGAATAATTGACATTCACATGAGATTCAAGATAGACAATAAACTATTGCCACTTGCCCGACATGCTTATGTTCAATGCAAATCTGTGGAAAAAGCTTTCTAGTCCTTAGTTTCAATCATTGAAAAATCATTATGTTTTGAATACATTGCAGACTTTAATCAATACAAGTAACGTGTAGTGAATCAATATTTCATGCAATGTATTTCAAGATATGTACTCAATACATAATATATAGACTCAGTACACGTCTTGCTTAGCGATTAAAGTGAGACCATTGTTCATTACATAAAGTATGTACTCAGTTCACGTCTCGTTTAAGTGATTAAAGTGAGACAAAACATAAAGTATGGACTTCGTACACGTCTCGTTTATGAGATTAAAAAGGCATATGTATTCAGTACCTACGAGTAAAATAAGTCCTCAATACGGGTCTCGTTTGCACAACGGCTAACGATTTTCCTGTTTTATGTCATTCGTTCCTCGGTTTGCAAAGAAGCAGCGATCGGGTAATTTTTCAGGAACGGCGTTCTTAATGAACGTGATTTTGAAATCGCCGTTCTTTTATACGGTGACCGTGATCACGTTATTTTATAGCTAAACAAATACATACTACAGTGACACATATTCGTATAAACGCACTCTTAATTTTAAATTCGCTACCTTCTCTCTCTATTATTAATGCATTACTCAAAACAAATTCCAACTCATATTGTTTACTAAACTAACGGAAATTTGTACTGAGTGCAAAAACCTGTTTTCGTTGTTGTTGTTTTATATAAATCATTTCAGTTTAAATATTTTACTTAAAACAAGTGCATATTCGTTTAAACGCATCAACTTAATTTTCAATAGGAATGGGTATTTATTTAATTTTCAATAATTAATTGGTCCACCATTTTATTTATAACTTCAAATATACGATTCGGCATCGACTTCAATAAATTTTCCAGCAACTGACGATCTAAATCTACCAAAGCTTCCTTAATGGCCAACTTGAGCTCTAGCACGGTTTTGTAAAGGTGTCCTTGGGCTTTTTGTCCATAGATTTTGCGTGATATGCATCCCCAAAGATTCTCCACCGGATTCAAATCGGGACTGCATGCAGGCCATTTCATAAGTGGGATGTTGTGCTCTTCAAACCACTTTAATGCCTCTTTAGAAAAGTGAATGGCAGCATTATCCTGTTGAAAAATACTGTCTTCATCCATTTTATCATCCAAAAATTAAATGAGAGCATCATCCAACAATTCCGTGTATTTTTTAGAATTCATTTTGGGCGGCACAAAGCAGATATTTGCTTTACCTCTAGATGAAAATGCCGCCCACACCATAACGCTGCCACCACCAAAGTTTCTTTTTGACATACGTACGTCATTGTTTCGCAAATCATGCCAATAACAGCTGTAAGAGTCTGGGCCATCTAAGTTAAATTTTTTTTCGTCGGAAAACAAAACATTGTCCCACTCAGTTGACCATTGCATGTGTTTTTGGGCGAAGTCTAAGCGTGCCTTTTTGTGATGCGGCTTCAACACAGGCTTGCTCACCGGTTTTTTCCATTTAATGTTATCTGAGTTACGTAAAATGTGTGCAATGTGCCTCGTTGTCACTGGAAGATCTAGTTTTTCTTTTATTTGAGTTGAGTTCAAAAAACTTGTGTCGGCTTCCTTCCTAATTTGATTAACTTGGCGAATACTCAGTTTTCGATTGCCTTTCGTGGATTTTTTTCTCCATAATTAACACCGTTTTTTAAAAAAGAGCGGACGACTGCTTCTGATCTTCCTAGTCTCCACCCAATTTCCCGATTTGAATAACCCTCTTTATGGTACAGGTTGATTTGGACTTTTTTTGTGTCATTGAGGTATTTTCCCTTTGGCATTTTGATAAAATCTTAAAAAAATATCATTAAGAAAATATTTTTACATTTAAATTAAACAAAACTTACCAATTGTTAATTAAATACAAGCAAATACTTATTTCTTTAAACCACTAATATATTTTCGACCTCCTTATTCAGGTGCGTTTAAAGGAATGTGTACTTGTTTTTAGTAAAATATTTAAACTGAACTGATTTATATAAAACAACAACAACGAAAACAGCTTTTTGCACTCAGTACAAATTTCCGTTAGTTTAGTGAACAATATAAGTTTGAATTTGTTTTGAATAATGCATTAATAAAAGAGAGAGAAGGTAGCAAATTTAAAATAAAGAGTGCGTTTATACGAATATGTGTCACTGTACGTATGTAGCTATGAGAGATTACCGAAACAACATTAAAACTCATACCAAAGTGCGCATGGTATACTTACTTAAGAGACAGAGACAAAAAATTTTCAGGCAAACAAAAAATCACTCATTATATCACAAATCGCTGCAAACGACATAAGACAAAAATTAAACAAAGCTCAATCAATGATCACTGTTTTTGATAGTACTTTATCACTGCAGTTACCAGCGATTTTTTAATCACGGTGACTAGATCACCGGTATCAAAAAATCGCTCATCTCTAGAACCAGCACATTTGTGAGCGATACATATAAATACAAGCGGAATTAAAAACGTGTTGGTTTTAATGTTATAAATTAAGTGATCATGTGCATGTTTTTTCCTGTTAGTTTTCATGTAAGCTCATGATCCTAAACATTTTCAATTATTTACTTATCACTTTTGTGCGCTAAACTATCGATATATAACTGTGCCCACTAGCAATAGTCGTTTAAATTTGGTTTAAAATAGAACTAAGTTATTAAAGTAGCTGTGTTCTACTCATTTAGCACCTTAAGCACACACAATCTGCAGCTTCGTGCGAGATTCAAGAAAAACCAAAGAGCTTTTATATAACGTATATGGCGATTAAAAAGTTTAAAGATTTCTGGAAACATTAAAATCAGACTTCAACTGTGGTTGCTTATCGGTACAGATATATTAATTAAAATAGCACATTAAATAGATATTACCCATCATTGAATTTCCTTGTTGTTGTATAGGTGCCATTGATATGTGCCCCAAAATGTTTCATGTGCTAAATATGAAATATCCGGACTACTGCCGAAATATCTGGACGTTTATTGCGATGTGGTTTTACAAGCCACAATTTGTTGCCAACCAATAATGGACGAAACGAAATGGTCAATGTTGCTATTGATAATTTTATTGCAACTCTAGAGCAAATGATATCAAAATCGACGTAGCGTGCTATTTATATTTTTAATTACGAATCATTCAAATTAGAAGTTCGTCTTGATCTGTCACAAATCAGTAAAAAAGCAGAGCAGAAATGAGTTAATCCATTACATTCTCGAACAAAGGAAACGAACGGATTGGAGAAAAATGACTGGGTTTGTTTATTTAATATTATTATTTAATATTACATAATTTTAAAATTTTGATATTTATAATTGATTTCGATACAACTTTGCTGGTCAGTTAAATTTATTTTAAAATTTTTTTAATGGCATGAGTTTATTAGGAATTGTTATATAAATTTGACGAAATCTTCAATTTCATAATAGAAATTATTTCAATGGCAATGAATTTATTGCAAAGTTTTTTTGTGTTTTGTTAAACCTATCTGTTAAACCTATCTGCAAAGTTTCTTTTTTTTTGTTAAACCTATCTGAAGATTAAAATTTTTATGTCATATCAGCTTTATATTTTTTTTCGGTTTAAGCCGAGAAACAACTGAGTTCTGCTATGTTAACTATTTTGTTTTATATGAAAATTCACAAAATGTTCTTCTCTACTACATCATTTATTATTGTAATTGTCAATTATTTTGAGCGATCTTACCCCTTCCTTTATCAATTTTTGCATTGCATTTGATTGAGAGGGTGAAATAGGAACAAACATAAACAGAAGTACTGTATGTATGCACTCATTGCATTAAATTATGTATTGTACTAAAAATATGTAATGAGTTAATTATATATCTGCTCATAAAATAAAAGAATATACTACAAATATGTATGTATGTACTCATTGCATTAAATTATGTACTTAAAATATGTAATGAGTAAATTATATATCTTCTCATAAAATAAAAGAATATACTACAAATATATCATAGTAAAAAAAAAATCAAACATTTTTTATATACTAAAAAAAGAAAATTTTCTCCATCACTATAGGTATCAGTATCATCGTTAGTATCAGTATCAGTTTCAAAAATAAAAAAAAAACAAAAAATGGTTGCTATTCCGTGTTTCTCAATTCATAATATCCTGTGTCTTTTATTAATTGAATTTATTTTTGTACAATGTTTTGCTTACAATTGTTGTAATTGAATTTTTGCACAGTTTCTACCGCATCTTCTTTGAATTCTCTTCCCTTCTTTTCTACTACCACTCTTGCAATAATATAAAAGTTTCCGCAGTTTTCCGGTCAATTTCAAGCACATTGTGGAATTTGCTACCGTGCAGAGTGGCCAGCAGCTCATTATTTCTTTTATTTTTGATCTATGAATGAATGATGGAATGGTTGCCAAGCTTGTGTGTTTGTTAGTTTGAATGAGCTGGCTTTCGATGTACTGATGAGATGCAACAATATAATTAAAAATAAATTCAAAATTCGTCACGCAGTTGTTGCTGCCGTAGCTTTTGTTACTTGTTTCTTCAGTCGACACATGATTTTGTGATGACTGCACCATCTTTTAGTTGTAATTGTTGATGTTGATGTTGCACCATTGAACTGTGTTAGAACAGTCGTGCAACGAGGTGGCGATTCATGATGAAAAATTATCGAAATGTATAAAAAAGCTTATACATTTTATGTTATTTTGTCTTGTTTTTCTATTGTTTACCTCAAGTTTTTTGTATTGGGTTGGAAATGCACTTGGAAATGCACTTTGAAATCCCAGATAACTGGATTTTAGATGTCATGGTTATTGAATTTTAATGGGATGCAGATGGCTGACACGTTTTGATTATTCGCAATTTTGCAAAATTCAGGAATGGAACAAAAAATTATTAGTAAAAATATGAGCGGGCAAACAGCGGTCGATCATAGACCGCACGGCCTTACAAGGGTCGAAGATGGCCTAAAAATAACACAAAAAGCCCAGCGGTCAAAAGTTGGGTCAAATAACGGTCGTACAAGGCCTAAATGAAGTTGTACAGCCACTGTACGGCCGCAGTACAGCCGAGTTTACTAAAAAACGGACTTTTTACGGCCGCTGTACAGCCGAGATTATTGAGAAAAGCCTTTGTACGGCCGATTTAATAGCTAATTAGTGGATTTAATAGCTAAATCAAATAAAAAAAAAACTTGACAACCTAGTTTGCAGGTCACTTATAGTTTTTTGTTAGATAATTTTTAAAGAAGTTTCTCGAATACAGCCTTGTTCTGTTTCAGAGCTTGCACGGAGAAAATTCTGTGTGCACAAGTCTTCATCAAGCTGTTCATAAAATTTAAAATATGTTTCTTTTAACCGCTTTTAAGTTTTGTTCATGTATTATGGATTATGTTCACAAGTTTTGCCATAATTCTGTATAAAATTCTGATCATATATCATTATCAATTTTGTATTTCCTTAATTTTTATGATCAACGAAATTGTATGTATTATAAACGAATTGCTCTTAAAATCGTTTACAATTTATAAGCGTTGATCAGAAATTTCTATCAAGTGCTTATGACGAAAAACTCAAAGAACACAACACAGAAGATTTGTTAGAAATTGAAGCAGTGCAATAAGAAGATTTTTGGCTACACCCTGGTTTAAATAAAAACAAATAAAAATAAAGTTGGTAATAAAAAGAATAATAGTGAATATATTAAAGTTATCGTTTATAAGAAATTTGTAATACATATCGTCGCTGCGCCTACAAAAATGGTTATGTGATTTTTATCAATTTTTTTTAATGCATATTTTATCAACACTTTTTTAGATCTTTTTTGGTTAAGAAGTGATAAAAACAGCTATGTGCTCGCATGCTACGAATTTATTTAAGCTGTAAATTATTATATTTGTATATTTTAATAGAGAGAAAAATAAACTGAAAAAAGGGTGAAACTCACCTTAAAATTTGATTAATTTATTTTTCAGCTATCCGCATTTTCCGACATTTAATTGATTTTGGTTAAAAAATAAAATTATTTTTAATATATTTATGTTTTGACATATTATGTCTTAATGACTAATTGGTAACTCTGTTTGGATTTTTTTCACAAAGAAAACCACAAACCACTGTACATAATTATTAAAAACCATCGTGGGTAGCAATAGGATAAAAATCAAACAAAAGAACGAAAAAAAAATCCTTCTTTTCGGGTCTCGATCTTAACAACTAAACATCGATTTTCCCACATTTTCCAGTATTTTTATTAAAATCGTTTTTCGTCCGTTTTTCTGTACAAAATCAAATCCATGGATGGTAAAGGTTCAACCTAAAAATTGCCCCTTTGGGAAATATTGTAAGAATTAGCTTTGCCTAAAATTTTAAATATTCCCAAAAAAATTTAAAATGTTTCAACTTACTACACCGGGAGATCGTAATAGTCTTCTAAGATCGATTGCTAACTTTAAAAATAACGCAAAAGATTTGCTTCGTCTGCACCACGTAGGGTTCCAGTCCGACATGCCAATTTTCATCAATGAATGCCTTTCTAAAGAAAACCACGATATCTTCAAAGCTACGCACCGCTTGAAGAAACAAAAACAACTTGGGCTGTCTTCACCAGAAAAGGACTAGTATACGCTAAGAGAATGCGTGACGACTCTCCGATCTATGTAGAATCTGTTGCTGCTCTAGAATGAATTGCTAATGGCTCTACCTCCCATAACAGCAGCAAGCATTCATCACAACATAATCACTTTCCATCTTCTAATGAAATCTCCTCACATCGCAGCAATGGGTTTCGGAATACAATCATCACTCAACCAAATACTCCAGGGGAGGAACAAATGATTGTTGACAATTTTCCTTTTGAGTAAATTTTAATGCTTGTGAACAATTTCAAATCTTACTTCTTTCTCATATGCATATACATTCCATTATATTGTCCATCAATTTGGTACAATGCATTGCTAATACTATTAAAAAATTTTATCTTACTGTATCAAATGGAATTAAACAATAACAGAGGTAGAGATTCTAGGGACAATGTGCGCAATATGGTTAAAATATTCTCCAAACAAAAAAATGGCTTAAATATTTGCCATATTAATGCTCAAAGTCTGGTTAAAAAAATCGATGAATTCAGGTACATTTTTGAGAATAGCATGGTTGACATTGTTTGTGGCACTGAAACTTGGTTTAATGTCAGTATGAATGATGAATTGTTTTAACTTCAAGGTTTTAGTATTTTTCGAGCGGACAGAGTAAGCCATGGGGGTGGTGTTGCAATATTTGTGAAGGATGGTATCAAATGCAAGCTAGTATGTAAGTCATCTACGGACTGCATTATAGAATATTTATTTATGGAAATTATGCGTGGGTCTGAAAAAGCTCTGATTGGCTGTGCCTATTGGCCAAATAAAAATGTTGATTTTACTGATGTAACAGATATAATTGAGCAAATTTCAATACCTTACTCTAACATCGTGATTGCAGGTGATTTTAATAGTAATATCTTAAATGAAACTAGTTCAACTTTAAGCATTAAAAGTCTTGGACTACTGCCAGTCAATGATGATACACCAACGCACTTTTCAAATACGTGCAATAATCTTCTTGACTTATTCTTTGTCAATGATATGGAAAAAACGCTATTTTATAATCAGATTTCGGTTGCAGTTTTCCCAAAACACGACTTTATTTTTGTTACATTTGATTTTAAGCCAGATATTTGTCCTCAAAGCTTCAGTTATCGGGATTTTAAGCACATTGAATATGCTTAGTTTGAATGCAGAAGTTGATTCTATCAATTGGTGCTGTATATACAACAGAGATTCTGTCGACAGCCAAGTTGAATTCTTACAAAATAACATTAGTTAACTTTTTGATAACTTTGTTCCCATTAAAACTAAAACAATAATTAATCCTGCAAGACCTTGGTTTAATAGTAACATTAAAAAAATTATTGCTGATCGTAACAGATCATATAATCGATGGAAACGCTACAAGACACCCGAACTGTATAATATTTACTATTTGTTGAAAAAGAAATCTATCGATACTATAAAAAAAGCTAAGATCCAGTTTTATGAAAGCCGTTTCTCATCAATGAAGGATGGGAAAAAAACTTGGAGGGAAATCCGGGGTATAGGAATCGGTAAAAGAACTACTCAAAGCTCCGTCTCTGTAGATAGTGTAGATGATCTCAATGAAAAATTTGCGAATATTTCAGTGCCACCAGTCACTGAAAACTTTTATAAAAATTCCACCAGTGTTACTAGAAGCAACGTTTCTTTTAAATTTAATCATGTTAGTGAGACTGATGTTCTTCTAAGCTTTTTGTCAATAAAACCAAATGCTGCAGGAGCTGATAATATTCACCCGGTTTTCATGAAAGCATTAATTCCCAAACTGCTGTCTTATGTTACCTTTATTTATAATAATGTCTTAACCAGATGTGTTTTTCCTCAAAAATGGAAGCAGGCGAAAATCTTGCCAATACCAAAAAACGATAAAGAATACAGACCTATAGCAATTTTGTCTTATCTTGCGAAAGTCTTGGAACTATTAATTTTCAAACAAATGAATGCACAAATGAATCTCACAAAAAAACTGTCTGATTTCGAAAAAGCAATCAGGATTCAGATCTAAACTTGGATGTGTGACTGCCTTAATTGACGTCGTTGAGGAGATTCGGTCCGAACTGGATGTTAACAAGGTTACCATCCTAACTCTGCTAGATCATTCTAAAGCTTTTGATGCTGTAAACCATGAGATACTTGTCACAAAATTTTGAAAACTTATAGTTTTGAGCCTTGCGCAGCGAAGCTCATTGAATCATATTTGACTGAAAGATTGCAGGCAGTCCAGCTGTGGTGATACGTTGTCGTCATACATTTGTCTAACCAGAGGTGTCCCTCAGGGCTCAGTTCTGGGACATCTGCTTTTCTCCATTTATATCAATGATTTACCTTCTGTTCTAAGTAACTGTGAGATACACATGTATGCAGATGACGTTCAACTGTACTCTTCTTGCACTTTAAGCGACCTAAACAAAACTATAAATGATACTAATGAAAGCCTAGAAAAAGTTAACGACTGGGCGCAAAGAAATGGTTTGGCGCTGAACCCAAGAAAGTCACAATCTTTAGTGATTTAAAAAAAAATTATTAATACTGCTCTGGCCTTCTCAGTACTTTACTCCGCATAAAATAAGAATGCTTATCGCGAAATCATATCTCATTCCTACTCTCCTGTTTGGCTCCGAAATTTTTGGCAATGTGACTCTATTAGTAAGCAAAAACTGAACATTGTCTACAACAACATCGCAAGATATGTCTCTGGCCTTAAACGCTATGCTCGTGTTTCAGAACATGCGAAAAAAATATTTACGATTTCGTTTGACAATTTTTTACAATACAAAACCTTAATCATGCTTCATAAAATCATTTATACAAAAGAACTTGAGTTTTTGTTTAATAAATTAGACTTTTCTCGGTCCAGTAGGAATAATATGATAAAGCTTATTAGACACTTCACTCTTGTATCTGAGCGTCAATTTTTTGTTTATGCCATTTGTCTCTGGAACTCTTTTCCTGTCAATTTACGGAAAATTAGCTATGCTTGTATCTTTAAAAAGCAACTAATGAATTATTATTTGTAATTTCATATAAATCAATCCCAAATTGTTCGTGGGTTTTTTATATTTTTACTTATGTGTTATGTTTCCAATACTCATTTATTTTTTATTTTTTTGTTAAGTATTTATATCAATATGTAACCAGTTAAAGTGTATTCAAAAATGTATTTTAGTATATTTTTCATAATTACTATTTAATTAAACGTCTGTGACTGATGCTTTAAATGTTAAGATAATTTATAGTCTTGTAGCATTAGGATTTTTAAAGTAATAAATAAATAAATAAATAAATGTTTAGTGAATGCATTTTTTATTTACGTGTTTTTTTATGTATTTTACAATTCTTAAAATAAATACATCTACATAGAGAGAATTCGGTGCATTCTTAGCTTTTGAGCTAATAGCGCACATTTATCGACTATGAGCTTGAACTGATCATAAAGAAAGCATATATGAGCAACTTGTGAAAGATGTATTACCAAAATAGTCATAGTTAGGTGAATCTATGATAACTTGCGCATATACAGTTATCTGTATACGCTCTAGTTCGGGATCTAATTAATAATGTTTTCCTTTCTTTTAAGTCGCTGAAATTAGGCCTTCAAGTTTATTTCCTTTTGTATTTAAAAGGTATTATAATTCGGGAATGCTTTGCAAATTGGGATGATAGTAAGCTTAAGCTATTTAATAGAAGATTAAATATCAAATATTTGAAAAATTGAAATAATGATTTACTAGATTAATGTAAATAGCTTATGTAAAATGAAATATGAAATAATTTTTTTTTTACTCGCTGTAATATAATAAAAAATATAATCAATTTTGGCCTTAATTGGCTTTAGATTATAAATTGAGTGAAATAAATAAATTAATAAATATTATGATTTAATTAGTCATGGAACATGCAATTAATATAGAATTGAATTATTTAATATAGAATTTTTCTTATACAGAATTAAAAATATTTTGTTCTATTATTTTCAAAAGCTATTTAATTGTATACATCGTCGCTGCGCCTACAAAAATGGCTATGTGTTTTTCAGCAACTTATCTGGAAAGCAAAAAACTGATTTTTTCAGAGCATTTCTGAATGTTTGGCGGCATGTTTGATAGTCATCGACTAGCTCTATCGGTGTAGTGAGGCTCTTGGTACCTACCTATACGGCGACGCATAACATAGCAAAATTTATCATGCCATATGAAAAAAAGCCAAAACAGAGCAAATACGGTATAAAATAAAAAAAAATTAATTCTAGCCATTGAACCAATCCAACATTTTACAGCTTCACTAAAGAGTGACTCGGTGTTATGTCACCAGAATGCAATTGTCCCACCCACTGGTAGGTGATGTTCAACCAGCACGCCATGGCAATCTTAACACTCGTAATTTTCCTGACTGCCCCTAAATAACATTCTAAAATCTGATTAACAATCCATTTTCACTTTAGCTAGCATTCCCTAGATAGAAAAAACTAGTCATTCATAGTATTAAATACAATGTATTTATAATTACTTAGATATCAACCGGGATTTCTGGATTTGAAATTTATGATCCCGGGATCCATTGAGTGGGTCACTACATATCCTCCTCTGGTCCATTAGTCACCGCATGCTTGTGAGTGACTATGGATGAAAAATTTAAATGATTATTTGTCTACAGAGAAAAATTAATCATACAGGAAAAGTGGGGGCTTACCCGTTTATTTAATTGTTCTCGTAGGTTTTCTGTGGACTTAGAAGGCGGCTAAGGAGAATCAGTGCGATGCTCCTTAGCAATAAAAACTATTTCCTTTCGCACACAGCTTTCTTTACCTTTCTTAGGCGTATTGTTCTAGCGGGTTCCACTATGGACGGTTCCGTATTTTGGGACGTTTTTGGTGGGATTTGCTGGAGCAATATATTTCTATTTTTTCAGGTTTTACTAATTTTTGTTATTTATTAGGTTTTATTTATTTTTGTTAGGTTTTTAATAGGTTTTTACTAATTTTTTGTTAGTATTTCTATTTTTTATAGGTTTTTTCTTGAATGTGTTGCATGAATGTGCTACATACTATGTATTGCATGATATGTCCCAGTAGTTCGCGGCATCATTGACAAACTTTTCGTGATGATTTCTTGAAGGAAGTTTCTGCATGAGCTACTGGACTTAACAAAAATTCATACAAAATATAATGCAAAGCAGCGGCTGTCAGCGCCTAACTTTTTCCACTCTATTACAACAACTTGAAGATATTCATGATTGTTTTAATTCGCCGAATCGTTCAGAGGCTGAGCTGCAACAATACAGCGTTTTCACTTCTTCAACGTTTCGGAAGGAATGTTACTTCACGAATTTTATTTTTCGATTTTAAGTTTCGATTTTAATTCCTTGACGAATTTTCTTTATATTCCTGTCTACTTTTCGTTAAGGAAACTTCCCCAATATTTCGATATTGGGTTCGTGCATGATAAATCCCGACGTTTCTGCATTGCGTCTTGCACGAATTTGGAACATTTATATGAAATTTTCGTCAATGAAATGTATGGCCAAATCAGCATATTTCGTCAAGGATCAAGAAAAATCGTACATGATTCATTTGAGATTTCTTCAAGACTGGAACTACTGGGGTGCTGCATATGTACGTTTGAATGTGTTGCATGCATGTGTTGTATGTATTTTTTATTTTATTTGTCATTAGATTAGCTTACTTCGAATGCGTAGCATTCAGTATTAGAGGTTGGTTAGGTTTTTTAGCTTTTTTAAAGCCTTCTGATGAGACCATGTGGCTATGGTCGAAAAACGTTTAAAGGTAGCCTTTATGCCTACACGGCAAGAATTTTAGGTTTTAGGTTTGTTGTTCCACTCAATATAGATGGGATGTTTATCTTTTTATATATTAATTTTTTTCAGGTTTTTTTATTATTATTTTTCCGGTTTAGTTAGTTTTTAATTTTATTGTATGATTAATGGTGTTTAGTGTTATGTCGAATTAAGGACATGATATTGTATAGCATGTTTTGTATATTGTTTTGTCAAACTATAGACGTGACATTGTATAGCATGGTCATATTTAGGTAGATATTTTAAGAAAAAAATGTTTTCTTAAAATTATAATAGGAATTATAAGTAGTTGGACATTTTTATATAATTTGTTGTAATGCTTAAATTTGAAGATAATTTATTTCTTCAATTTTTGAGTAATATTAAAATCAATAACTAAAGGACATGACCGAAACTTAGTGGCCAATTTAACATGTTTTACCCCGTCTTTAGCCCCCTGCTTAGCGCTTTGGTACAATGTAAATAGTTTTTATTTACATTTTTTATATTTTTCTGTCTTTTTGACATTTTTTGTCTTTTGACACATTTTGTAGGCTTAACTTACAAAAAACTTAGAGTAATGAAAAAAACTTATATAATTAGAGTAAAACTTAGAGTAATGACCGAAACGCTTCGCACTCAAACAATCAAGTTCGAATTCTGAAATCCAATTTTGTACTTAAAGACGAAACACTTTTTCGTAATTTACTTTTTAGTAAATTTTATGACTGAAAAGATTACATCACCTGATAAAATCAGATAAACAAAAATTATATTAAAATAACAATTATTTTGCTATGATTTCTATTCTTAAAAATCATAGCCTTTACGGTCCTTAATTATAGCTATTTTCTAATTTTAAAATATTTAAATTATATAATAAATTTATTTAATAAAAAACGTTATGACTTTTTTTGTGTCACAAAACCCAATATATTTAAAATATCAAATAAAATTTCACTTTATTAAAAAAAACAACATAAATTTATCTCTTAAAAAAATTAAAAAGAAAACAAAAAAATAAACTAGTTAGCTGTTAGTAATAAGTATGATGTGAATGAAATATTCCTTTTATTGTAAAAACCTATAGTATAGTTTTTATAAAACTATTGTTGCTGTTGTTAAAAATTTTGGACTACTTTTTAATCCAAAGTTTGGTTTAAAGGTATTTTTAATCCAAACAGTACTAGTTTTTTATCCAAACATTAGTTTAATTTGGCTGGGTCTCAAACCCAAGTTCCTGAAAAGAACTTACTTGCATTCGTAATGATGCAAAATAAGCGAAACTATGTTAACAACTGAGTTAGACGAGTGGATAAAGTATTGGACCAGCACATCAAAGGACGTGGTTACAAAACACGAACTGGTCAGAACATTTTTTATTTTACTTTAATTTAGCTGGGTCTCGAACCCACGTTTATGCTCGCTTGCTTACTAACTGCAAGCTTACTTGCATTCGTTATGATGCAAAATAAGAGTAAAATTCTTAATCAATGAGATGGACGAGTGGATAAGGTGCTGTACCAACATAACAGGGGACGTGTGTTCAAATATTGAACTGGTCAGAAAAGTTTTTTTATTTTAAGTTGATATTTATTGCTTTTTTAAACTTTTTTCGGATTGAAAACTAATCTTTTATGGATTAAAAAATGTTAAACTTTACCTTAGATTAAAAATTAATCTTTTTGGTGTTGTCCTATATGTAATTCAAAAAAGGTTAAAATTTAATCCAAGATTTTCAACAGTGTGATAAACAGAGTCTTCTAATATCACAACCTGTGTTGTGAACATTGACGATTTTCTTTCATTTTAATGCAAAAAATGTCCCTGCTTTTAATACAGCAAAATGTCATTATTTTAAAATATTGGCATTTCGGAATCCCGAAAAATCCTCTGATCATGAATTACTAGTCCCGAAATTCTGGGATTCACCAAAACCCTTAGGGATTGAAAGCCCTAATCTCAAGTTAGAATTCATAACTGGTCATATATTTGGAAGTTAGAGAAATCATAAGTTAACAAAAGTTATCAAACAATAGTTATACCTTCATTTAACAAGTTATTTTTAAGAAATTCAAGTGAATAATATGGAAAAACTTTTGAAATTGAATAAATCCTTAAGTTATTCTAACTCTTCAAGTTATAAAAGTGAATAAAACGACAGTCTTTTATGTCAAATGTTATGACAGTCTATGAAAATTCCAAGTTTTTATATAATTTTGTATGGATCCGAGATCTCGTGTTCTTTTCGAACTTGTTTACGAGCCCGAGATTTCGTTTTAAATTTTCATTTCGTTGTAGAAATTTTTTTAAAAACATTTTAAAAACAAATAATTTATTTTAAGTTCGCTGGGTAAAAGAGAACTCATAACAATTCAATTCCAAATCCTTGGAAATAGGAATTGGTAATTGGTCCTCTCAATTCCTGAGTAATGTAATTGAAAAAAATCGTTAATTCCATTATAGGAATTGTAATTGTTAATTGAACACCTCACTTACTTTCAATGGAATTGGAAAAAATGGTCAATTCCATTATAAGAATTGTAATTGGTAATTGAACATTTGAATTTCTCAGGAATGGAATTGGAAAAAATCGTCAATTCCATTAAAGGAATTGTAATTGGTAACTGAACACTTCAAATCCTCATTAATGGCATTGGAAAAAAATCATAAATTCTCTTACAGGAATTGTAATTGGAAGTTAACATTTCAATTACTTTTTCATTGACTCAAAACTACTTCATTATGTATAATAAAACTTTATTCGACTCCCACTGTTAGTCGATTAATGATATATTTACAAATAAATGTATTATCGAAGATACCAATTTTTTAATTTAATACCACATTTTGAGTCAGAACAAAATATACAGCTGCTACGCTACCTGGTTAAATTCCATCGACTTTTTGCAAGGTGCTTGGTACACAACTTCCACACCCCTGTAAAAAATTTCATTAATCTACTAACAAAGCAATGTTTTCCAATTCCATTCCTGAGGAATTGAGGTGTCCAATTACCAATTAGAATTCATGTAATGTAATTGCGAAGTTTTTCCAATTACATTCCTGAGAAATTGAGATCTACAATTACCAATTTCTAATTCCTAGGAATTGGAATTGAGGTGGAATTAAATTAAAAAGGAATCATTACAACCTAGCTCTGGCTATTATTATTACATGTTTTAAGTAAAAAGAACTTTATTTGATTTATAAAATAAAAAAATTAATGTGTAAAAACATAACATTTCGAACATTCGTAAAAAAAGTTTTGTATAAAAAAATCTATATATATTTTATATTTTAAAGCACCACAACAAAAACAAATTTTTTGTCCCCAGTTGGAGTTTGAACCCACGAACGAAGGCTAGCTTTTGTTCTTAGGGCCAGTTTTTCAGTACGAGTTTCAATTCTAGTCAAATTAAACCGAGCTTAACACACCAAAATTGGACGTTTAAGCTCGGTTTAGGCAAAAAAGAAACATATTTTATGATAATTTAAGTGAATTTAACCTCAACATATACTAAAATACTTATCTAGTTAAACCGAGTTTAAACGTCCAATTTTGGTGAGTTTAATTTGACTAAAGTTTAAACTCGTACTGAAAAACTGGTCCTTAATGAAGCAAATTAAGCGACGATTAGTTAACAATTGCGATGGTCAATTGGATAAGCTAATGGGCTTGCACGCACCCGAAGTTCGAATCTCCGGATGTTTATTATTTGCAATATCGTTTCGATATCAAGGATTAATAGGCTTTCGATATCGTTAATGATATGTCGATTTTAAGCGAGAACTGCCTTTTTTCGATATCACGACGATATCGTCTCGTGAAGCGTTAACGACATAAGTTATCACCTTTACGATATCATCTCGATACAGCGGCGGATCTGGAAAAAATCTTGGGGGGGGGGGGTAAATTACCAAAGTCACACATTTTCGATTTGAGAAAATGTTGTCTTTTTACAAATAAAAAAATTGTACTTTTTTGAATTGAAATTATCGAATTGTGTAAGAAGCAATTTTTCCAGACACATACACGCACATTTCCGTATTTATTTATATTTCCCTTTTTCTGGAATATCTTAGCGAAAAGTAAATAAAAACTCTAAATTTGACTAATTTTGGAATTAAGGTTGATTTATTAAAATTTTTCACATTTATTCCATTATAAAACATTGCACAATTAAGTTTTCAAATATGTGCAATGAAAAAACATAGTACTTTTCAATAAAAAAAATAAAGGAATTTGAAACTTATTGTTCTGACGTTACGACTATGATATGGTACACTTTGAAAAATAAATGAACAATACAAAATGTTTACTGATTATTAGATAGTCATTAGATAGAGACAAAATTATATGACAAAATCATCGCAGTGCTTCTTTTTTGCGGCAAAGTTATCAATAACTTCGTTAATATTTATTTTAATGTCTCTATGTATATGCAATAATGCGAGTCCATTCAATAGTTCTTGTTGCATAGTTGAACGTAACCATGTTTTTAATCGTCGCAGTGTAGAAAAACTTCGCTCAGCTGTTGCTACACTGATAGGAAGCGTGGCAAAGATAGCAAACGTTTTAGAAATTAGTGGAAAAATGTCATTGTCACAAAGAGTAAAAACGGTGTTGATATCATTAACCTTAGTTTCGCTCTCCCATTTACACTGCCAAATTTGAAGTTCATGAAATAATTGAATTGGAATTAGTTCCTTATTACCGTCACAAAATGGAATTATTATCTTAGAAATGTTAACACTCAAATTGTTTAGCTTTTCATTGTTGTGTTTATCAATTATGTTTAGCAGGATTTCGTTTACATATAGTTTTTGGAAAAATTTTTCGCTGAAACGAGCCGCCATATCAGCAATGATATCATCTAGTAATGGTATAAATATGGAAATTCGAAAGTAGTCTTCTGGTGTTGAAACGCTGACATTACAACGATGACCCTGTCTTCCAGCAATACGAGGTATATTAATTGATATACTTAAACTCAAGTATACATATTTTTTTCAGGTGATTACAGATCATGTTATTTTGCAAGCAAAATGGTCCTACTCTTCTCGCATCGCTTCATAAAAACGCCACGTACACACAAATGACGTCACAAAACAAAAAAAAACAAATTTTTTTAAAAGTTTTATAATAATTGAAGCGCTCTCGCGAATAACGTTGTAAACGACAAAATTGTAATTGTTCACTTGTATTTATTTTACAAGCACTTTTATTCATTTTTATTAACTTTTTTTAGTATGCGATAAAAATACCCCAAACTGCTCAACTGCTTACTCAGTTCAGTTTATATATAATATAAGAGAGTGATTCTCACAGTTATTCGCAAAAAAAAAAAATGTCGTCTACAACGTTATTCGCGATTATGCTTCAATTGTTGAAATCAATAAAAAAACTTTATATCAATACCTCTGACCATTTTTTTTTTGTAGTATTCTTTCAAAAAACGCCTTTAGAATCGCTTATGTATACATAAAAGTACTCTTAAGTTGTGGGTACAATTATTTACTTCAAATAAAATATTAAAAATAAAGTATTTAAAAGTTCTTGGGGGGGTAATTACCCCCTTTACCCCCCTTGTATCCGCGCCTGTCTCGATATCAAAACGACATTGAAATTTCGATATCGTTTCGATATCGCAATTAATATGTTTTAGATATCGTTTACGATATGTCAATTATTATAGAAAACAGCACTTTTTCGATATCATAACGATATCGTCTCGTATATCGTTTTCGATAGAAATTATCTAATTTACGATATCATCTCGATATCGAAACGCATCGTTTGGTTTGCTGGGCAGTTATATACTGAAATAATTTAAGAAAATACCATTTTGCAAGTATATGTTTTTATATTAAATACGTACAAGTTTATGGATGTAAAAATCTACATCTCAGGGTAGAACTATGCATTTTTTTAGAAAAAAAGGATTTTGGTTAAAGTCATATACACGCAAAAAACAAAAGCCGTCGGAATGAAGTCCTTATAAAGAGATCGAAAAATTAAAAAGTTATATTTCGTAAGCAAGATTTAAGAAGATGCCACACAGACAGAAAACGTTGCCTTTTATGTATGTGGCAACGTATGTGACCAGCTTAAGTGCTTAATTAATAACTATTAAATTGCAATAATATTTAAATCTCATCTAACTTATCGATGGGGTTATAGCAAAAGTGGTGTGAGTGTGTGGGCATGAGTTTGTCTATGTGTGTGTGTGTGTGTAAGTATGCGTTAAGCATGCATTTAATAGCAATTAACAAGTTGAAGTTGAAAATTGCTGGAAGTTTTTTTCTATCTACCATTTCTGATCTCCGCAGAGCTAGCTGCGGATAACTTCAGAGCGCCATCCAGCAGGCGTTAAGAATCAGCGTCCAAAGCCTTGAATACGTGTTTTACATTTCTTGTGTTTTCTGAACAATTTAATTTAGTTGTGCGTGGTTCACAACAGCAGCTTGTTGAGGGGACTGGCTGGTGACTTGGCTGCTCTCTTCGCATTGTACGCAGGTACAATCTGACTGGCAGCACTGGCTACTAGCCACTGGTAGCACATTCCACGCGTTCAACACAACGCTGTCAATAACGATTAGAGTCAAAAGTCGGAACATTTAGTTAAAGTTTTTTTTTTCTTTTTTGTAAGGTGTCTGCGTTGGTCTCAAAATATAAGTTTTTTAGATCAGAAAAAAAAATTTCTTCCACAGTTGTAGCAAATTTATACATTTTGTGGCGGAACCAACAAAAATAAAAAAATAAAAAATATTTTCCATGTAGTAATCACGGCAAGTCACGAACGCATACAGAGCATTTTCATCACCCGCCGCCAACACTGTTCTACGCAATTCGGTGTTCCGCGTGCTGTCTCGCAGAATGAATGTGCCAAACGCAGTCATTGAATTACTCCGTGAGATGTATGCAATTTCCTCACGCGAAAATAATGGCAGCCACTTGTCCCACAAGAAAAGAAATAAAACCAAAATAAAACTTCAGTGATCTTGAGTTATGCGAGGACTAGTGCTAATTTGTAACTATTTTAGTTTTTCTACTAATTTTGTACAACCGCTAAAGTGACGTGTAAATTTGTAGATCTAAATTTAATTAAAACATATTATTATTTATTTATTCATTTATTTAACTATTAACATTTATTGCTACTGAGTTGTTATTAAATATAAGTAAATGGTTCATTTTTGATAGTTACTTCTGATCTATTTTTTTTAATTTTACATTAATGTAAATTGTGAGCTACTTCCATTATATAAATTGCGACTTTTTTGCTATTTGTTTTTTCAGTGTAAATTTTTTGACACCTCACGCGTGATTCGTAACATGTATCAAAGCCAAAAATGCTCAGTTAAATTTGTCATTTCACCATGAATAGACTAATAGAAGGAACAGCGCTTGCAAACCATTGAATTTTATTACCAAAATTCATTGGCGTCGGAAGCGGGGGGCAAGGGGGCAGTTGCCCCCCACTTTTTTAGCTAGATAAACAATTTAACAAGAAAATTTCAAAATATCAGTTTTTTTACAACGATAATATTTTTGTATTATATATTTTCCTCTTCTTTCTCTCTTCTTCATAAGCATGCTTGCGGATAACCATTTTCTTTCTCTGTGTTTGCGAAAAGATAGAACAAAATTTAGAGTTTCTACTGCAAACCCACCACTTCAGTTTAAAAGCACGTTTAAGTTTGTAGCTTTATACTGTAGTATTGTAATCGAAGCCTTCAACGGAAAAGTGCCTTCTGAACAAAATCTAAAAACAAAACTAGATCTTTATGCAGATGACTTTGATGTGAGCGACCTCCACGCGCAACTTAAATTGCTGAAGCAATATCCTGGCCAAACAACTTAAAATTGTAGTGGCATTGTATCCCAATTTGCAAAAAATTCGGATACTGTAAAAAAAAATATTAAATGAAGTTGAAAAACTTATTGCTTTGCTTTTAACTGTGCCTGCATCAGCAGCTTCATCTGAGTGTTCTTTTAGTGCACTAAGACGACTTAAAACGTATCTTCGAGCAACTATGTCACAGAAACGACTCACTCATGCGACACTTATACACATTCACAAAGATAAAACCGAAGAATTGAATTCGATGGAGGTGGTGAAAGAGTTTGTTTCTCGCAAGGACAGAAAGAAACATTTTGGAATAATTTGTACCTTATTGCATTTAAACCATGTAAAGATATAAAGTGGTGAAAAAAATAATAGTAACAACATTAAAATTTGTTTGAATAGCTTCCTTGCGTAAATTGAAACATTCCAATTTGATGTTCACTACTGTAACTCAAAGTTAACTAACGGTACATTCTAAGGCTACTTGCATTTGCTTCTTTTTCAAATCATTTTCATTTAAAATTCGTTTGAGTGATACAGGTACCTGTTTGATTTGAAAAAAAAAATAGAAACAAGTTCAGTTTTTGCGTTTGATCTGGTAAGTAAAATTTTAAACTATTTTTTTAAGCGAGTTTTATATATAGATAGTCCTTAAAATACAAAACTTTATTATTTCGCCAGCTTTTATATGAAAATTTTTTACAAAATTAACTGCAATGGGGCGTGGAAACCACTCAACTGAAACGGAGCAGAAACTAATAAAAAATCTTCGCAAAAGTGGAAAAACAATGGAAGAAATTGCGAAAATGATGAAATGCTCCAAGAAAAAGGTTTTTACTGCAATAAATGCTGGGAAAAAAGCTGAGAACAGGGGACGAACGCGAAAAACCACAGAACGCCAGGACAAACTGTTGGTACGTTGCCGTAAAATAAGCCCTTTTAAATCTTCTGAGGAACTAAAAAGGGATTTAAATATCGAAGTTACCAGTAGAACTATCAGAAACAGATTAAGAGAAGCAAATTTGCCGGCAAGAACTCCACGAAAGGTCTCATTCTTATCCGCAAAGAACATTAAACTGCGACTTGCGTTTGCTAAACGACACGTCGACCGATTAAATTGGAAAAATGTCTTGCGGTCGGACGAAACAAAAATAAATTTGTTTGGATCCGATGGAAAAGTTTATGTACGACGTCCCCCAAATTCGGCCTATGACCCAAAGTACACCAAAAAAACTCTTAAACATGGCGGAGGGTCTATCATGTTATGGGGCTGTTTTTCCTCAAACGGTGTGGGTCCAATTTATTTGATAGATACAAAAATGTGTGCACCAGATTATGTCAATATATTAAAGACAACGATGCTTCCATTCGCGGAAGAGGAAATGCCTCTTAAATGGGAATTCATGCAGGACAACGATCCAAAGCATTCATCGAAGCTCGTAAAGAAGTGGTTTAGCGACAATAGTGTTCAGGTAATGGAGTGGCCATCGCAATCACCGGACCTTAACCCCATTGAACATCTATGGCGGGTCTTGAAGAAACGGCTGGGTGACTTTAGAGCACGAAATAAACAACAACTTTGGGAAAAAGTCAAGGAGCAATGGTATTCAATACCGCCGCGAACATGCGAAAATCTAGTGAATTCTATGAATCGTAGATGTATTGAAGTAATACGAAAAAAAGGCGGGTCCACCAAGTATTAAGTTAAAATAATTTTGATTTCTTGTATACTATATGGAATGATAAAATATTTTTTTTTATTTTTGTTTCTATTATTTTTTCCAATAGTAAATTGGAAAATATAACAGATTTTTATGTTAAGTTATGTTAATGTTGAATTTCATTAATTTTTCGATAGACAATGTAAGTAAAGAAAATATTTGCATACTTCTTTTTTTTAAGTTATTAAATAAAAAAATGTATAAAAAATATATAAAAAAATTTTGCTTGTTTCTATTATTTTTTCCACCACTGTACATAGTCTTGCTTTATAAAAGCAACCATTATTTCTTATATTTTCATATTACCATATGAAAGATCCTTTAAAGAATGATCTCTAAAATTGAAATTGGATGAAGTTTAAAAGTAATGAAATTTTAATATTTTTTATATATTTCTATATTTTTTTTTATTTTAAACTAAAATAAAAAATTTTTTTATTCACATTCATATTTCTTTGAAGAAATTTTGGTGAAATTTTTTGCACCACCATTTGTACTGCCCCCCCCCCATTTGTACTGCCCCCCAGATGAAATTCGCTTCCGACGCGCTTGCCAAAATTCGTTCTCTGGGGGAAATGTGTTTCGCAAATTACTTCCATTTTATGGTCGTCATAATCGACCCACCGAACAGGATATTCAAGCTACTGTGACCAAATTTCACATCAGTTTCACTTTATTGGACATTAATCCACCAACCCGTATGCGGAGAGTGCGTATAGAGGAGAATTAACTGCTGTTCGGCCAGTGCCAATAAACATCGCGATATGTAAATTCGTTGCCGTTGTCAACAAATGGGCTTGTGCTATTTGACCACGTGGAAGATTTTACGCAAGGACATCGGTATGAAACCACACAAAATGCAGCAGATGAAAGAACTGAAGCCAGATGATCCACCACAATGTCGTTTGTTCGGTGAATGGGCCTTCGAAAAGATGGATGAAGATCCACTTCTTTATCGAAAAATTGTCTTCAGCAACGAAGCTCATTTTTTGGCTCAATGGGTACGTCAAAAATAGAATTGCCGAATTTGGTGTGAAGAGCACCCAGAGGTAGTACAAGAGCTGCCAATGCACCCTGAAAAATGCACTGTTTGGTGCGGTTTGTGGGCCTGCGGAATCACTGGACTCAAATTACAACGTTGTAGTCAATTGATCAAAGTACCGTGCAATGATTACCGACTTTTTTTGCCCAAAATGAAAGAATTGGAATTGGTTGATATGTGATTTCAACAAGACGGTATCACATGTCACACAGCATGCGATACCATGGACCTATTGAGAGGCGAGTTTGGTGAGCAATTAATCTCTCACGTTTTGGAGCAGTCTATTTTTCGATTTCATCCATTCCATTTTGAAGCAGTCCAGCAGCAGACTAGTTATTTTTTGTGGGGCTACGTGAAGTCTTTTGTGTACAGGGACAAGCCAGACACAATTGCAGCCCTGGAAGACAACATTACAGCTGTCGTTGGTGAGATACCGGCCAAAATGCTGGGAAAAAGTATGCCAAAATTGGAGCTTACAGATGGACCACTTCAGGCGTGGTCGCGGGCAACATTTACATTAAATAATCATTAAAAAGTAAATGGCAGGCATTGATGTATCGCTTCAAATAAATAATAAATTAACTATTGCAAATTTTGTTTTTTTTTCTTTAGCTTTCAAAAACCAAACGTTTAAAAAAGCACCCTTTAGTAAGTAAAATAGTACTTGATACCATAGTAAGTACTAACTATATCAAGTGAGTTTTGAATAAGGTAACAAAAACAACAACAACTCTGAAAAGATTCAATCACACAGCAGACTAGACAGACTGTTTCGGAAGCGGCTAAACTCACATCATCAGTAGTCTTGAGTGATTAAGCTGCGCCCAACCCATTGCTTAAGTTTTATATGATTTGACACTAGTTCGAACAAACTCCTTTGTTGCTCTTGTAAGAATTTATTTTCTCATTGGCCATTTTATTATACGACGACAAGGCAGTAAGTATTTTTAGATCAAGCCTAAAACTCTACCAGAGATTGTGTCTATTCCAGTTGCCTCTTATTTTTTCGCAATTCTTTCGAGTTCGAAGAATTTTCCGAATAATGTTTAGTTAATAGTGTTTATAATATAAAATAAAAGCCAATATGAGCCAATATAAATTAAAATAGTAATACAAAAATTTTAAAATTTCCAGTACCTGCTCATTGCGAGAATATTTGGGCGGTAAAAAAGGCTTCTTACATCAGTTATGGGTATGCACCTGTGTTAAAAAAAAATACGTTTACCTAATAAATTTGCAAAAATGCAATATAGGCAATAAAAAAAAGAGTTTCAACATTAGGTCAGTACAAACTGAAGTGAAGTGAAAGAACGTTTTCAAAACGGTTTTAAGAAAAGTGTCTAAAAAACAAAATAAAAATCAGTTATAGTTCAAATAAAAGAGAGATAAAAAGTAAAAAAAAAATTTGTATAAAAATTAAAAACAAAAGAAAAATGGAAAAATGTATTTTTAGGTCTGGATTTATATTAAATAGTCATGGAAGTGCCTGCTACAACAATCGCTAACAAGCTAGATGGCGATGAAGGAGATGGCGACAAATTGTCTCTGAATCGGTCCTTGAAATTCTGCAAGCAAAAGTTTGAAGAAAAGTGGAATAGAGCACAAAGAAAATAACAACGATTTTCAAGCGAGAATGCTTGCTTGGCTGGTCGAATCAAAAACGAAACCTCTTTAAAAAAGTCCCATAAAGAGTTCAATGAATTAACTGAAAGGAGAAAACGAAGAAAAACGAAAGAAATACGTTACCATCTCACTAAAGAGGAACTGACATTTGCTGCATCACTGAGCCAAAGAGCAGCTGGAAATAAGGATGCCGCTGAAGTTATTACACTCAAAAATATTTGTGTATAAATTGTGCGTCCATTCTACAAGTTTTATTTGTATTAATCAGCTATCCCAGCTCAGACAAAATATTTTTTTTTTTCGTTATAAGATATTATAATCATTCGTAAATATAACAAATGTATTCGTACAATATACATTTGTTTCTTTACGAATACGAATAAAATATTCGTAATATGTACTAATATACGTCGATTCTACGAACTCTATTCGTAGTTTTCAGCTAAGGCTGTAGCCTACTGATGGAGTGCGTGGCCCGTAAGCTTAAGGGAAGGTTCTCCTGGATTTTTTTGAAAAAATCCATTTTTTACATAAAATGAAAGTTACATATATGTAGAATGTTTGTGCCAAGGGATATTTCAATACGACGCGTATTTCTCGAGCTAGAGCGTGTCAAACGTACCCATGTCACGCGCGCGTACCAACTTTCTAAAAACTTTAAACGAGTTTTTCTCGGAACCATGTTTTCTAATCTAACGGACAGCACAGGGCTTGTTCTATTGATCCGATTTCCTTCATTCAAAGAATGTTTGAAAGTATATACTTTTTTGTACGCCTAGAACCTAACATTGGCATAAAAAATTGTTTATTTATAGTTTTTAAACGAGATCTAAGTAAAAAAAAAAAGCAAAAAATTTCAATTTTTTTTTAAAGTCCATAAAATTGGTTTTTTTTACCAAACTTAATTGAAGTTAGGTTCCAGGTATATGAAATGTTATCAATTTTAATAAATTTTATACATTTCTCATTTCAGTTCACTACCTGAGGCCCCACACTGTCCGCGGGAGGTCGATGTTTTGCGCGCAGAGGTCGACGAGATCCGCCATTTTCAAGCCGCCATTTTGAATTTTTCAAATATCTTTTTTTTTTTACTCGTCAATAAACCACGAATCAAAGTTCAAAAGCATAAGTTCGTATGTCTTTTCATTTTCCCACAAACCATTCTCAAATTTTGCTTGTTTTTCGGCCAAATCCAAAAAAATTCAGGAGAACCCTCCCTTAAGAGCCGACGTTCAAATTCCAGCTCAGACAGAATATTTTTTTCGATATATTTACGAATGATCATAATATCTTATAACGAAAAAAAAATAATTTTTTTGCTGGGATTTGAACCTCGGCTCTTAAGCTTACGGGCCTCCACCAGTAGGCTACAGCCATATCTGTGGTATCTTATAACGAAAATTTTTTTTTTCGTTATAAGATATTATGATCATTCGTAAATATAACGAAGATAAAAATATTCTGTCTGAGCTGGGACTTGAACCTCGGCTCTTAAGCTTACGGGCCACGCACTCCACCAGTAGGCTACAGCCACTTTACAATGGTAAGGTTCCTTATACTCTTTAGTTGTTCGACACATAAGCCTGAACGATTTCGGTTTTCAACTTTTTAAATGCAACTAATAATTCGAAATACGAATGAATTGTTTCTACTAATATTATTTTTCATCCGTAAATAGTACGAAAACATTAGTAAATACTTCAAATGTAATAAAAGAAATTACGAAGTTATTCGTACGAGAAATTTACGAATATTATTATCTATAAGTACACAATCATTCGTGCAATGCACTAATACGAATTGATTTATTTTTGTTTACGAATATCATTAGTATATAAAACAATATATTCGTAGATACTACATCAGGTTTACTACATCACAATTAAAATATTTGACTTTATATGATTTAAATACAATATCTCAATGTTTGATAGTTTAAATCATACTTGATTTTAAATACAAATTCTAGTTGTTTGATAGTTTAAAATCGTTTATTGAGCTTAAGGTCAAAGTTAGAACAATTAATTGTTCTAACGAATCTTTCCAAAGAAACAACAACAACAATAAAGTTTTTCAATATGAAAAGGGAAAAATCACTAGCTGATCTTATTGCAATTTCGGCCTGGCTAAGGCTAAAAAATGTGAAATTATGAAATTGAGAAAAACTGAGAAATTGACACTTCAAATCTCATCGCCCTGTTGGTGCAGTGCGTTAGTGCGCGCTTGCACGGGTATCACAAAGATTTCTGATGAAGCCCTTAGCCAGGCCGAAATTGCAATAAGATCAGCTACTGATTTTTTCCTTTTCATATTGAAAAACTTTGTTGTTGTTGTTCTTTCTTTGGAAAGATTCGTTAGAACAAATAATTATTCTAACTTTGACCTTAAGCTCAATAAACGATTTTAAACTATCCAACAACTAGAATTTGTATTTAAAATCAAGTATGATTTAAACTATCAAACATTTAGAATTTGTATTTAAATCATATAAAGTCAACATAATAAATATAGAGGTCATTTAGGAAAAAACTTTAATTAAAATATTTTGTATTTTGTATCGTTCGTAGAAATTTTATTAATGCATTTTTCATCTCCAAGAAAAGCAAAAATTTTAAAGAGAACAATATCAGAGTCTGAAGAAAGCCCGATAGAGAAAGATACACCAGAAGAAGCACTGGTAATTTTTGTTTATGCTGAACTTGAGAAGAAGCAGTATTTAGTTATACGCGATGCCAATAAAAATTTGTTTCCGTACTATTTTCTGCTTAAAAATTCAAAACTGACGTGAAGACGCCATAGCGATAACGAAAACATTGGCAGAAGTGAAACTGCAATCTCTTTTGTACAGGGACCGAAAATAACAGTTATTTTCTAAATTTCTATTCAAAAAGTCAAATGGAAAAAGTAAGTCTATTCGATATTTGAATATAGTAATGTGATGCTTGTTAGCTAAGGAATAAAAATATCTAATGATTTTAATTTATCTGATTTTTTTTTTAAAAAGTCAATAAATAATCGTTATATTTTGACCAATTTTATTTCGATCAAAAATAAAAGTTAAAATTTTACATCTATTTTTTTGATCATATAAAAAAGTAAAAATTTGACTTTTGTTTGGTGATTGTTGTTTGTTGGTAAAAAATAATAGTTAAGACTTTACTTTTATTTTTTCGATTAAAAATATAAGTTAAAATTTTACTTTTATTTTTTCGATCAAAAGTAAAAGTCATATATTCATTCCTATATCATCTGCTTGCAGTCGCTGCAGTTTGCGAAATAAATGAAAACAGAATGTGCAATGATAAGCAACTGAGCAATGTAATGCAACTATATGAAGATCGATAGCAATGTTTTTATCTCTGTGCAAAAGTGTTACGAATTTAGGTCTAAAAGAATAAATAAGTGATCTATTAACTGTTTTGAAAATTGAAACTATTATAGTAGTTAGTAAGAAATAGATCTGTAAAATTTTTTAGTCTCTATTTCTGATAGGAAAAATAAAAGTAAAATTTTAACTTTTATTTTTGTTCAAAATTTTTTATGTTTTTTATAATTTTTCGATCAAAAATAAAAGTGAATTTTAAATTATATTTTTGATCGAAAAACTAAAAGTCAAATTTTAACTTATATTAGTGATCGAAAAACTAAAAGTCAGATTTTAACTTTTAGTTTTGATCGAAATGATAAAAAAAATCAGTCAAAAAATAACGATTATTTGTTGATTTTTTTTGGAAAAAAATCATAGCCGTTACGGTCCCTGCTTTCGGACCATGCAACTACAAGGCTTTGTAATTATATTGATTAGGTATTGCAGCGCATTAGTCCCGAAGAACGGCATTGCTTGGAACTTGAAATCAAATGGGGTTGCGATGGATCTCACCAATACGCCAATAAATAAAAATTGCAAGACGAAAACGACAGCAATGCAAACATATTGGCAAAGCTCTTGAGTGTCTATTCAATTAATTGCAACTGCGAACGGGAAAAGGGATGGATAGTCGACTAGTGGATATTTACGTAAAATATTTTTCCTTTTTGAAGTCGATTACTGATTTCAGTAATCAGTAAAAAACCGGTTTTTTATCGACTATTTTCGGTATTTCGTCGATTAAGAAAATAAATGTCGTATGTGAAAATTGTTACTTTTGAGATTATTGAGAAACAGGGGCTATAATTCCAAATATAGCGGAGCAATAGTCTTCAGAATTTCAGGCCTATTTGCAGACACATTCCACAATAGATTACGTTTTTTGTGGTCTTACCGCTATTTTTTAGAATGTATATCCAATTTTTCTCAATAATCACAAAAGTGAAAATTTTAGCATACGTCATTTATTTTCTCAGGCGACGATTGGTGAAATTTGTATTTATTTATATTTAACTAGTTGTATTTTGGTCAAATATCGAATTCCAAACTCCAAAGCTATTCGATATCGCAAATTTCGGTTGTATGGGAGGTGACCCCTTGTCCAAAGCCCATAAAATGTTATCAGTGAAACGGCACGTGTAAATTGTGTTCAAATACCGAAGCAGTGCTACCTATAATTCCAAAGCCATTTGAAATCAAATATTTTGGCTGTATGGGAGGTACCACGCCCCCTTTTCAATATTAAAACCTTCCTTGGTGTGTGTTTAATAACTTCCTGATTATTGCAATTTGGTAATTGCATAACTTTGTGGTAAGTAAAATTCTAGGTTAAGATTTTTTTTGTTAGAAAAATTTTGTTTTGTATAGAATCATGCAATTTGCTTAAAATTTCAAGGAAATGACACCACAAAAAGTTTCGTACCAGAAGCACACAGAAAGTTTTTAGTACTAATTTTATTTTTTGGTGAAATAGAAAAAAAAAATCAATCAAAAGTGAAAGTTCTGGTGCATAACCTAAACACAAAAATAACAACAACAAAAAATTAACTAATTGTATTTAGCAAAAAACTTTGGCAAAAATATTTGTTGATGAAAAAATATTGAAAAGCAAAAATTGCTTTTTTAATCTTCTTTCATATGTTTAAATGTAGGGTTGTTTTAAAGTTTCTATAGAAAAAATTTAAAAAGTTTCATACGATCGAAAAATCAAGCCTATCATAAAAATTTATGATTTTAATTTTTTATTTTTCTTCATTTTGTATTTTTATAATTTTGTTTTCATAAAAACTAGTGGTGAAGTAAAAGAATCATAACAATTTCTCAATTCGTTTCTGAGTTATACTCTCAAATACTCCTTTAAACACTGCCACAGCACTAACAGCGCCACCTACCGGGTCAAACTTTAGACTTGAAACCAGGGCTGTGGAGTCGGAGTCGGAGTCGTGGAGTCGTGGAGTCGGAGCCGGAATCGGAGTCGGAGTCGGAGTCGCGAGTTTTTTTAGCGACTCCGACTCTGAAAAATAATTTTTCAAATATTTTCCAAAATAAAAATTCTTTCAAATTTTTTTTTTCAATATTTTCTATTTTCAAATATTTGCCTTTTCTTACAGAAGTTGACTAAATCTTTTGTAATGAATTATTTTTTAGTTTATTTAATTTGAATTATTTTTTTTGTTAATTTTTGTTGTGTTTTTGGTAGAATAAAAACGTTAAAAATTTAAAATAGACTTTTACCAAGCATTAAAGGAGGTGGAGAGATTTGACCGTTCTTCAAATTTAGCAATAATAGATGCAATTCCAAAGTACCCTGAGATTATCCAAGATGCTGCTATGATCGCCACGGCATTGCCACCGACACAAGTCTCCGTAGATCGATTATTTTCTACACTCAGAATCGTCATTTCCGATTTGAGAGCATCAATGAAGCCAGATATTATTGAGGCTATCCTATTTTTAAAAACAAATAATTTTTGAATGAATAATTTTTTATTTTAGATTAACTACTTGAAGTTTTGTTATTTTATTTTAAGTTTTGTTATTTTAAGTTTTCGTTATTATAGTATTTTGTTTATTATTAAAAGAATTAATAAAAATTAATAAAATATTTAAAAAATAAAATGTTATGTTGATTTATTTTTGTCTTTCGTCGTAGTCGGAGTCGGAGTTGGAGTCGGAGTCGGAGTCGGAGTCGGAGTCGGAGTCGGAGTCGGAGTCGGAGTCGGAGTCGGAGTCGGAGTCGGAGTCGGAGTCGTACTTTAAAAATTTCGGCGCTTGGAGTCGGAGTCGCAACTATTTTTTGACGACTCCACAGCCCTGCTTGAACCATCTACAGACCCAGCCGCACACACACACCAAATTTCATCAAAATTGGTCCAGAAGTTTAGGAGGAGTTCAGTGACAAAGCCACGTACATAAGAATGTTATATATAAACATATAATTTTGTTAAAATAACAAATAGGTTTGTAGCGATAACACTCATTTTCCTGTTAACGACGCAGCAAACTTTAAGAAAACAATAGGGGTATTCACGATTCAGTGTTCTTCATCGCGTTATGTGATGAAATTTTATAAACGAATCTGGTTTGAGAGTATTTCGTTTGTTCTGATGATTTTTTACGGGTTTTACGATTTTAGTGCGAATACTAAAACCACAAAAGACAAATAACTTCATTTTAGTTTTGGCTTTGGAGCGGATTGTTGGTAAAAAGTAAAAACATTTTTTGTAAGTGAACCGGTATTTTAAGAGTAAAAAACGAAGTTTAACTGGATAAAACACACAGTAAGTACAAATAAAATATGATTAACTATCAGTTAATCGGGAATAGTTCACAGGAAGTCTTTGTTCAAAACTTTTGTTTTTGAACAAAATTGTGGCAGTTTCATAAGTTTTTGATTTTTTGCTTGAAAGAACTTGTGTTACATTAAATAAAAACTCAAAAAACAAAAATTAGCTTCCACAATTTCATCACAAAAAATTTTTTTCACGATTTGTCAACATCACGATTTATAGCAGCCACAAAAGGCGTTGTTATGGTCCCACCACGATTCGGCTATCATAACCGAATTCCTCTCACCATTGAAAGTTTTTACAACTTCCTGTGAGGTTGTCAAAACCTAAATAGCAACTCTGAAGGGAGGATATATATTAGGGTGGGTCAAAAAATCAATTTTTTTTAAAGTGACACGGAAAAATGGGTTGCTAGACACCTTAAAAAAATTCTCAACAAATATGAGCTCTTAACTTTATAAGAAAATGCTCCGAATGGTTATTTTTTTTTCTCAATCCAATAGAAAAAAATTCATACCTCATCATTATTTGATTGTACAGAAAAATGTTTTCCAAGAATTTTGTAGGAAATTTAATGCTCTACAAAAAGCTATCCCATATTTTTTCCGTAAGCCTCACCATTAGATTGATATTGAAGATTTTAGTTTGATTATTTAAAGACATATTTAATTTTTGTTTATGAATTCTATAACTCCACATTAAATGACTATTATAAAATGCGCAATACAAATTTTTGTGGGAAATTAACTAATCTAAAAAATGGTAAAAAAGCGTTCAAAAGATATTCATCATCAAACTTTCATGTGTACTGATTTTAAGAGTTTTTGATTAGATAATCGAAAAATTTCAATTTAATTTATTTAAAAATGCAAACTCCGTTTTCCAACTTCCTGGGAAAAATTATTCAGAATTGGGCTGAGTATTAATACCATATATATAAATTTTATCATTGTAATTATAATTTAAGCCTATAAATTGGCGATTTCACTTTTTGGGGTTGTATGGAAGGTGGCCATGTAATTCGGTGGATTCTAAAATTATTTAATGGACCATTTCGTATGATATGGTTTTACATAATTATGTGTACCAAATTTAATTTAATTATCTTAACTCCTTGTCTGTTAAGGAGTTAGATAACAAAAGACTGCCACGTTACAGATCTTTAATTGCTCCCCATTTCTACACCTATTCTTATAGATACTTAATTTTTTCACTGATTTATAAAAAAGACTTCGAAAACCAACAGAAAATGCTACTAATTGACTTTTTAAACGCGATGGATATAACAGAAAAAACATTTAAGAAAAAAGGCTGACGTTACAAGAAAAAGCAGCCCACTTCATAGCCATGAAAAGTATATCCAAAGCAAATATTTTCCAAATTTTTTTACTTTTTTTGATAAAAAATATTTTATTCTACAAAATCAAAAATCTAAAAATCAAAACAAAAACCATTACATTCTTTTTTATATTCACCTTTTTCTTGAAGTCTATTTTTTTGCATTTTCACTTTTAAGAGTCACTTACAAAATGTCGTTAAATTACCCCAAAACAATTTTTCGGATTTTTAATGTTTATTGTGGCAGATACTGTGGAATCTGTGCCTATTCGAACTGCTAACCAAGAAGTGCGATATTTACAAAAAAACAATATTTTTGGTCCGTTGTGATACCACAGAGCGGAAGAAGGTAGTAATCAAGTAAAACTTTTGTGTAGGATGTGCTGAATGTGGCAGAAGCTGTAGAAACATGTGATATTAAATCTGAAGCAAGTGTTGTGTCTTGACCTAAGACAAATCAAGTTACTAAGCGTTCCCCTTCACAAACTTTTCCTAACACCACCAAATACAACTTTTCGTCGTTAATTCATATGTTTTTAAGTTCCTTCGATTAGGAATTAGGAAATTAAGGTTATAGCGTAGGTACATTCGTAGGCCCAGCCAGGATTTGAACCCGGGACCCTTGAGCGATAGTCAAGCGCGCTACCACTAGACTATAAAGGCCATCTATTACAAAATCTTAAAAATACTATAACTTTGATTCCAGAGCACATAGAGATTTCTAAAGACTCTTAAATTGAAGGTGTTGAATACACTCACAGAACTGACGATGCTATCAAAACTTCGATTCTTCTAGCCGTAATATTACGGTTCTCAAAAAATTTAATAGGCGAGGCTCTGACAACTTCCATAAGGGCTGTTAGATTCCTATTTAAGAGATGCCCTGCCGGTTTTGACAACCTCACAGAAAGTTGTAAGAACTTTTAATGGTGTGAGGAATTCGGTTTTGATAGCCGAATTGTGGAGAGGTCATAACAGCGCCTTTTGCGATGGTGAGAGGAATTCGGTTTTGACAGCCGAATTGTGGAGGGGTCATAACAGCGCCTTTTGCGATGGTGAGAGGAATTCAGTTTTGACAGCTGAATTGTGGAGGGGTCATAATAGCGCCTTTTGCGATGGTGGGAGGAATTCGGTTTTGACAGCCAAATTGTGGAGGGGTCATAACAGCGCCTGTTGCAATGGTGAGAGGAATTCGGTTTTGATAGCCATAAATCCTTATGTTGAGGTTGTCAGAACTTTATCTATTTAAGCTACTTACCTCTGCGCTTTTAAGGTTATCACCAATTTCTTTATGCCGTTTGCTTAATAAAAGTGTTATTTTTAAATATTTTTTTAAATTTTTATTTCAAATCATTTGAAAAATATTACTTTTTTGATCAAATAAATATAAAATTGTAATTGTTCATAGAACTTTACAAACAATTTTTTTTAAAAATTTTTTTTATGGAACTTTAAAAATCGCATATTATAAACGACAAACCATTAGCATGCATCTGAAACATGCTTACAAATAGTCCTAGACAATGGAATAGTCCATGCCTTTTTCAATACAATAGGCATTATATTTATTATCAAAGTAAAGCGATTATCAAAGTAAATACCGATTAACTTTAAAAGCAATTTTTTTAATATTTGCCAACAAGCATGCTGCAAAGCCAAAACTAAAATGGAGAAATTTGTCTTTTGTGGTCTTAGTATCTTCAGTAAAAGCGTGAAAACCGTATTGAGGCTACAATAGCCGTATTGGAGTTTCTCTACACGCAAGATTTAAAAGTTGGGGGCAGTAGCTTTAACTCTTATTTTCAAAAGACGCTCAGCATAATTTTTGTTTTTTTTATGATTATTGCAGATTCAATTAGGGCTATGAGAGCTCTCATAAGGTGCTTGTAATAAACTTTCAGCTAAGGTGACTTCATTTCATATATTATAACTCTAGTATGGCTACTACAGCCTCATCTTTTTCATGGCAGCCGTGTACGAAATTCAGTAATTCCCTGAGTGTAGTACTACTGCAACTTTAACTAGGTTAGGTTAGGTTAAAGTGGCTGCCTCAAATTGAGACGCACTTAGGCCAATAAGGCCCATTGTGGTACCACAGGGGTTGATCTCCCTTCTCTATTCAAACCAGCTTGAGCTGTTCACAAAGCTTAGGATTCGGTATATCGATACTTCCGAGAGTTCTTCGAGGTCTCTGAAAAACCAGTTGTTTAGGTGAAGAGAACGTTTTTGAGCCAGCGCTGGGCAGGTGCAGAGAAGGTGTTCTGCAGATTCCACCTCCTCTTCATCTCTACAGCTTCTGCAGAAGTCGTTGTGGGGTATGTTTAATCTTTGAGCGTGCCTGCCAATAAGGCAGTGCCCTGTCAGGATCCCTATCATGGTGCCAATGTGATCTCTACTAAGAGATATGAGTTCTTTTGAACGCTTCAGATTGAGTTTGGGCCAGATTTGCCGTGCTATATTACAAGTGTTACCTGCTGACCATCTTTTGTTGGTGTTAATACAGGATAACTCATGTGTAAGGAGTTTACATGTGGTGAGAGGAATACCAAGGTTAGTCTTGTCTGAAGATAGTTGTTTGGTAGTACCTGTGCGAGCGAGTTCATCTGCTCTTCAGTTACCTAAAAAATCCCTATGTCCAGGAATCTAGCATAGGATAATTTTGAGCTGCTCTGCCATCTCGTTTAGAGATCTGCGGCAGTTGAAAACTGTTTCAGATGTTATTTCAACAGTTCCTAGGGCTTTCAGAGCGGCCTGACTGTCAGAAAGTATGCATATATCCATGGAAGATATATCATTTTTCTGAAGCCAAGTTAACGCTTCATGTATAGCAGCGATTTCAGCTTGAAATACACTGCAATGGTTAGGGAGCCTGAAGGCTATATTGATGCTTAATGTTTCTGAGTAGACTCCTCCACCTACTTTGCCATCTAGTTTTGATCCATCCGTAAAGATCTCAATGACATTGTGAGGTGAACGGTTTTCTTGTTCCCACTCTTCTCGAGAGGGAATGGATACATCGAACTTCCTCTCAAAGAGTAGTTTTTGTGTGATGCAGTCAATGGACCTAGGTAAAGGAGGGAGAAATTTCCTGATATAAGAATGTCCTAGTGTACCTTCTTTCCACTGGGAGGTGGCTATTAGGCGGATGGCTGTATTAGCGGCCATCTGTTTAGCTAGGATATCAAGTGGTGTAAGATGGAGCATTGTGTCTAATGCGTCTGTCGGAGTGGTTCTTAGGGCTCCGCTAATGCACAGTTCAGCTGACCTTTGAACTTTACGGAGAAGGTTATGGTGAGTCTGTTTTTCGAGTGCATGCCACCAGACAAAAGCACCATATAGCAATATTGGCCTTACAACTGCTGTATAAAGCCAGTGAGTAACACTTGGCTGTAAACCCCATTTGTTACCCACCGCCTTTTTGCAAGAGTATAGGGCAATGTTCGCTTTTTTGGCTCTTTCGAGCAGATTGGGCTTCCAGTTTAGTTTCCTATCCAGTATAAGGCCCAGGTATTTTGCTTGATCTGAGAAGATAATACTTGTATTTCCCAGTTTAGGAGGGCTAACTTGAGGTAAATTGTGTTTTCTTGTGAGAACTACTAACTCAGTTTTATTAGGATTAACGCTGAGCCCACAGCTGATAGTCCAGTTGACAAGAGTATTTAGGCAGTTTTGCATAATGTCTCGGAGAGTAGATATATATTTTCCAGAGGTAACAATAGCAACGTCATCGGCATAAGCTATCACCCTGCACCCCTCTAGTTCTAGTTTGCCTAGCAGTTCATTCACTGCTAAATTCCAGAGTAGAGGCGATAGAACCCCTCCCTGAGGGGTTCCTCTTGGTACAGATCTTAGCGTGGATGCCGCTCCAAATTTTGCACTTATAATCCTGCCAACTAGCATTTGGTTTATGAGTGCTATCAGCGCGGCATCCACTCCAAGCTCCGTCAGCGCACAACTTTAACTAAATATAGAACTTATTTGCCGCACTCTTTCAGAAAGTGCGATATTCCTACAAATTTGAAAAAAATTTTCCTAAGAATTGCTCCAAATGTCGTGCTAAAAAATAAAATTGTATATATCGTCGGCCTAATTCTAATACGACGTAAGTCAAAATTATCTATTGTTCAGGAGGCAAAGAAAACTGTTTATTATTTGTATGAAGTTCATACGATAATATATTGTTTCAAACGTTCTACCTCTCTTTTTTTCATACAAACATTAAAAACTAAAAAAGGACATAGATGTAGTTTTGACCAATCTACCTAAACCGCTAATAAATGTTACTTTGACCAATTTTGATATACATCCTACTAGAATTAGGGCGACGATATAATTATGATTTCGGTATTTTTTCAAATAGTCTATAAATACTTCAGTAATAAAAAAAATTTAATTTATAGAAATCAATATTTTTCAAATAACTACGAAAAAGTCGCATTTCCCAATATTCGAACTTTCTAGAGCATGGCGCCACCTGAAGAAATCAATTGTGGACCTTCTTCTTGCACAGGTTTTTTTATTTATGAATTAAAGCACCAGAAAAATGCTATTATAAGTGACTTAAAACGAACAAAAAAAGATGCACCCTATTGCATATGCCTATGCAATCAATCGTAAAAATAATATACATTTTAAAAAATTTTGCACTGTTGTACAATATTTTCAATTTTGATGTACCAAGTAAAAAAACAAATGTAAAGAGGTATCATTTTGTTTAGTCGCACATTACAAACGGCTGATTAAAAACTTATCAAAATTGCATGCTTCATAAGCTCGTTTATGCCTATGCTCTTTGGCAAAACGAACCAGCTATTGATTGGTAAAACCAATCAAACTAAAAAAAAACAACTATAAAAACAAGTCTTGTAGAAATAAAACAAAAAAAATACACTAAAGTGGTAACGAATGTTTTACTGTGAAGCTTGAATTTGACCAAAACATTGATATCGATGTTCAGCTTCAATAAAGTGTTGTATGAGGAGTGTCTGAGGCTACTGAAACAATGTTGCATCGCGGAAGACGCCAGGGTAAATCAGAGATATGATTAGATGATTAGCTAAAAAAATGAGTTGGTTTCCAACTGCTAGCAGCGGTCATCATTTGGTGGCTAATAATAGCTTAGTGACTACGTCTTTAAAGCTTGCTTGAGCGTGGAGCTAAACGGAGATGTTGCTTTTGTAAAAACAAAAAAGAAAAAAAAAACAATACCAGCTTAACTTTAATTCAATTTAGCTTAGCGAAGTGGACCACAGCTTTGACTAACTTAAATGTACTTGAAATATATGTAAGAACCAACAAAAAAACTCACCTAATGGTATATTAGCTCCATTTGGGTGCAATGGCATCGTTTTGCGACTGATCGGCACCGTTATGGGCGCCACAGCAGCCGATGTTGACGACGGTGAAGGTGAAGATGAATCGCAAGAGCCCTCTAGTGACTGAGCGGGCGTTGGAACTGTTGTCATATGATGGTCACCGCCACCACCTCCACCACCACCTGGTGGTCCACCTACTCCACCGCCACCAGTGCCAGCGCTTCCTCTAGTGCTACCGCTAGCTACATGTTCAGGTGTATGTTGTTGCTGTTGCTGCTGCTGCTGCTGCTGCTGATGATGGTGATGATGATGCGGTGGTGGCGACTTTAACGCCAATGATGAATGTGCTGCAGCAGCAGCAGCAGCAGCGGCGGCATGATGACTCTGATTAAGGTGATGATGTTGATGCAAGTGGTGATGATGATGCAAAAGAGCGGTCGGTGGATGCACCACAGCAGGTATATCGTTCATTTGCTGAGCACGCGCCTCATCCTGGGCCTGTGCACGCCGTAAAGCCGTCTGCAGCGCCATGACGCGCTGCCGATCGGCAGTTAGGCGACATTTTTCACAGTTACAATAACGGAACTTGCAATAGCGTTTGTGTCCCTTAAGCGTGATCTTAAGACCGTGATTGCGGCAGCGAGCACAATTCGGTGGTGTGCGTGGCGAGATTGAGCTGCCGCTGGAGCTAGAAGCACCGCCGCACACATCGGTTTTGGAGTCGTGCATGTCCGTGTCGGACATTGTGTCACTGTTCCAATTATCTTCAGAAACCATTCAAAATGTGGAACGCAGACACGTTGCTGAAGCTGGCTGAATGATGAGTAGAAGATCAAAGCTAATGGAGAGCGAGTAACGACGACGACTTTAAACGATTTTTGAGAGACTTGTAAACGATAGAATATAGCTTAGATTGTTTCACTTTTAACAAACTTTCAACTATATTTGAGTCTCAAATCTTAATTTTTGTCATTTATCTTCAAGAGTTTATGCTTCTTATTTATAAAAGTTGGTTAAGTTTTTTGATGTGTTTTTGTTTTTGTTTGATTAAATTTTAAGTTGACGACTATTTATTTTAAGTTAGACGACTATTATATCAAGCGTGAATATTTTACGATAAGCACAACATATGTAGGAACAATTGAAAAACTTTAAGCTAGTGACAGGTTAAACTGCTTAATTTTTTTTATATTTAAGTGTTAATTCTACTGAATTCTGGATTTAGGTGACACTTAGTGACTATGTTTTATATTAAAAAATATTTTTTTTTTTTTATAAGTTGTCTTGTTTTAGTGTTATTTAGATTATGCTTAAATATATTTTTAATATATTGCATTAACTAATTTTTTTCAGCACTTTATTAAGCAAAAGTTTTTTAAAATATCTTTACTTTCACTTTGGCACTTCTTTTTGTTATTTAAAATGAGTGTCACTGAAAAGTTGCTGTATTTTTACACAATTAATACACATTTTAAGCTATTCTGCCAAGTAATAGTTATTTGAGTTTATTTTATTTTTGCAGTTAGTCAATTTTGATAGATTATTTAGGTGATTTTAAATTTTTTTTTTTTTTAAATATATGTTTATTCTGCACTAAGTAAATTTAAACCATTGAGTGAATGCCTTTTTATGCACTATTTTTTTAATTTTTTTTAGCTACGTAGTTTACAACATTGACTTAATGTATTGCTTAAAATTTTGTGGATAATATTTTGATTAATTTAGATATTGTTTAAGATACTTCTTGTATCTTGCTTACACTTTGGACACAGACTACAATTTTTAGTTTTGTTTTATTTTCACTAGTGGTCTTAACACTTGCACTTTTTTTATCACTTTTTCACTTTTTATAGCAGTCAATAATTTGCATCTATGAAACAGCATACATTTTTGGTGTAACCTCAGTAAACGTGCAAGAATCAAGAAACTGTAGAGAATTTGGTTGTTTATCAGGTGTGCTATTGTTTTTGTTGCTGTTGTTGCAAATAATTTAAAATTTTTATAGATAATAAGCTAAACAACTCGATTTTCTTATAAAATAATTTTTCATATCAATCAATATCACTCTCAAGAGATAAACCGTTTATTGAACTTAGCGTGTATCTCAAAGATGAAATTTTTTATTTATTTCAATTTTTGAATTCGTTTGTTTACGAATAAACATGAAAGAAAAAAAAGTAGTGTTTAATTCTTATGCTCAACGCAAAGCGCATAATTACTAAGATTTTGTATTTAATTTTTGCTTAACAATTTCACACACTTCGCGAGCTGTCAACCGATGTGAACGATTTATTGTTGTTATCTGCATAAAAAGAAAAATTCAACTTTGTTAACCGGCGTCAGCTACTTAGTTGCTACCGATAAGAATTTTTGCTATTATTCTGTAATAAGTGATGTTCAATAACTCTTATGAACTTTAGAATTTTGTATCAGCCGTTTATATTTATTTCTAAGCACCGCTGTCAACACGTTCGAACGGTCTGCGATGCGTCGGCCAACTCTTCTACAATCTAACTTAAATGCATTTTGCTGCCAAGTTTTGCGCTGCTGCACTCACCCCAAGTCGTAGCTTTACCACCCTGTACACTTCCCACGTGGCCCACTCAGCAAACACCGCATTCTCTCATTAACACTGTTGCACTGGGTGCGCTCGTTGATGGCAAGAGTTGCGCAAAAAATTAGAAAATTAATTCACAATTCTAAAAAATCCGTCATGGCTTAGTTTCTTTGCAATTAATATTTGATTTAAGTGACTTGTACAGTGTAATTGATCGAGAGAACGACGCGGGTGGGCTATTTAGAGGGCCATAATTATTTTATTGTGTAAAGCATGCAGGTCTGTTATTTGATTTGTACTATCATTTACCCTTTATAAGCCTGAACGAGGTCATATATGACCCACTCTCTAATTTATGTCAGATCTCTTATTTTAGTTTTGATATCCTTAACCCTATATAGACATAAATAGACCTGTATAGACACTTGAATTTATGCCAGGAGGAAAGAATAATAATTTGGCTAAGGAAACCCATATTAGACATAACTTGTTTATTTTTTAATATTAACCTTTTGCAGCCCTTAGGTCCGATTTGACCCAAAAATTATTTTTCTCAAGAGCTCATGAAAGTGACTCTGTTGCAGAATTAGTAAATTAAGGTATATGATTTTGGTTTTTTTTCCATTTTTAACCCTACGCGGCGATTGGGTCATATTTGACTCACTTCTAATTTGCTTTTAGTTAATTTGTGTAAGAATAAGGCTTTGTTTTCATTCGATTTTGGCATAAAATTTTTGATGCATATTTGAATTTAAGCCAGGAGGAAAGAATAATAATTTGGCTGAGGAAAACTATATTACACATGTCTCGACTTTTTTTTAATATTAACCTTTCGCAGCCCTAAGGTCCGATTTGAACAAAAAATTATGTTTCTCAAGAGCACATGAAAGTGACTCTGTTGCAAAATTAGTAATTTGATGTATATTTGATTTTAGTTTGTTTCAATTTTTAACCCTACGCGACCAATGGGTCATATATGATTCACCTCTAATTTGCCTTTATCAGACTTTATAAGACTTTATCAGAAAATTTTGGGCGCATATTTGAATTTAAGCCAGTAAGAAAGAAACATCATTTGGCTTAGGAAAACCATATTAGACATGTCTCATTTTTATTTGTTTTTAATATTAACCTTTTGCAGCCCTTAGGTCCAATTTGACCCACAAATTATTTTTCTTAATAGCTCATGGAAGTGACTCTGTTGCACAATTAGTAATTTGATATATATGTGATTTTGGTTTTTTTTCCATTTTTAACCCTATGCGGCCATTGGGTCATGTATGACTCACCTCTAATTTGCCTTTAGTTAATTTGTGTGAGAATAAGGCTTTTTTTTCATTCGATTTTGGCAGAAAATTTTGGATGCATATTTGAATTTATGCCAGGAGGAAAGAATAATAATTTGGCTAAGGAAAACCATATAACACATGTCTCGATATTTTTATTTTTTTTTTAAAATTAACCTTTCGCAGCTCTTAGGTACGATTTGAACCACAAATTATTTTTTTGAAGAGCTCATAAAAGTGACTCTGTTGCAAAATTAGTAATTTGATATATATGTGATTTTGGTTTTTTTCCATTTTTAACCCTACGCGGCCATTGGGTCATATTTGACTCACCTCTAATTTGCCTTTAGTTAATTTGTGTAAGAATAGAAATATTAGAGATATGTTCAAAATTGCAAGTCAAAGATTAATTTATATTTACATATTTATTTATTGGCCATGTAAGGTAATTTTCTTACACGCAGAGAAAAACATAGTTGCAACAACCATGTTTAAAGAGGATCATAGTATGAATTGAATTATGATTATTGCTAACATGTTCTTAAACATATAATATTTTCTTTGATCATAATAAAATGATTACAACAACAACTATATATAGAAAAGGAACTTTTTGTAGGAACCAAAATATTATCGAAACAATCATTATAATTATTCTTTAATTGGGTCGAAAATAGAATAATTGCAACAACTATACTATGAATTTATTTTTAGGATCCAGAATATTATTGAAACAATAATTTTATTTTTTTTATTTTAATGCACTCCAATTTCCACAGCTATTAATTAAGATATCTCCAGAGGTTTACCATTGTCTGTCTGCGCTGAACAGAAATATTAATTCAATTGAAAAAACTTTTTGATTAAACTTTCTATCCGAGCTGGGGTTTGAACCGCGGCTTTTTCGCTTACGAGCCACGCACACTACCAGTAGGCCACAGCCGCTACTACCACTCGTCTGACTAATGCCATTCATAAACATGGTACATTAAGTGCATTGCCACAAAAATAGCAATATGTGTGATAAACAAAATATGGTCAGAATTGCGAAATATATTTACGGAAAATAGAAATATGTTTGCTACAATTACAGTCAAAAATGTCACTTTTCTGCGTGCTGTTTTTAGGATAAGGTGATTAAAAACAAAAAACAATAATTGAACAGTTGACAAACGAAACTGCACATAGCCAGGAATCGATAAAACTTATTGTGTCTGAATGAAGTGAAAGGTTTTTCCTGAAAACTGTTCAGACACAATGAGTTCTTTCGATTTTTGGTTATGTTCTGCTTCGTTTGCTCACAATCAAAGAATAGTTCATAAAAACATTCGAAATTCTAATATGTTTGTCTCTATAATAATATACACATTTATCATGATTGACAGAACCACAACATTTTTGTTGCAACTAATAGTTGAGGCAATCATAGTATGTTGACGATTTCAATGATGTTATGATTCCAACTATGTTATTTTTGGTACCATTATTAGTAAATAATAACTTTATTAAGGCAAAAATTTGTGTTTGCAGAAATAGTACAATAATTTTAGTAAAAAATTTTTTATTGCAGTAATCATGTCTCAACCATGTCTTTTCTCTGCGTGTATTTTAACAGGGTTTTTTTTTCGAACAGGGCGTATCGTATCAAAATTTTTTCGAATTTTACATTCAAAGAGGTCTCAAAAGTTGCATAGGGTTGTCAAAATCTCAAAAAAAAAAAAATTTACAAAAAAAAAAAAAAGAATATCTTCTTCTCCCGCAGGGACACAGTTGTTTTTGGAGAAAAGCAATAAAACTAACGATCTGAAAATGCTTAGATTTTTTTTTGAGAAAAATTGCGTACGTCTTAAAGAAAAAGTAAATATAGACTTTAACTAACAATATTTTGCCAAACACGGTGCCATGCTAAGTTTTCACCTATACAGAGAAGAATATTCGAATCTAAAGGTACACTGGAGATAGCACAGAACTTTTGATTGTTATCTGATTGTCTCAATTTTAGTGGTATTGAACAAATTGTAAACGTTTTCCTTAAACTTTGCAAATTAATAATTTGCATGATTTTTGCATATGCGTTTTCTTGTTTTTGAGAAATGCTTACTTGAATGCAATTTTTTAAATTTTTGAAAAAACTTAATATAAGGTCTTATATGTCAAACATCAAAAGGGATACCGAAGATATATTTTCACAATTGGAATTCCTCAAATGTTTCTGAACAGCACTCATTCTAAGAGTATTTATTTAAGACACGAGGTTCAGATCAAAATTTTTTTCTATTTCATTTTTTTAAAAAACTTTACTTCCTAGCACGATATTTATAATTTAGTTAAAACACCACAGCATTGACAAAAATGTTATGCTAAAATATTGACTATCTGGTTTTGCTAGTCAATGGGTCTCAATTGGCTTAACAATTGCAGTTAAGAAGTGTTTTAAAGAAATAATAACCATAAAGGAGATATAAACAAAATTGTAAATTTCATGCTCGGAAGTCTTTCTGTTTTTATATATAAATCTTGGTCTTTTTTTTTTTGTCATTTAACCCTCTTTTGGGCATAGCTTTTGCTAGCTCCAAGCGAGAAAAACTGAAATGTAGCTTGAAGATTTGTCTAGACTCTGAAGGAAACCATTTGAAACTACGTTTCCACAGATTATGGTTTTATGGCGATCGGCGTGTTAAAACCCTAGGTATTAGAGGGTTAAATAGAAATTTTTAGACATGGGTCAGTTCAGAAATATTTGAAGAATCCTTATTAAGAAAATGATCTTCCATGACACTTATGATGCCTGATATATATAAACTTACATTAATTTTTTTGAAAAAGTTGAAAAAATTGCATTAAAGTATACATTTCTCAAAAACAAAAATATTCATAAGCAAAAAACATGCAAATTATTAATTCGCCAAATTTAAGGAAAACGTTTACTTTTAGTTTAATACCACCGAAGTTTACACAATATATAATTTCACACAATGTTATAATTTGATATAACAATTAAAAATTCTGTGCTACCTCGAGTGCACCTTAACATTTGAATATCCTTCACACAGGACTGTTGGTAAAAACAATAGTGGTATCGTGTTTGGCAAATTATTGTTAGTTGAAGTCTTGATATATTTTTGCTTTAAGACATATGTAGTTTTTTCATACAAAAGTCGAAGCATTTTGAGATCGTTAGTTTTGACTGTTTTCTCAAAATACAGCTTTGTCCTTTGCAGGAGAGGAAGATATCCTTTTTATTCGAAAAATTTTGTTTGGGTGATCTTGACAATCACATGCAAGTTTTGAGACCTCTAAGAATACGATCTAAATTTTTCGATGTGGCCTAGTGTATGTATCATAAATGCTATTTAAGAGGGGGTTAATATGCAGAGAAAAGGAATTTGGAGAGAGAACGCTTGAATGTAAGATTTGACATTGGAGTTAAAATGGTTGGCTGTTATTACTAAATATTCCGCAACATCTATTAATACATTCGTTGTATGCGTAAATAGTTTGGTGCTGAGATTAATTTAAAAATTTTGTATAATTTGGATAGGAAATATATTCGCTATCGATGTTTCTAGTAATAAAATCGAATGCAAAACATGAGAAACCAATGTTCTTCTTAAAAGGGCACTGAATTAAGAACATTCAATCTATGTTCATATGGTGGAAAATTTCTGTAGTCCTCGGGATCATACAAGTCTCTCAAAGGAAAGAGAAAAAATTGTCTTTGGATGGATTCTAGTTGCTCACAATACACTTCAAATGCTGGATACTATACTATGCAATAATATTTCAGAATTGGCCGCACACAGTAAAAAATACGAGGATACATTTTATACTATTTAATGTACATATAAATCCAAACCAAAAATGTTTTCAAATTTGTACCATCAAATTTTATAAAGTTTGCCAGACCATTTTTCGCGTCAGACCAATCGAAACCACTATATTTTTAAATTTCCCAATTTCGGTGAATATTTTACTTTCGAACCAGAATATATTTTGATTTACACATGATATCCATATAAAATTTTTAAATTATATTTGTTTTATTATTTTTATAATATTGAGTGGTATAAAATTTATAAATTATTTGGAATAAAAAAAGTTTATACCACACAAATGTTATAAAAAAGATAAAATTTACCCTCAAATTTTTAACTGTGTACTAATGAGTAGTATAAGGTTTTTTTTATCCATAAATTTTTGAATTCTTTGGCAAGCCTTTTTATTGATCCGAGTAGTTTTTTTTCTCTGGATATAATGTGGCCGTAATGAAAGTTAAAGCTCTGTCTGTTATAAAGGATAACCTCAACATCTGAACTATGGTTGACCCTGCTTAGGTCAACCCCATTAAGATAACATTTAAGATTTTACGGGAAAAGCTTATAACATGGCATTTCCTTACGTGGAGGGAAAGCTTATTTAAACTGCATCATTGTTGAAGAGATAAATGCTAGTTCTGTAAGAATACTTAATTGCCTTCTGAATTAATGACGTATTACCATTTTAAGTGATCTGCATATAAAAAATGTGGGATATCATTTGGAACATCAGATATATCTGCGATAAATATGTTGAAGAGAAGTGAACCAAGGTGGCTACCTCGAGGTACAACCGATGAAACAGCAATCTGTTTAGATAGAATTCCCCGAAATTTTACAAATTGATAGGAATTCAGCCATTTCAGTAAACTACCCAAAATTCCAAATTTTTATCTTTTTATAGATAAGATTTTCTGATCACGCGATCAAAGGCTTTCAAAGATTGCATCTGTCTGATGTCCTTTTTCCATTTAGTAAGAACGTCTGAGGCCATGATTGTAGGATTTGTGGTAGTTAATCTACCTTTACGGAATCCGTGGTGTTGTTAATTTAAACGCGGATTTATTAGGTCTGTAAGTTTGACACATATAATTTTCGACTGCTCTCTTGTCGCCGTTTTTATAAATTAACGTTTGATGATAAGTTTACCACAGAGATGAAAAATACACCTGTTTGCACGGACTTGTTAAAAATATTTTATAAGGGCGTAACTAACTGGTCTAGGCATTCTACAAGCAACAGGTCTGAACCAGGAGATTTTTAAGCACCTAATTTCAAAATGGAATTGATTATATCACCCCGTGTTAGGTTGATTGAACAAATCTGTGCTGATATATGAGCAAACGAAGATAGAGTTTGGTTATGAGTTGAAGGGGAACGGTAGTGCTCTTTGAAATGATATGCAAAAAGTCTACAGATCCTTTGTGTAATTTTGAGAGATTAAACATTTTTAATTTTATAATATAACAGCGATATAATATTTCATAAAGCTACATTGTATGGGAGGTACTCGTAGTTTTCATCCGATTTTACTCATTTCCACACTTGATCCTTCTTTTGTAGATAGAAGCTTTAATATCGAATTTTGAAACTTCGAAATTATAGCTTTTAATCGTGACCACAAATTAGACAGACATTACACTGAGAAAAAAAAATCAAAAACGCACATTTTAAAAACGTTTAGTAAAATGAATTTTTTTAAAAACATTTTACGCCATACAAAAATGAAAACACACATTTTTAAATGGAAAAGTAAAACGAAACGTTTTGAAAACAACTACGAATCTTTTACTATGATATAGTAGAATAAAATGAATATTTTAAAAAACATTTTACGCCATAAAAAATTGAAAACGCACATTTTTAAATAGAAAAATAAAACGAAACATTTTCAAAACAACTACGAACGTTTTAACATGACATAGTAAAAATATTATATAAATGTTTGTTTTACATACTTTGTTTAAAAACACTTGTTAAGAACGAATTGTTTGTTACATATGTTTCATTGATTTATGTATTTGATATTTGTTCAGGAAATAAAATATTCAAATTTACTTGATCTAAAAAGCTCACAATTATTAAATTCATGTCAAAATATTTTTCATTCTCGATTTCACCATTCCAACTAAGTATTAAGTATTGAGTAAGTATTAAATTATTTATAGTAAAATTAATAATATCTGGATTTAATAATATCTGGATTAAAATGAATGCTATTTTTTTACATATTTGAACGAAATGGGACATTGCGGATGATAAAAGAATTGAAATAAAACTAAAATTTTGAAAACCAATAAAACGCTTTTTATATAATAAAAATGGGACTTTTTGAATATGTTTTAAATTAATGGGAAAAAAAGAAAATTTTCGTTTTTAAAACGAAAAAATCGTTTTAATATTGCATTTTAAAATGTTTATTGTCAAAAATCATTTTTAAAATGAAAATAAACGTTTTACTATTGGATTTAAAAATGTCCATTGTAAAAAATCAAACGAACATTTTTGAATGTAGTTTTAAAATTTTCGTTTTTTAAATGAATATCAACGTTTTACTATTGCTTTTTAAAATGTTCGTTCTTAAAATTAAAATAAACGTTAGAAGTGCAAAATCTGGGTTAAACGTTTTTAAAAGTGGCACATTTCTGCTACTTTTGAAAATGTTGTTTTCTCTGTGTACTAAATCGACTCAGATGGTTTTCTTGACAATGATCAAGAAAATATAGGGTGTCCCGCAACAGCGTGCAATTATTAATGCAGGTAAAAGATGATGTCGAGTTAAGAAAAAATCGTACGGGAAGAGGGCGTCTATTTTCACACTGTTAGGAGCTACAGGGTTAATTAGTATTTCACATCTTTGATGCACATTATTGTTTCTAGCATAAAAACTAACTGACGGATCTTATTTTAAGAACTCATTTGAAAGACAATGAATTAACCTTTCTAATGGCGTATCAACGAACCCAGCCGACCTATCCATTCCCGAGCTGGGCTCGTGTGAAGATGAAATAAATCCATTGAAACTACTTAATTTCGCGTATTAAATCAATTTTGTAATTTATTCAATTCTCTCTCCAATGACATCAAAAACATAAACATAAAACAAAATTGATTTTAAATTTAATAAATTTTGAATAAAAACATTAAATCTCGTTTTGACACCAATAAATGTTTAAAATCAAAACCTGAAAGGTTCCAAATGATTTTTTCAGCAACACAAAAATAAAATACAAGTCTTGTCACAACTCAGTAACTCAACACTCTAACAACACCACGACCCATTTGTTGCGAGTGTTGCAACGGTGTTGAATATTAAAGTTTTTAGTTTTAGTTACAGTAATTTAGATTTCTTATTTTTTTACTTTTTTTACCCAAATTTTTTGAAAAATCTTACATGTTAAAAGCCGATTAAAAATACAAGTTTTTCAATTTAAGTGTGACAGAAGTGTATTTCTGTAGCAAAAACAAAATGTAATGGCTGTGTTCACACGTAGATCAGAATTGAGATCTTAACAAGACTACCTCTGAATATCCCTAATATGTTAGGAGCACTGTAGATGCTAAGACTTAAGATTGTTAAGTGAACTGACTCTATCCTTGTTTTATTTGTTTTTAAAATTTATGAAAATTTTTTTAAAATATAATTAGTTAAATTATTTCGCTTCGAAAAAAGACTTATATAAAAAGTAATTTTATTCATCTTTCAGAGTTCAGAGTAAATGTCTTTTGATCTTCTAAGCCAAGGATTTGTGTTTGGATATTAGTTTTTTTATTTAAAAAAACCTGAATCATCCCTTAATCGGACTTGAAAAATTCCGTTTTTCCGACTAAGTCTTGCTTCTGATAATATTGCACAAGGAAGAAAATTTAAAATAAATAAAAACAAAATAAAATTTCATTTAAAAATAAAGATGCACGTGTATATTTTGATAGGTACTTATCAGTGCTAGAATTTCGATAGCATGTCGTCTTTTTTCTGCTGCTTCTAAGACATTTTCTGGTGATTTGGAACGTCTATTTATGTTTCCTAAATTCTAAATATGAAAAGTTTTTAGGTCATTTTGCATCGTTTTTTATCGGTTTTAGTTTTCAGGTAATTTTACTACATTAAGGAGATTTTTTGGTCATATTTAGCAATTTTAAAGTTATTTAATTATCATTTAATTATCATTTTTGGTAATTTTTAATTTTAGGGCATTTTTATGTGTTTTATGTCATTTAAATGTAATTTTAAAAGAATTATTCTGGTTTTTTTTTTGTACTAAAAAATGTAAAACTGCAAATTTTTAAACATATTCCTTTAACAATAGAGACCTTTCAATTAAAAACATTACCTCTCGATAAAGGAGTAGCTTTGTTTATAGACTTCGAGGAAAAAAATGCTCTGCGCGTGATGAAACTGACGAAAGGGTATGTAGAAAGATGAATAAGTGTTTACGTTTTCTTTAACTTTGGTGCGGGCGTAGTAAGAAACACAAAAATATCAATATTTCCATGATACTTTTCTTGAAAAAGTTAATAAGGAGATTTTTTTGTGCAATGGAACCTTCTACATCAGCTGTTTTAGTAACGCTAAATAAAATATTTTATTAAAAAAGGTATCTGTTCGTACTTTGAATGTTTTATTTTCGTGCAGGCCAATAAAATGTATATTTTTAGGTATATATGTAGGCATATAGTTGTGAATACAACTCAATTCTGTGGTGGTCAATTTTTTTTTTGTGAACATATAAGTGATATGTTAAAAAAAATTTGCTGAAAACCCGCTTTTTTTAAGATAATAACTTTTTGTATGCCCATTAGAGTGGAACGATTTTTTAACATCACCGGCTTCATATATTTTCAAAGACTCCTTGTCAAAACAAATTTTTCTTCATCCTTAGTTTTTTCTGCGACATAACTTATGACTTTGCCCGAGGGTTTTTGTATTTCACTGCCATATTTTTTCACTGAATCTTTTTGTTAATGAGGATCGAAAAATGTACATCCAAATTTTTTAGATGCAAACTTCTTCATTAAGTCATAATTAAGTCGGTTATTCGCCAATATCTCCGCTCTTCTATGGCGGACATAAAATCTGCTTGCAACAAAATTGTAGATCAGATAGTTAGCTTCAAAAATGCCATTAAAGCCTGAAGTACAATAGAGAATATTGCATATTATGTACAATGAGAAAAGCCAGTTTTGAAGGCACCAGAGTTGCGACGGAAAAAAATAAAATTTTGCTTTTAGTTAACAATAAATTAATAAATAATTAGGGTATTCACAAGGTGTGTATCATGTCTCAATGTCATATTGTCCTAAGATTTTACAATAGTTGAAACATTTTATTGTTGCCTTTCATTTAAAAAAGTACTAATATACTACAACTCTGAAAGCTATTTTTATTGAAGTTTCGTCATCAAACCGCTGTTTCTTATTTGCATTTATTTATCTTGTAAATTTTAGTTGTAAAATTTTAGGAAAATATAACATGATAGCACACATTGTGAATACCCTAAATAAATTTCGAAGTAGCCTAAAATATAAAGAAAAATGTTGTTCGCGAAGTTTTAGTTGCTGGCTTGGCCTAAATGTATATTTTTGGAACTATTTTAATATATTTTATTATTTCAGTTTAAGTTTTTGAAGAAAATTGTTATGTGTTCAAATTGTTTATTATTTTTCGATAGAATTTTTATGACAGCTGGTCGTTCAAAAATATTTGAAGAATCCAAATTGAGAAAATTATTTTTGGTACCACTTCTGATGCCCGAGATATAAGACCTTATATTCATTTTTTTGAAAAAGTTAAAAAATTGTATTCAAGTATACATTTCTCAAAAACAAGAAAAGTCATATGCGAAAAATCTGCGAATTATTAATTCGCCAAATTAAAAAAAAACTTTAACACTACAATCAATATCACTTAAATTTAGACAATAAGATAACAGTTATTCTTTACATTTTTTCTTAAAAAACAACTTGGACCTTGTGGTAGAGGAAGACATTCTTGGTTTTTCCTAATTTTTTTTTTTTTTGGGAGATCTTGACAACTCTATGCAACTTTTGAGACCTCTTAGAATGTGAAAAAATTCGATACTGGCCATCGCATGCGTCGTTTTACATATTTTTGGAAATGCCGCGCACTGCACAAGCTCAATGCTAGCACTGTAGATTGCTACATGAAAATACTGCTTAAGGTGCCCCCAGTCTATGTGTTTCATAAAGATGACATATCAAAAAAATTACATACCGACTTTCATCTATGTGTCAAAATTAAGTTTTTGTCAGAAATCTTTTTTCTTTTGTCTTCACACTATCTGACATGACATTCGAAAATAAAAAACAGCTTTTGAAATTTTTGTAAACCGTCAAGCTCTAAAGTGTCCTTCTTACGACATTCACACTAAAAATTAATTCATTATAAATATTTTTATTAAATAAATATCTTAAAATTTACCTTTTCTTCCATTTTCACAAAAAAAAACATTTACAAAAATTTATCAAACTGACATATTGTTAAGATGGAAAAACATACGAAATTAGAGAAGGTTCTAATTCAAAAATTTACAGAAGCAAATACAAAAGACATTTCATGAAAAGACACAATTTTGACGTGTCATATGTATGAAACATTTAGTGTAGAGGCACTTTTATGAAAATGCTCTGACAGATTTCATTATCTCACAATGCACTCTCGCTCTATTGTACTTCAGACTTTACAGTTTTAACGTAAAACCACAGTTCTGACGCTATGAGACTATTTATGTCTAAACAGTGCAAAGTAGAAATTTCTTACCATGTTCAGATTTTTTTAACTTTAATTATAAGTAGAAATTTAATATATATGTTTGTTATTTTCTCACTTCGAACCTCCAACTAAACACATCGTCTAATAAATGTATATACTTAAAATAAGTACTGTAATCATAAAAATAATATATGCCATAGTACAAAATTTCGACTTTGCCCTGTTTGGACATAAATATTGTCATAGCGTGTAAACTGTTTGTTTTACGTTAAAACTATGGTAGACATTATTGAAGATAATTATCTGATTTAAAATTTTGTTATAATAATATTTTATGTCCTACATAGAGGATCGAATATACTGGCGAATGACCGATTTCGGTGAACTTTGAATCCGAATATCTTCTAGTACGTACATGGTATCATAGGGAACTTATGACAGGTTATTAATTATGACTTTATTAAGAGGTTTGCATAAAAAAATGGGAACTTTGAAAAAAAAATTTCAGTTAAAAAAAATATGGCAAATGTATGACATAAAAAAAATCCTCGGGCAACTGAGGCACGGGTTGATCTATACTATTATACACTGTGTTAATAAACTATAGCACAATTTATATATTTTAGAAAATCGTGCTGTACCAAATTGGATATTGAAACTCTGACTCTTATACTGAGAAATTTTGTGCTTAAATATGCTCTCTTTAAACGGACATTGTCAAATGTTAAACTCATTTGACTCTCTCCATTAACCTTTATCAATAACTAACTCTAACACTGCATTTTTTTCTGCCTAAGAATCGTTCATTTAATATAGCAAAAATGATTTAAAGTCATATTATTTCAAGAAAAACAACAAATTCTTATAAAAACTTTATAATACGAGTTTAATGTGTCATTAAGTATCCAACATTCTGCGTGGAAAGGTTTTGAATGAATTTGAGAATGGTGAAATTATTGGCTTTTATGGAAAAAGTTCATCAATTGCCGGAACCGTTGACAAAATATGCCGTAGCAGAAAAGTTATTTACAATTTCTCAAAAAAATTTTGAAAATTATGGGAAAAATAAGTCTGGAGGTCGAAAATTTAAATTGTCTGAACGAGAGCAGCACACAATATTAAAAGAAGCGAACAACAGCAATTAGAGCTGCAACCAACTTGCAGCTTGTGTTCCAACAAAAGTGTGCAAAACAACGATTTGGAATGTGCTCAAGTGTTCCAAACAAATTTGCAGGCAAAAATTTAAGCTTATGCCACGCCTTCTCAAGCGTCATAAGGATGCACGGTTAGAGTTTTGCCGGAATAATATGGACAGAGACTGGACAAATGTAAGCTTTTTTAATATGCTCCTTTTTATCTTCGTAATTTTTTGTTGATTTGAACAGGTAATTTTTTCGGATTAAAATAAGTTCAACTTGGATGGTACGGATGGCAATGGAGGATATTGGCGTGATTTAAGAAAATAATCCAAATATTTTTCTAAGAGAAATTTTGGTGGAGGTTCTATTATGATTTGGGGTGCTTTTACGGCTCAAAGCACCTTGGAACTACAAGTTGTACCCACAAAAAGGAACAGCGAGTTGTATTGTCAGCTATTTAAAAGTAGTTTGCTTCCATATATGGAGCAAAATAGAAGCTGCAGTTACATTTTCCAGCAGGACAAAGCCGATGTTCACGCCACCAAGAAAACACAAAAATAGCTTGAAATGAAAAATGTCAACGTTTTGGATTGACCAGCTTGTTCTCCTGACTTGAATTCTATTGATAACATTTGGGGGATTCCCGTCAGGCGAATATATGCTGATAAGCGACAGTTTTTAAGTGTTTGCAGGATTAAAGAAAGTAATGTTTGAAGAGTAGAAGGCTCTCGAAGCTCAATTTTTACAAAATTTAGCACACTCCGTGCGAAACAGGATATTTGAATGCACAAAATCAAATGGTGACGTCACGTTATATTAAAAAAAAATAAACTGGCCATTTCAGCCTGCGGAAGGACTTTGACCTAGCTTCTATTGATCAACTGTGTTGTGCGTGTTATTAAATGTTTGATCACAAATGACCGAGAACTGGACCTACGTGTTTTATGCCGACTCCGAACGGCTTATGTTATCAAGATGCTTTACATGGCAATTTTTACACTCTTTGAGGTTTACCATTGTCTGCAGAGAGGTGACGACCGAAAAGAAAAATTATTTCAATTGAAAAAACTTTCTGTCTGAGCTGGAATTGAACCCGGGCTACCGCTGTTCTTTAGCTTAGGGGCCACGCACTCTACTCACTAGGCTACGGTCGCCACGTTATATTAAATAATACAAAATAAAAATAAAAAGTTGTTGCTTTTGTTGAAAAAATTGAATTTAAATCATTTGTGTTAAATGAACGATTCTGAGACAGAAAAACTGCAATCTTAGAGTTATTGATAACGGTTTATGGAGAGAGTCAAGTAAGTATAACATTTGAAAATGCCAGTATAAAGAGAACATATCTAATCACAAAATTACACAGTATAAGAGTCAGAGGTTCAATATCCAACACGCTACAGCACGTTTTCCTAAAATACATAAATTGTGCTATAGTTTATGAACGCAGTGTATAAAAGCCTTTGTGACACGTACGGATGTTCCGCAATCACACGAGAGCCACTGAACCGATTTAGACAATAAAGGTACCAAACGATTTTTTATTTTAACGGAATCGTACTAGGTTATGTTAGATTTTCCACGCCTACTTTTCACGTCTACTATATGCAAAAATTGCTATATTTAAGACAGTTTTATTTGTATAAGACTTCAATTTGGTAATTTTGTTTGAATCGCTACTGTCGGCAACTGTACTCAAAATGGGTTTCCATGCCCTCTTTTACCGCCCACAAATGACTGACAATGCTATATTTCAGACAGTTTTGGTCGTATAAGACTAAAATTTAGTAATTCAGTTCGTATGGTTACTTTCGGTAGCTGTACTGAAAATGGGCGTGATCGCACTGTGTTAACGACAGTTTTTTATGCGATTATCGTTGAGTGAAGCAAAGTGAACCAGGTATAAGCTAAATTAATCTGAAATTTTGGCAGTCGATTTGTTAAGAGGATGAGATGGTTTAGGTAAAAAAAAAATTGCTACACCCTTTTTTACCACCCACAAATAAAAATGCAGTAAAATTTTTGTACAAAACATCAAAAAACTCCTAACCGCTCCTTTGATTAGAACGAAAATGTTTATATAGGAGTTTCCAGATACAATATATCTGTAAGCTTTATCAATTTTGATCTATCCTTAACGGCAGAGGGCATTGTAGTACAAATATGAACTTAATGCAAATCTAAACGGCTTGACGGATTTCCCTCAAACTTTGTTCTCTTATTTTATGCATCTTGGATTTTATTTTTATATACTTTGTTTTGATCACGCCTCTTGCGGCTTTTTTCAACTAACGTACATTTTGTTATTTAAATACGTTTTACTGTAAAAAAATATTGATCAATTTATTTTAGAAAATTTCTTTTATTTTGACATCAAAAACATTCACATATCTTGAAAATTGTAGAAATTTTTAGTACAACTACTTTTTTTATAACGTCGTAACCTAGGAATGAGAAAAATGACACGAAAATCAAAGTTTTTACTTTCGATACGAAGATCTCCCCTGTTCATAAATTTATTTCATTAAATTTTTTTTTGTTCAATAGTTCAATAAAACCATTTCACGAAAATAGTTTAACTGTACCGTTAGGTGAGTGCATATATGTTTTATGATTTTTCAAAAAAAAAAAGTCAAGTATATTGATTTTTTATCTTGCAGATTTCGTAGACATATGAGGTCTTTATTAAAATGATCACATTGAAATACCTTTTCAAAATAGTTATGGGATTAAAAAAAATACCTAAAATCAAACTTAATCTGTTATTTTTCAACAGAAAAAAATTTACCTCTTTGAAAGCGATTTTTATTGTAGGGAAAAATAACAACAATTATTTCTGACTTTTTTTCGGCTAATTTAACTGTTATTTTTCAACTTTAATTTTTCAGTCAAAAAATCAAAATCAGTTTCGAACTTTTATTTTTTTTTTTTGTCTTTTAACAAAATCATTTACAGAATTTTATTTATCTGTTGGAAATAAAATCCTTTTTGAGTAATTTCTTAGATATTGTAGTAAAATTTAATTTTTTTTTTTTAATTATTACGTACAATTTTAGTACAAAAATTAAACGTGCTCTGCACATTTTTATATAGCATATGTAAGTAAGGCCTTCAGTAATACTTATTTAAAAAAAAAAATTGAAGTAAATGACTTTATGACTTTATTTATAGTTTTTTATTGATAGTTGACTAAAAAAATATGAATTGTAATACTAGAGCGCTTGGCTGATTTGATCACACTTTTTGGTATCAATTACCCCACAGTGCGCCGATATAAGAGTCGTCGTATTAGAGCTATCGTAATGAAATTCAATATTTAGTTCGAAATTGAGTCAAATCGGTAACAAACCACGCCTTACTCCCATACAAAGTGACTTTACCAAAACGGTAAAATCTCAGTAAACTCCACAAAAAATAATCTTGTCACTTTAAATTTTGCACATAAGCTTGAAGCACAAATTTGCACCTGAGTATGAAATTTTTAAAAATCGATAACCATGACTACCTCCCATACTAAGTGACTGTATGAAAAACGTTAAATCTCCTTAAATTCCACAAAAATTAGTATCTACAATGGCTTAACATTTTGCAAATTAGTTTTAATCATATCTATGCGCTTGATATTTGGAATTTGATAAAAAAAAAACTGCGAACTCCACCTACCTCCTATTTATAGATTTATAGTCATCATAATAGCAATACCTTAATGAATTCCAAAAAAAAAGAAGAAGGTTTCAACTTGATATTTTACACATAAGCTTTGATAATTAATATGTACACTGAGTTTAAAATTTGAAATATGTAGATAAAACATTAAAATCTGCGTTTATACTAAAATACGGCTTTTGGGGTATTTTTACTTCGGTTCAGTCTAAGATAATAACACCTTGCTAGTTATTGTAAAATTTGTGAATTAATACTAACTTTGTAAGTTATTAAGGAATGAGAAATTCAAAACATTTCCGTAATTTTGGCATCAAACGCGTTAAGATATCTTAATAATAATAGTAGGAATAGTATTATATATTACTAGTAAGCCCGTGTGGCGTTAAAATGCCAAAATCAAACATGCCTAGATTTTTTTTAAGCTATTGAATAGTTTTGCAACTGATCAGAATTGAAATGAAATTAATTTTGGCCTTTTTGCAATATAAGCGGTAGTGCACGCGCAACGACGATATAATGATAGCCTATTTTATTTCATACCCAAATTTATTTTAAATATACAGGAGTAAGAATATTTCTTGATTTTTAGTTGAATAATGCTTGAACAAAAATGTTTCATTACCAGTCTTCAATTTTTTATTAAATTTTTGTGTAAATTTTTAAAACATAAAAAATTTTTCGACCAACAGTTTAGAAATCTTTTTTCAACTGTAATGCTTGGTTTTCACTATGTCATTTTTATGACGACACGACCAAATTTAGAAAAAAATGTCAGCATGTTGTTATTTTCATTTTGGACAACAATATGGACAACAACTGACCACTGAAAATGCCATCATGAAAACCAAGCATAAGAAATCATTCCAGTATCACTTTGATATTGAATATATCAATTCATAGTTTTAGCTGGGAAATTATAAAAAATTATTCGTCAGCATAACAGTTTTTTAGCTAGTAGCCGATAGGTGGCGCTAAATACCTTACATATTTTTAGGCATATGCTGAAATTATGAAGAGAAAAAGCAACATAACAACAACAATTATATGGAAACTTTAACTCGCTATAATTAAAAATATATAAAAATTTTAGAAATAGTTTGCACATCTACAGGTCTAAAGCTACCAAACCATACTGATTTTATTAAGATTGGACTTGTACTTAAAAAGCCTTACGCCAGACAAAATTTGCGTTTGCGTAATATACAGTCATGTGAAAATAAATAGGGACACCTGTATTTTTATATTTAAAGCTGCATGAATTACATACAAGGTGCAACAGATATAGCATTAACTCCCTCGGGTGGTGGTTCCTCTTGATAAGGCGAGTATAAAACTTTATGGAGCTTCCTCTCACATTGTAAAACTTTCAAGATACAGGGTGCTTTACGGTTTTGGTACGTGTTTAGTATTATTGGTCGAGAATCTAAACTACTCACCATAAAATAAAAAATAATATTTTGTATTTTAGAAAAAATATCAGCATTTCCATCTATATATCAACCACTTTCGTGTCATATGCTACAGCATAGCTAAAATTTTGAGATTATGAAACGAAATATCAACAAATTTTGTATCTTTTGTTTTAGCGGAGCTGTAATCATCAAAATTTAAAATCTCTGTTTTTCATGTTAAAATACACTTAATTAACAGTTCTTTTCTAAATTCTAACTTTGGATGATAACAGCTCCGCTAAAAGAAAAGATACAAAATTTGTTGAAATTTCGTTGGATAATCTCAAAATTTTAGCTCCGCTAAAATTCCGCTAAAACTCCGAAAAAGTTGATATTTTTTCTAAAATAGAAAATATTATTTTCTATTTTATGGTGAGTAGTATAGATTCTATATAATGATCATTATTATATAATGATATAATAGATTCTATATTATAATCTATATAAGGGGAACCTTGTATATAATTCATGCAGCTTCAAATATAAAAATATAGGTGTCCCTACTTATTTTCACATGACTGTATATAAGATGGTATAATAGCGTATATATCATTGAGATATCTTGAAAGTAATAGATTTTCTTTGCACAACGCATTTTTCATCTATGAAAACTCAGAATAAGAAAAAACATTTTGAAATTTCAATAGATTTCACTCAAATTATTTTTTCTGAAAGCTTAATTAAATGGTTATAGAAAAGTGAGAAACTATGTACCATTGCCTCAACATTTCTAGTTTATAAATTTTTTGTTAAAATCTTCTAATATTTTTTTTTGGTTGTAGTTTTAGTTGTAAAAAAAATTAAATTTAAATTGGTATTTTTTCGTATGACATAAGATTGATTGGAGCAAATGGTTTCAGTATTACGAAAGATTTTTAAACTTTTTTTGCAATCAAAATAACAACATTTTTGACATTGAGTGCACTGGATAGAATGTGTGGTCCGTAAACTAAGGAATTGCGGTAGCCCGGGTTCGTTTCCCAACTCAAACAGAATATTTTTCAATTTAATTTTTATTTCTGTTCAGTCGTCACCTCCCTCGACAAACCTCAGAGAGTAAAAACTCTTACTGGGCATAAAACTCGTAGCTCCAGTTCTCGATTTTTGTATTCAAACATTTAATAACACGGCACAACACAATTGATCAATAGTCAAAGTCCTTTCTAGGGCTTAAATGGCCAATTTATTTATTTTCGCATTTTTTGCAGGATTTATTTTTTCAAAATGTTGTTTTTATATTTTTTTTTTCTAAATAGTAAAGCATAAAAAAAAAGTTATGTTCAAAAATTGTTCAAATGTCACTTTATGATTAATTAAAAGATATTGCTTAAAATCTTTTTTCATACTTTTTATTACTGACATAATATATATAAAACTGTTGGTATTAACTTTTATCTTAAAAAAAACAACAACTTCTATTGTTCAAAATTTTTTAAATAGGACTATTACCATCTCAAGCTCTTGGCAATTACTACCAGCTTATTTCTTATAAAATCACAGATCTGAAGATTTTAACTTTCGTATGTAGGTATGTGCCAAGCTATTGGATTTGAAATTTATTTGTTATGTAGAAGGTGTCATGTACCGTCGTTTAATGCCACTTATATTTTCAACAACACTTAAAACATCACGCAGATAATTATTTTGTTTGAATCAAGCAAATGTTTTTCTTAAAAGCAAATCAGCAAAACTTTGCTCAATCACGGTGTAATTTTAGAAAAAGATTGCTCAATTGAAATCACTCCTCATGTTTTTAGGAAAAAGCAAAATTTTGATTAAATTCAAGCAAAATATTGCTTAGTTATTATGAACTGCAAAAGCAAAATTTCTACTTAATTCAAGCTAATATGTATTTAGTTATTATAAGCTCAAATAACAAATTTTTACTAAACTCATGCAAATAATTGCTAAGTTATTATAAACTCAAACAGTAAATTGTTACTCAATTCAAGCAAATTTTTTCTAATCACACGAGCACACGTTTATTCTTAATGAAGTAAATTAGGCGACGATTGCATAACAACTGAGATGGTCGAATGGATAAGCCCATGCACTTACACTCCCGCGGCCGAGGTTCAAATCTCCAGATGGTGGCAGTTTTTAAATTTATTTCACTTCAAAAATATACCAGATTTCAGCAAAAACTAATCAAAATTTGCTATTCTAGTTTATAATAACTTAAATAATTTTGCTTGAATTTAGCAGATATTTGCTTTTGCAGTTTATAATAACTTAGTAAAACTTTGTTCAATCAAAATTCAATCAAAAATTTGCTTAGTTATTATAAACTGGAATAGCAAATTCTGATTAGTTTTTGCTGAAATCTAGCATAATTTTGAAGTGGCTGAGAATCTAGCGCAAGTTTTGCTTAACCACAATACAAATTTAGCAAACAAATTTCTCCGTGTTACAAAAGTGCCTTTGGTAGCCAATTTGAATGTTGTGACTTTCGTTAGTCGCGAATTTTTACTTTTTAAATGAATACATTGTATTGGAGGTGTCATTAACCATTTCACAAATAAAGTAATTGTACCAAAACATTATGTTGTCATCGGCATCAAATTATTTTTTTTTTATGAAAAACTTCAAGCCACTTTGCAGTTGTCGCAGCTTTTCAAAGCAAGATTGGTGAAAAGAAACATTAAATTTTATTCTTTTTTTTTAACCGGTCCTAGTCACAAGCGTAAGTTTAACTGTTCTAAGAAACCTTTATCCAAATTGAGAGATAAGAAAATTTTGTCGAGTCAAAATATAGACTGTTGTAAAAAGTTAAATTGAATCTCAATTCATAACGATCAAACTGTGAAACAGCCTGCCAAAGTATCTTTCTCAAAGATATTCCTTGTCTTTCATTAAACAACTGAAATCCGGCCAAAATTCAGCAATCAATAGGGCTGTTCACAATCCGGTGCAAAAAATACACTTACTAAATATACAGAGATGCACTTACAACGCTTTTGCAAATATGCAACACTAAAACCCATAGTGATTTACTATACTTATGCAATACTAAATTGCAAACTGACAGCTGATAATAAAAACAAAAAGCTAAAAGCAAATTATATGAAAAAAGGAAGTCATTGGGCCTTTAAGCTTTTTTCCCCACATAAAATTTAAGATCTAAGCAAAATTGCTAGAAAAAATTATTTTGCTTTTTATCCATCAGCTGTGCGTCTTATGTTTTGTTACAAGTATTGCAAAGTAAACCGAGAAAGACCGTTCACAATTGAAAGGAATTTTCTGCATTTGTACAAATTTCCAAACTCAAATACGCAAGACTGTGAATTGCTCTAATGATTCAAAACTAGCAAATAATATTGGCATACTTTATCACAAGTAGTACGTTAATTCAGTAAGTTTGCAAGAACTTTAAAAAATTAATAATTTTTTAACACAATTAATTAAATGAAGTCGTTAATATTTCTGAAAGAATGAAAACTCTCCTTAGAATAACGCAAAGACACGTATTAAAAAATAAATAAAATTTTTTAACCAAATTTTTAAAAATAAGATAGTTAATGTGTTCAAAGGTTCATTTCCTTGTTTATAACAGTTTTAAATGTGTTCAAGAATAAGAAAAAGTAGGCAGTTTTCTTAGTTAGAAATGGTTTTCGACGTTGAATAGTGTTAAAAGTCCTAAGAATTTAAAATTTTAACACATTTCCTGAAAGAACGTTCCTTTGAGAAAGTATGTGTCAATGTGAGTCGCTTGTTTTAATAATTTTTTTCGGATTTTGGTCCATGTTTTTAAGAAAAGGGCCAGCCACTTTCCGAAAAAGTTACTTTGGTACGTTGCATTGCAGTTCGTTCACGACTTATATTCAATTTCCTTTTTTATACTTTGGCTCGACTACATTTGTCTTATTTTGCAATTCGGCTCAAGATGCTTTTATGAACATTTTTAAATTTTCACATGAAAGATGAACTGCCGCTTTGGGGTGCCAGTATGTGAGCAAGATCAATTAGGCCAGAATTTAAAACACAATCTAAGGAAGGTTAATAACCCGTTATGCAACAAAAAGTAAAACAAAGTTAAGTTTAACATTTCTTTTTGTCGGACTTGCTTTGGTAAGTTTTTTCGCGTCAACTTTTTCATATGATTGTTGTGATATTTTGTTGGTTTTGTTTGTATTGATTTGTGTGCTACTAAATAATTATCTCTAATGAAACTTTGCTGTTTGTAGAGATTTTAACTTTTTGCAGAAATGCACAATTCGATGCTGTGCCGAATGAAAATTTAATCACAAGACTTGGCTGTAACAAATGTGAAACTTAATTAAATCTTTTAAACAATGTTTTGCATCTGTAAGCTATTTTAAAACGCTAATTTCAAGTTATTAAGTAAAAAGATCTGCGGGATCGTAGCGCTAAACGCATGATATTTGCAAAAGCCGACGGTTTTTTCTTCAACAATAACAACAACAACAGCATAAATAAATGGTAACAATCTTCTTTTTGTTAGCTTAGGCGTCACAATAACATAAGAACAACAACAACAAAAACAACAACAACAATAAGAGCACCAATAACAACGACAAACACACACAGCAGCGATGCAGAACGAGCGTGCCAAAAGATACACGCGCACACGAGATACAAGATGCGAGAACGAACGAATTGCGAAAATCAACTGTGAGCTCAGCCGCACTCAACAAGACTCTGGTTGAGCAACGGATTCAAAATGCAAAGAACTACCCGAATCCAAGTCCGATTGGCAAGCAAGTCTATCGGAACGTGCGATGGCAATAATGATGACTGCAACGGCAGCAGAGTGGAGAGTGGAGCTCAGGCAGTAGCAGCAAAATTGTTGTAGATGTTGTGGTTGCATGTTGTTGCACTTTGTTGAAATTGCATGTGCGATAACGGTAGCGTTGACGTCTGCACCGAATAAGGGACCCAACATTCTGAGTGCGCGTTTGTATGTGTGTGTGTGTGTGTGTGTGTTGGTAAGAGTGTGCAAGAGTGCACATTTGCAGCTTTTGAAAACTTACGCGTTGCAACAACACTGCTTATACTGTTCTTGTTGTTGTTGTTGTTTTTGCTAGTGCGCTGCTGATATTAGTGGTGCTTCGAACCAAATCGACTGCTGCAACAACATCTCGTAGGTTCGTTGGTTGGATGCGTTTTTATTTTATTGCGGTTTGAGTTGCGTTCTGTTTGTTGTGCTCTTTCTGCTTGGGGGCAATTTTGGGATTGTGTGCGATTTAAGTTGTCGTTTTGTTGTTGTTGTTATGCATTGCGCTTTTTCTGCTTTTTGCGGCTTACAAGCAACAACAAGTTGTCACACAAACAACATGCAACACAAAAGATTCCCCCCAAAAATAGTGTTTGAGACTACATTTTTTGTTTGTGTAGCTTTTGCTATTTTGTATTTGCTTCTTATTTCTTCTGCCTTCCTCCAGTTGTTTTGCGGTATTTGTGTTTGGTATTTTGTGTTGTTTTCTCCACATTGATCACATGCGTGTTGCTGTCGTTCCCCAATAAGCTAAACGAATTCGTATTCTCGGACATTTTAATCATTAACGATTATCGTTTTCGAATACGCGAACGGGGGAAAATCGTTAACGAGTCCGAGAATAGAGCCTAGGATGTGCGACTGGGCTTTTCGAAGCCCATTTTGACTTTGAGAAGTCCTCAATTTTTTTTCTTTGCTCTGAGTGCCGAAATATTTTATGCCAACTACCGCTAATCTTTTCCAGACGTAACAAAACTAACTAAAAAGAATTTACATTACTTTCGTAGAGCAAACTGATCTGTTTTTAAAATAACGCCGCAGTGAACCTACTGGGCCTCACGAGGCCCGTCCGTTAAATGTAAGAGACATGTGTGTAAGCTACTAAAAAAAATATGTTCAAACACAATCGATCGCGTTCAACGACTTTATTACGCTATATGTGTAATACCCCTATTCCACACGGAAAGTTTTATTGCCGGCAATTCTGCGGTACAGGCAAGTCTGTACTGGCAAGTTTTTCTTCTGTGCTGTTCTTTCTTTGATGCTGTGCTCTTCTTTCCTTTGTATTTTCGACTTGCTGGCAAGAAAAATTGCCGTGTGGAAAAGGGGTATAAGGCTCTTGTGTGCATATGGTCACATCCCTCCAGGAAATGTGAGCATTCCCGGATGTTACCAGGAAACATTCCATGGAATGTAGGAAGCATTCTCCTTTGTTGCACACTCCATTGCTTTTTTTACATAGCATGTCATTAGAGGGAAACATTCCTCTCAGCTGTGTTAAAAATGAATGTGGAAACATTCCTCTCCGCTGTCTTATAAAGCGAATTACAAGCAGTCCTCTTCCCTGTTCTAAGAATTAATGTGGAAACAATCCTCTCGCTTGTTACGAAAATGCCCGGCCAGGATTCGAACCCGGGATCCCGAATTCTACAATAAGCGGCTGGAAAATAATGATATTAATATTTTCTATTGTCATTGCTTGACAATAAATAAAAGTTTCCAAATGCATTCTTAAAGAAGCGGTGTGGAAACAATATAAATACAAAACTACCCTTAAGCTTCCAAAAGATACGGTTTGGTAATAAAATAAATACAAAACTACCCTTAAGCTTTCAAAAGATACGGTGGGGAATGTTTCTTTATCACTTTTAAATGGAAGCCTTCCCATTTTTCCTGGAGGGATTATATATATTTTTTTTTATTGTAAGTAACATTTAAAATGTCGGGTGACGAAGTGTGGGAAGAGCTTGATGTTGTTCTCAATTTTTTAGGCTGCTGACACACCGGCAGCAGCTCACTGAGGACAGGTTTTTTGCTACTAAATAACTATAGAATGAAAAAGACTATCCTTTCGGTAAAACAAACCTAATAAATTTCTGGATTACAATGAAAACAAAGCAGGTGTCAGCACTATGGACCAGATACTCAGTTGCTACTCTTTCAAGAGTGGCAAAAATCTATAAACGGATAAACGTCGTGCATTTTTTAAGGTTTTGACATCCCAGTTTGTTACTTCTTACATGAAAAATAGGACAATGAATAACAACGTTCAAATTTCAATTAAATGTTTTTGTCAATAATTATAAAAAAAAATGTTTTATAAATTCGTACTTCTATCTTTGTTATAGCATACACAACTGCATTACCCTGAATTATATGGAACGGAAAGACTGTGAGTCGTGCAATGCTCAGAACGGCAAAAAGAGACGCAAAACATTCTTGTCGTGTAAAAAAAATGCAAAAAATTTCATATTCCTTGAACACGACAAAATTTGTCAGTGCCATAACTACGCTGCTGAATAGTTATAAATCAAGCACAATAGATCAACGATCGTTACCTCATTTTAAGTTTTTGTAAATTTGTGTTTAAAAAAATATAAATCAGTCAAAGTTAACTTTTGCCATAAAAAAGCAATTTTACCTATTAAGGCATTCTAACCCCCCCTCACCCCCTTTATAAACCACCTGAAAATTACATCCACACACAGATGTAGTTTGAAGTGTGCCACATTTTTCGAACTTGTTTTAATTTTAAGAGAAAGAAAAACTATGAAGTCAACAAATATTTGTTTTTCCATAGGTATATATTAAGCCCGATTTCTCAGAGACTACAGATATACATAGTTACCACTAACGATTTTTAAATACGAGCAGATATATTTTCTCATACCAATTATTAATAACCTTTATAAATCAGCTACTCCCACAAAGTAAAAAATAAATTTTCCGTACGGGTTTTTCCGGATTTTTTCAGTACTAACAGTAAAAGCAGAATTAAATTTTTTTATTTCACTTTTGGAGGAGCTTACGGTTTCCGTGGCGAAAATATCTGAAAATGCAGTTTTGTAGTTCTTTACAAGAAAATAAGATTCACTGAAGAAATTATCGCTATATTGTTTAGTTGTTGAGTTATCAATTTTTTATAAAATGTCCCCTTTATGAAGCTTATAAGAAAATTCGGCTATTTCTTTCCTAAAGTTTAACCGATTTAAATGATTCGGCTACCATTTGAAAGAACATTAATATATCTTTAAGATTTAAGAAAAAATAAATAATTTCTTTCCAATGCGGTTTTTCCAATAATTTCTTTCCAATGCGGCTTTAGACGGTTTTTCTAAATATTATAATTTATGTTGGCATAAAATCGTTATGTTCTCTAAAAATTTCTTTATTAAGGGGAAACAAAAACATCATATATTATGTTTGTTATACAATATGTTTGACTTTTTTCTCCATTGTTGCTATTTTTCACTTTTTTTTTTATATACTTGGTTCAACAGTAGGTTTTTTGAACATAAGGTTTTTTCTTTTAACTCATCGTTAATTTAGAGAATGCAGTTTTGATGTACTTATGGTCAAAATGACATTCATTGTCGGAATTATCGATATATCGATTAATTATTGAGTTATAGAATTTTTATTTTTGTTTCAAAGGTTCACTTCATCATAAAATGAAATCCATTCCTTGAGAAAATGATTTTCCCTTGTAAGGAATGTTTTATCACTATTTCGTAGATAGAAAAATAAATTTTTTTTAAGGTGTCAACAAAATGATTTGCCCTTGTTATTTGGGCTTGTACGGAATGTTGCTACAATAACCAAACTTTTTGTAGGATTATGTTGTTTTGTTTTTGGCTTATGACATTTTCAAACTGGCCATAATCCGTAGTTTAATTTTGGGGATAATGTGAGGGTTGTTATCCCTATGTAGCGGCCAGAAATCAAATATCAAAGCTTTAAATATGATAAAAATTGCTTTTAAAAATCATATCATTCTTGTAAAAGATTTATATCATATATCGTTAAAAGTAATTCAATTATCTTTTAAACGACACATAACTCTTCTGAATCGATTAAATTATGAGTTTTGTCATAATAAATGTTTACTTAAATAGAACTATAAGAAAGAATAAACTTCGATAATTAATCGAAATATCGATAATTACGTCGATGAATCTTATTTTGACCAGGAGTATATCAAAACTGCAATCTCAAAATGAACGATTAGTTAAAAACAAAAGTCCATATTATTGTACTGTTCAACCTACACCGAAAAAAAAGTGCGGAGTCAACCCAAGTTTTTTCGTGAGTCAAAAGAGTTTTTGAGAAGTTAAAAACGGTTTGGTGCCGTAAAACGCAAAATGAATTGCATCAACATTTTTTTTTTGTTAAAGCCTAGTACTCTGTTCGTTTGCGTGAAATTTCGCTGGCAACATCTATTAATTTGTTGCATGAAATTTCGGACTGAAAGTTTGTTGCGAGGAATTCCTATGGGAACGTTTCTCAGAGAGACTCAGAATAAGTTGGGAGGTTTCATATAATATATCAATATATCAATATCTCTCTTTTCACTTCAAAATAAATAGGCTGTACATTTAAATTATCGTGAAAAAATGTTGCTTAGAAACATGTTGCGATAATTTCACACAGCGGAACAGAGTACTGCTCTGACGAACATGTCGTGAAAATTTACACGCTTGTTTCGCAGCTGTCACTTTTTATATGGAGATTTGAGTGGAATTTCACATGAAACTGAACAGAGTACTATGCTTAATATAAAACTTTTTTTGTTTGAAACTCATTTTCAAAGCCTGGAGTAAATTAAAAGCAGTTTCAAATTAACTCTACATCTTTTCCGAACATTTATCCTTTTAACTCTATTAAAACTTATTGCAACCATCTATGAAAATCGTCTTTGTATTTTAAAGCTGAAACGGAGTTATGTTTAGCACGAAACCAGAGTCCGTTCGAGCAAATATTTTCTTTTGTTCGTTTTACTTTGAATGAAGAGAAAGTACTCAAATATTTTAACAAGCTAATGAAGTGTGCTCTACAAATTTAATGTTGCACAATGATAAAGAAGGGCCGTTTTTATTATTACGAATTATATGTTTTCGTATATTTTTATTGAGGTTACAATTTTTTGAGTCTTGTCACGAGTAAATTTTTGAATATCGTCACGTTTTTGTGTACACGAGTAATTACATTTTATATTTTTTGTGTTTTTTTGTATGGGGACCCACAGAAGAGTGGCAGATAGAGTGTAGGTGCGTTCAAAAGAAATGTTGAGGGGGAAAACTTTGGACCTGCTCATACATTTGACCTCTTTAGGATCCATTGATTTTTTTTTATATGAACTAAATAGAAATTTTTTTATTCAATTTTTGGGTTTTTTTGTATGGGGACCTCTAGAAGGATGCCCATAAAAATAGGACCATATAATACATTTGACCCCCTTTGGAGTCATAGATTTTTAATATGAACTACAAGAGGCATTTTTTGTTGCTACCCCACAAAATATCTTTATTGAAGATCGTTACAATAGATGCAATTTCTTCACGTAGAAAATAGCAAATCACGAACATACATATATCTCATATTTTAGTTATCACAAATGATTAAAATCAGTATTACCAATTGAAGCGCCAGCCAATGACAGTGTAAATTTTAAATAAACAGGATATCTTTTTCTAAACTTTATATTGTATCTTTTGAGATCTCTCTCTTTATCTATATATCTCCATCTCTTTCACAAAAAATCTCTCTTATTATAAGTTTTACTGTAATTTTTATTTAACTTACTTAGAAAGTTTTGGGAAACTAAACCGTTTTATGAATTTTCCTGTACAACTGTGGTTTTAATAAAAGTATAGACACATAAAGTTTCTTTTAGAGGAATTTATTAGTTCTTGGATAAAGTCACATTTGTACCATATTTTATTAACTAAACTACATTATACACTGATAAACAAATGTCGAATGTATGTATCACGACTTAGGACTTTACAAAATCTAAGTATTCTAGCATCAATACAATCGGGACAAAGCATATTAAATAAAATGCCACGTCCACTTTTGCAAAAGTATAGGAAAACACCTAACTCATCTCTTAAAACACTTTTAGAAAACTAAAATTAACCTGGGTTTGATATTGACTACACTTTGCTAGATGCTTAAAAAGTATCTTTCCCTTCATTCATCAAACAAAACTACATTATATTTACATCAAACAATTGTAAAAAAAAAACCAAATATTCTTACCTCTTTGCTAATATGTTATATATAAAAATATCCCTTTTTTGTAAAATTTCCCTTAATACTATAGAAATGAAACACCGTTTTGAAACTGGAAATTTTTGACAGTTGAGAGCAATTGAAGCTTAAAAGGTAAGAAAAAGTTAAAATTTTTTGCGCAAAGAAATTCAAGATTGCCGAACCGTGAAACTTTGCAAGTATGGAGAAGAGGCGATTGTGTTTTCACTGTCTGGCGTTTCCTCTATTGCAACGGAGTGAAGACGAAGAAAACATTAAAAATCTTCTTCGAAAATGAAAAATACCAGAGCGATCGATGCAGAGGTAAAAATTCGCCGTAAAAAAAATCAAAATAACGTTACATTTTCAATTCTTTCTCATTAAATTTATAAGCAATAAATCACTTGGATAAAATTAACAAAGAAGATATTAATATCGCTATTCCAGACGGCCAGTTAGATGTTGATGTAGAAATTGTATTTAAAAGTAAATTGAAAATAAATAAAATTGAAATCAGAAGAATTTACGAGTTCCTTTTATAACTCTTTTGTGGATTGGTTTGTATTTTTTTAAGCTTCATGTTACATTTCAATGAGTTGATTTAAGTTTTTTTTTTGAGTTCTCAATTTAAAATGAATTTAAAAGTTGTTAATACAATTCCGTAAACCTTAATATAACTCAAAACGACGTCAGCACGACTTTTCAAACAAACTCAATTTTCGAAGTAATTAAAACGCACAAACAGAGTTAAATATAGTTTTTACTGCTTTGGCAAAATACCATACATGAAAAGAGTTAAAATGACCCCGAATACGGCCTTTTTTACTCCGTTTTTTTTGGGTGTAGTATGTATACAAAAATAAAAAATACATCAACAATAGAGAAAAAAAGTTTAACATATTATGCATCAAACGAAAGGTCATTGCTTCAGCATTTAATATATGATGTTTTTTCCCTTAAAAACAACATTTTCAGAGAAAATAACGGTTTTATGCAAACAAAAATAATAATATTTGCACTTCGGTTTCCCTAAAATTTCCCTCATATAATGTTAGATGCTTACTTTTAGGCATTGAGACTTTGGATTCGCGGAGAAAAGTTCAGTCTCTTATTGTTATCTATGACATAATCTCGAGTAATATTGACCCTCACTTTTGTCAGTCATAAATTTCGATATACCTTCAAGACAGTTGCAACGTTTCAAAGTTTTTTCAATTCAATTCCATTGGTCTAATTATGCTCGTAATGAGCCATTTCAAAGAGCTCTGTCTTTATATAATGATCTTTCGTCTCAAATTTTGTTTGAATTTTCAATGTCTAAAGAATGTTTTAAAGAATTGTTAAATAGTTAATTTGTATTGTAATTCTACTGTTTATTTCTACCATTATTTTATTTTTAAATTGTTAATCTTAGTCTGTAAGGATATTTCCAAAGACTCAATAAAGAAATCTAAATCTAAATATTATATCAGGTCAACCTCATTGTGACCAGTTATTAAAATTTGCTAATTTTAATATTCCTGCTTGAATATTACGGCATTACGCGTTATTTCATTATCAAACTCATAGAACTCTTTATGCACTTAATGCTTCTATAAATCGTACCTTGTCATTGTATAATGAATTGTCTTGTAAAAAGAACTTAGATTTTTCCATTTCGAAATTGTCATTTGAGGATTGGGTAAATACTTTGTTTCGTATTTTTTATTTCCAATAACAGTGAATTCTTACTTTTTTTTAAATTTTTTATAATCGTTTGTAAGTTATATATATATTTATTTTTAAGTAGTCTGTAAGGATATTGTATTTCTAAGGACTTAAACATTGAATAAATACGAGAAGTGGCAACCCTGTTTAGAGTGAAGTTAAGAACATAATAAGAAGGCACTGAGTAGAAAAATACTCGAAAATGTACGAGTAACTCGAAAATATCACGAGTTACTCGGTAATTTGTCAAGTTACTCTATAATTTCTGGAGTAACTCGTAATTTCGAGTTAATTGAAATACCTATTTACTCGAATCGAGATTCGAGTTGAGTTTTATTATTCGACTCGTTTCGAACTCGAAGCTACTCGCACCAGCCTAGTTGAAAGTTTTGCCAACGCTGTGCACCAATAACCTAAACCAACGCTAAATCCAGTTCTATGAATAATGTGTCCTCAAAAAAATAACTAATTTTTTTTTTCATATCTTACTTCATATGATTTCTTTAAAATGGTAAGACAAAAATCGTAAGAACGTCCGATGAGTTTTTAAAATCCAACTATAAAAAATAATTCATACTTTACTTTCCTAAAGAAAAGGCTAATAAAAAGGCTTAGTTGCCATTTGATGTAGAACATAAGTAAAAAACGGGCTTTTTTGTACTGATCTGTTTTTTGGAATATATATGTTAGATAAACAAAAGTTGCTCAAATGACTCTTCCCGATTTTTTCATATATATGTGCCATTTAAAAATAAATAACTGAATTTTCTTGCTTTTTTTTTTAAATACATTAACTTGTGCTTAAGCATCCTCTCAAAAAAAGGAGATTTTTTTAAACATATAGATATCAGGCACACTGTATACAAGGACATTTTGAAGTACTACGAAATAAAGCTAAATATACACCCTATTTAATGAGTGCTGTATAAATTTGGATTCAAAAGCTAAGATAATAACTTTGGTTGGCATTATGCTATATATATTTGTATTGAAATTATATTAAATATCTAAGTACTTTTAAAAGGATGAAATCCACGTTGTCACGCTTCCAGATGTATCTGCAAGTTAATCATCAAGCTGTTTAGTTTTATTTAGATTTATTTATTTAGAACTTTAAGCTAAAGAAAACTTTAAAATGTTAGAGCTCGCAAAAACTCTTTTAAGCGGTAAGAGGAATGATTGCTGATTTTGATATAATATACTCCTTATGTATTTTTATATCTCTTGAAAATATTACTTAAAAAAGAAATTAGTTTTGCGCATGTTACTTTAGTACCAAAAAAATTAAACGTTTTTAAAAACATTTTTTGTTCAGAAAAGTATTTAAAAATTTGTAAAATCATATTAAAATTATGAACAAAAAACCGAAAAATGGATGCAAACTCCGTTTTCGCTATTTAGATAAGGAAAAATTGGGAACAAATATTTCTCCTGGAAGTACAACAATAGATCCTTAACCTTTTTTGACTTGATTATAAAATTCACAGTTTTGTTTGAAACATTTTTCATTTAGTCATTCAAGAATGAAGTTAAATAAAGAGCTTGAAATTGTGTCTTCTTGAAAGTAAAAAGCAGAAAGAGAAAATGGTCACAGAATACATGTTTGACCAATTGAGCCAATTACTAATTTGTATACATAAGTTTATTAAAAACGCAATTAAAAAGCTAATCCTGGCTCAAATCCCACCTGAGACAGAATATTGTTTCGATTGAATTAACATTTCTGTAAATTCTGTTAAGGTTGCTAGACGTCATCTCTCTGCAGACGATGGCAAACCTCAGAGAGGAAAAACTGATATGTAAAGTAGAGGTGTCAAACTATCGATGGCACAATCGATAGTATCATATTTTTTAGACTATCAATACTCATTGATCGTTTTTTTTAGTACTATCGAATTTTACTACTATTTGATTATCGAATATCTCTACTAAAACATGCGAAATAACCAAAGCGCGGGTAAGTTTTTTAAAGCAGAAATCACAATGAATTCTGAATTTTGCTATAATTTCACAGATAAATTGCGACCGATTTGGCCGACAATTCCCCCTTTGTTGTGAGATGGTAACTGATGAAAATAATAATAATAAGAAATGGCACAAAAACGCCAACTATAAAAAAGCCGAGAAAATCCAATTCGAAAATTTGGAAACATTTTCAGTGAAGTTCAAGCAAGAAGCTTGCCAAATGTTTAAAATTCCATGTTTGAAAGCGAAAATACGTCCAATGTTTTGGACCCTTTGAAGCGTTCACACCCTTTCTTTGATGAGCCTACGAAACTTAAAGTCACGGTAACGAAATATTTTCAGAAAAATGAAAAAGAGAAAATCTAAAAGAAGTTTACTATATCGGAAGTATTAACCTTTATAACACATATGCTGTTATTTTGGTTAGATTTTGCATTTTGTTATTTGTAATTGTTTTCTATTTATTCTGTTACCAGCGACTCCAATCCAATAGGCACTCGTGAGTATTAATAGTTATTTTTAAAACTATGGAATCTATTGATTTTAAGACTATCGATAGTTTGACACCTCTATTGTAAAGCTTCTTAAGAACATGAGCCGTTCGGAGTAGGACCGATAAAAAAGTAGTGGGACCAATTCTCGATGATTTGTGTTATATCATCGCTACATGGAGATAATTCACATTCAAGCTAACGTGAACTTTAAAATTTTGCTAATTTAAAGCAGCAGATCTCATGAAAATTATTTTGTTACGCTTTTTTATTTAAACAAATGCAAAGAACAAAAGCAAAACACACAAGCAGCGGTAAAATCATCTCAACAATCAGCGTCGTCGGGTGAAGCTTGCTTCTTTTGTACTTGATTTTAGATTTGCATAACCGCAAAGGTAAAGCTAATGATAGAAACAAATTTGCCCATCATCCACACGGGCCAGACGTAGATAGATGATCGCAAAACTACCGAAAGATATTTAAGATAGAAAACAGTGCTTAACGGGGCATCTCGACAGGCAATAATTCATTGCTTTCCATCTGTCAATTGGCAATTCTGTGGTCAAAAGCACTAAGCGCTTAAGTCAAAAATTGCTGTTTCGAGTAATCTCGTGTTAAAGTTTTCAATCGCCATTTGAATTGTATGAAAGAGTCTTTTGTTTTTGTGTCATAACTTTGGCTAGGTCATGCTAGAAGCTCCAGATTTTGTGTGCTTATAAAGCTATATTCTTGAAACACATCTACATCAATAACTCAGTTTTGTCTTAAGTCGACTTAAGCGCTTAGTGCTTTTGACCACAGAATTATTGTCAATCGAGACCACTCAATTGCCATGGATGGCAATTCATGGCTAGCAATATTGCTTTCCATGCATTGCCAAGATGGAGTTGGCAATGAGCTGTATTTTTTCTTGTTTATTTTTAAAATCTTAAAAATTTTAAATGTGCATATTTTAAAAATGAAGTAGCGTGCAAAATAAATTTATAAAATATCTAATTTATATAATAAATGACAATATTATATGTTGATTTCATAACATGAGAAAACCCACCCTTGCAATATTGCCATTGCTTGCAATAGAAATTGATAGATGGTAAGCAATGTATTATTGCCTGGCGAGACGCCGGGGAAAGGGCATCAGGAAAAAGCCCTAATCCGTATTCTAAAAACACTTCAAAAATTTAATAAAAATAAATAAAGACCTCAATAGCTTTCGCACAGATGTGACCAGTGTCCGACCGAATATTCGGTTTCGGTTTCGGTTACGGCCAGTTTCGGCCTTTTTTGTCAGTTTTGGCTAATTTCGGCTATTGAGACCGAATAGCCGAAACTAGCTGAAATTTTTGGTAAAAATTTCTTTGGTAAAAAAAAAATCAGTAATTTAATTAAAGTTTGGTTTAGTAAAAATATTTACAACGCATTGTATAAAACAAAAATTATGAATTCGTCTATAATTTGATTTATCGTGTTAGCACAAAACATTTTGGTTAATTCTATGCGTTCGTTACTATCATTTTTGATTTTATCATCTCTATTGCTATTAATATTGCAGTTAATTTTGAAGGTACTGAACCCAAAAATTGATAATTAAACTTACGAACGAATTATGTGTTTGTGGAATAAAGGAAAGGAAAATGCAATATTTCAATTTTTATAATACTAGACCTTTAAAACAAAACCAAAATACTTTGTTTTGTAGTTCTATAAAAATTTACATTTTAGGAGTGTGTACGGAAGATATAAAGTATGCAATACTTTTGTAATGAAAAATAAAATAAAAAATTATCTCATTTATTATTATAGTAAACTTCTATTAATTATTATAAAATTCAATATTAACCCGAAACACCCTGTCGTTGCCATATGGCAACGCAAACACAAACACTTAAAATGTGCTTATTTTAGTTTAAAAGACTTTATATTTGCGTTAACAGGTCATTCTGAAAATTTAAAAAGAAATTTACTCAGGGTGATTCGGGTTAAAGTAATACTTTATGCTATTAAATATTTTTCTTATGTGTATGAAAGTACTTTTGTTTCCTTTTAATAAGAAAAAATTATATCTGAAAACTTTAATTTTCATATTAATAACCAGTTTCGGTTTCGGTTTCGGCCGAATATTATTAAATGGCCGAATATTCGATTTCGGTTTCGGTCGAACACTAGATGTAACAAGGCAGATCATGGTATAACTAATAACTTGACAAGGTAGTGTCAAGACTAAGTTGGCAGCTCATACAAAATCTGCAACCATTGAGAATGATATGAGAAAGCACTAATAGGCAAAAAAAAAACAAATTTCCTGATTCTTACAGTTGTGGTAACTAAGAAAGAGAGCCCTAACACAATCAGCCTAACACTACCTTGTCTAGTTATACCATGCGACAGATCTGTAGCTCGTTCCTGTAACAAAATGGGCAAGTTACCGATTTGTGTGACGTCATCCGTTTTCGATCCCTAGTTACCGATTTCGTGACAACTAATGTTTCCGTACGTTTAAATCTGTAAAAACTCGGACCGTGATGAAAAAGAATACAAATCGAGAAGAAAAGTTGCGAAATTGAGTCAAATGACAAGCTAAATAATTTACACTTAGTGCTATGCTGCAAAAACTTAGCAAATATATGCAACCGGGTACTTTTTCATAGCTCAAACATATACTGCTTTGCTAAAATTTTCAACTTTTATGTAAATAGGCATTATTTATAAATTGCATTATCTTTAAAACTAAAACTTTTTTAAGAATAACAAAATATTTCAATCAGAAAAAAATTCGACTTATATGAAAGTAACCATTTTTAAAGGTATATTTCGAGTACTTATAACTTAATAATACACAACATTACTGACATTAGATAAATCGGTAGAATTCTCACTTGCCGCAAAGCCAGTGAGAAAAGTGACACTTTGTTATCGATTCACTTTACGTACAGAAACACTTTTTTAAAAGGTTCCATTTAAATGAAATGGGAACATGTGATAGCTTATCGATTTGAAACAAACGAATAGAACAGAAATCGATTCAGATACGTACAGAAACATTGCAGGTGAGAGTGACATCAGTGTGACGTCAAATCGGTAATATGAGTCGGTAACTACGATCGCTACGAGTTATAGGAACGAGCTACTGGGGCCGAATTACAGCATCCGTAATCGAGCAAAATTGTACAAGATTGATAGGCACTTGTCTCGTCGTGCCCTTCGAAATTTTGCTCGATCATGGATGCTGTAATTCGGCCCCTGATGAGTTAAATTGAAAAATTGTCTTTCTTTATGTTATCGTGTTATTGTTCGCTGTACAAAAAATTTTGCAAATGAGAGGAATTGAGTAGCAAAAAAAACTAGAAAGAGTGGGAGAGATAGAGAGTGAAAGAGCAAAAATTGCAAAAAGATTGAATCTTTATATTTTATTCAACCAAACTCCGACGAATTCACGAAGCTGTCACGCTATCACAAAAGTATTTCTTATCGCGAAATGCAAAAGCAGCAAAAAAAATCTATTTATGGCTCTTTTGTACTATGACGCTTTGCACTCCGTCAGCTGCAATATTTCTACTGTTGCTACTATTTCTAAATCGTAGCGTTGTGTGATTACAGTGACATAAATAGAACAAATAAAAAAAAAAAATAGTTATAGGAGAAAGAATAGTTGACAGATCCAAGCCGACTGAGAGATTCGCTTCAAGTTTTTGAATTATTAATGCTGAAATGTATAAAATTTAAAAACTATCACGTGCATATCAAGTCAGCAACGCAATTTTTAACCAATAGTTGAGAAATAAAATAAATAACAAGTGTAAGCTTTTATGTACACTTTGTATATAGGTCGTTCTTTAAAAATAGCACAAATTAGAAAAATATTAAATTTGGCAGTTTTTAACGATTGTCTAAAAAAAGTTGTATATTTTATTACATAAAATAGTTTTACACGTGCATCGCAATTTTGCCCGTCCTACTAGTAAACTACATTATATATTTCGCCATATATTTCTACAAAATACAGAATTGTCAAAACAATAGAGTTATTATTTATAGATTTTATATATATTTTTGATATAAAATAGATTTTCTGAACTGGTGCTTTTGACGCTGGATGTGCATCGCAAGCTGAAAAACAATTAAGTAAAGTTTAGGTTTATTTTATTAAATTGGCCTCGATAGTCTAGTGGCAGCGCACTTGACTGTCGCTCAGGGGTTCCGGTTTCGAGTCCTGGCCGGGCCATAACCTATAACCTTTCTTTCCTTATGTTTAATCAAAGGAACTTTAAATACATTACTTTACGACGAAAAGTCTTAGTTGGTGGTGGTAGGAAAAGTTTGTGGAGAAGAACGCTTAGAAACTTGATTTGACTGAGGTCAAGACATAACATTTTCTTCAGATTTAATATCAAATGTTTCTACAGCTTTCCGCTACATTAAGAACATCCTACACAAAAGTTTCACTTGATTACCCCCTTCTTCCATTCTATGGTATCACAACGGACCAATAATATGGCCTAAGTGGGCTGGTCTAAAGACCTGCTGTCACCTTAACCTAACCTTACCTAACCTAAGGTTTATTTGATATATTATATTTTTTTTACTAAATAAACAAAAATTTCCTGTTTTGAATAAAAATATTAGTGACTTCATTATCAGCAATCACAAAAAAATATAACAATTTTTAGACGATTTCATCAACGAAGCATATCCTTGAATAAGTTTGCTCCGCCACTTATTTTTTTCAAAAGCCTGCGATTTGTGCTGGAATATCCTTAAAATTGACTGTAAAGTTTCATTGAAAAGCTAATTTTAAAAATGAAAATATAATTTTTCTAAGAAATCAACAAAACCACTTATTTTTCTCAGAAATTTGCAATTAGTGCTGTGAATGATTTTCGAGAATGATTGAAATCATTATCACAAGATTTTCGAAAATTGCAGAAAAAATCACTTCGGAAATATCATAATTTTGGAGCAAATTAAATAATTAATAAGGAACATGAAAGATCCGAACAAAAGTTACTTTATCCGGTTTTTATCAATCAAAACATTCAAAATATACTTCTTTTCGGTCAAGTCGTTTAGAATATATTTAAAGTGCTACACATTTGAGTGTAGGGTATTGGGTCAACATCCAAATCAACAAACAATTTGTTTCATGGTTTGTTCATATCAGCGGGAGAGAATAAGAGAGAGTGAGCACTAAATTTTAATTATCATGTTGAAAACAGTGTTGCCATAACACGGGATTTAATGCATATTTCGGAGCTTTTAACCTCTAGCCCATTAACGGGCCTATTAACGGGATTGTCAGTCAGTCGGTTTCATTACTTTTTTTTAATATCAAAAATATTATACTCTTTTACGCAACCCTGTTAAAAGTTTAAGTGGAAAGTGTCATTGTGAATAGTTTAAAGAGAAATAAGAAGACTATATTTTTATAAACCATAGCTGAAACGGTGGGATTGAAAGCATTCTTTTTTGGTTGGCAGCTGCTTTACCAGGTAAAAATAAAAACAAGCTAAAACTATTTGAAAAATAAAACAGCTCATATTAGGTCAAGGAAGGTCAGCAAACGGAAACCGAACAATCAATAGATATGCATACTAATAGTAGTAGAAGCAAATGCTGGTTATTTCATCTTAAATAGTTTTGAGACTTAAGTTACTTGAAATTATAGCTTTAGATAAAAATATTACTTTTGATCTCATTGTTTACCAAAGCATTGAACTTTCCACGGAGGATATGAAATTCAGTAGTGAATTTCGAGTTAAACTTCCTAAGCATGAAAAAGAGCAAGCAATGCTAGCAAAAACTTAATGTGGGCATATTGTAAAATCCTGCATTTCAAAAACATTGAAAAGCTATCCCATTTATAACAAATTTTATAAATCGCTTGAGTTCTTAAATACTAAAATTTCTTTTGACGATAGAAAAAGAAATTATATTAAAACGCTTAATAGCATTGCGAACTATGTGAACGCTGATCAGTATTAACTGCAAGATAAGTGAAGAAACCTCCCTGTTTCTTTTAACGAAGCCGAAAAGAATTCGTTGCCTAGCTGCAAAGTTTCTGACTTGTGAAAAACCGTAGCTGATAAAACAGCTTTAACTGAAAAGAGGGTTTTTCCAAATTTAACTAAACTTTTAAATTTTAACGCAGATTCATAACGGGTTTTTTCTATTGTAACTGATACTAAAACTGTCTTAACAAATAAAAATAAAATAAAATAAAAATGAAATAAGCTAAAATAAAATAATATAAAATAAAATACAATACAATACAATACAATACAATACAATACAATACAATACAATACAATACAATACAATACAATACAATACAATACAATACAATACAATACAATACAATACAATACAATACAATACAATACAATACAATACAATACAATACAATACAATACAATACAATACAATACAATACAATACAATACAATACAATACAATACAATACAATACAATACAATACAATACAATACAATACAATACAATACAATAACATACAATACAATACAATACAATACAATACAATACAATACAATACAATACAATACAATACAATACAATACAATACAATACAATACAATACAATACAATACAATACAATACAATACAATACAATACAATACAATACAATACAATACAATACAATACAATACAATACAATACAATACAATACAATACAATACAATACAATACAATACAATACAATACAATACAATACAATACAATACAATACAATACAATACAATACAATACAATACAATACAATACAATACAATACAATACAATACAATACAATACAATACAATACAATACAATACAATACAATACAATACAATACAATACAATACAATACAATGCAATACAATACAATACAATACAATACAATACAATACAATACAATACAATACAATACAATACAATACAATACAATGCAATACAATACAATACAATACAATACAATACAATAAAATTAAATTAAATTAAATTAAATGAAATGAAATGAAATGAAATGAAATGAAATAAAATGAAATGAAATGAAATGAAATGAAATGAAATGAAATGATATGATATGATATGATATGAAATGAAATGAAATGAAATGATATGATATGAAATGAAATTAAATGAAATGATATGAAATGAAATGAAATGAAATGAAATGATATGAAATGAAATAAATAGTATAAAATTATTAGAAATTATATTGAGGAAGACAATTTAAATGTTATGTGTGTACTTTAATCTGAAACTGTTAAACATTTTCAAGTAATAAAAACCATTTAAAGTTGCTAGAATGGAATAAGTTTTAACAAACTGTAAAATAAATTTTTTTTAGTCTGTGTTTAAAGTTGGATTTGTTGCAGTTTGAAAGAAGAACAAAGTTTTTAGGAAGGTTGAATTTAGTTTTAAACAATGCATAATGGTTCACTTAAAAGCTTTGAGAATTATGGCCTTATTTTATAAATCGAACGCAGTCACTTGCGTTAGATTTCTTATCTGTAAATATATTTTAATGAAAAATTTCAGTGAGAGAGAGAGAGAGTTAGTTCTAATTCAGATGAAAATGGAATAAATTTGAGCTCATTCAATCAAGAACGAAAATCGACGTGTAAATAAACTTCGGTTAAAATCGAACAGAAAAATTTCTTTTACGTATTTCAATATTAGAATATTCCAACTTTTTTTCGAAGACTAACGTTGTGATTGATACTAGCATATAACTAATATGTTATGTTTTTTTTTTATATATGTAGATATTTTTTTGAATTTTTTGAAAATAAACTTTTAATGAATATTTGCGAATTTTTAAAATTTTTGTTTAAACAAAAGAGACAGAACGTTTTAGAGGAAGAAACGGGAGTTTCGTATCTTGGCCACTGGTAACACTGGCTGAGAACGAACTGCATTTAAGTGTGCTAGATCGATGCTCCTCTCAATGGCAAACATATATGTTCTCACATATTTTAACGACACTGAATGGTATTTTTTTTTTGTTAATTTTTTTCGTTTTCTTTATCTTGTTCTGCTTTTATGTGCAAACATTTAATTTATGACCTTTTTATGGTTTGTTTCGCGTATATAATAACATAGTCAATATATGAAGAACGTTATTTTTGTTGTTGTCAATCTGCATTTTTGCTTTCTACAAGTCAGCAAGCTTTTGGATTCCTTTTACGACCAAGCTCTTCACAACCAGTTTTATTTACTTGCAGCGTAAACTGACTGCATCTCTGTCGCTCAAAATCTCTTTTCGAAAAAGTTTTATAGCGCGACCAACTATCCCGATATTGCGACGCATCTACGCGAGTTGCCAGTTCGAACGCTTGCAATGCAACTAATCGCGATCGCAAAAATTCGATAAATAGTGCTCTATATCAAAATAATACAAATTGTCAAAATGAAATTGTTGGCCAACGCGCGCCGGCACATTGGCAACAATGCGAAAAGGACAACGACAACAAACTGGTTTGCAACATTTGGCAACCCAGTCTGATAATGGTTCTCTTGCTCACTGTCTACGAGCATGTGCCTAGTGTTGCCAGAAATATGGATTTATGTGTACTTCTACGGTTTTTTGATTAAAAAAGAAATACGGATGTTTGTAATACACGGACTTTTTTTTAATTTTTATTTAAACATTTGTTCAAACACTATTATGCCATATATAACAAATTGGGTTTTTTTATATTTCAACAAGTGACATTTCTTTTAGCCCTTTGAGGACGACAAACAAACCGCTGTAAATTTTAAAAATTTGTTTGTGGAATTGTCTTCACCGATGGCATATTTCTATATAAAAGTGGGCACGATTACAGTTTTTGTGGCGCCAAGATCTGTAAATGCAGTTTTGTAGTTCTCATTGAGAAAATAAGATTCACAAACGGAATTATCGATTTATCGCTTAGTTATCGATTTTTTTCAAAAGTATTTTACTTTACGAAATCTATATAAGAATTCAGCTATATTTTTGCTAATAGTTGACCGATCTAATTAGTTCGGATACCACTCGAAATAAAAATTAGATATCTTCAAAATAAGAGATAAAACAAATCATTTCTTTTCAATCCAGTTGCGCCACAGACGGTCTTTCTACATATTATTTTTTTTTTGTTTACATAAAACCGTTATTTTCTCTAAAAGCGTTGTTATTAAGGGAAAACAAAAACATCATATTTTAAATGCTGAAACAAGGATCTTTCTTTTGATGTATAATATGTTAAACTTTTTTCTCCATTGTTGCTGTATTTTTTATTTTTGTATATATACGAGGTTGAACAGTACAATAATATGGTTTTTTGTTTTTAACTGATCGTTCGATTTGAGAATGCAGTTTTGATGCACTCCTGGTCAAAATAAGACTTACCGACGTAATTATCGATATATCGATAAATTATCGAAGTTTTTCTTTCTTATAGTTCTATTTAAGTAAACATTTATAGTTTTATCATAATTTAATCGATTCAGAAGATTGACGGGTCTTTTAAAGTGTAATTAAATTACTTTTAACGACATATGATATAAATCTTTTACAAGAATGATTTTTATAACCAATTTTATATCATATTTCAAACTTTGATATTTGATTTCTGGCCGCTATTTAGGGATAACAACCGTCACATTATTCTCAAAATTAAACTACGGATTATTGCCTGTTTGAAAAAGGTCATAAGCCAAAAAAAAAAAACAACATAATCCTACAAAAATTTTGGTTATAACGACATTCCGTACAAGACCAAATCATTTTATAACAAAAAAAATATCAAAAAAATTTATTTGCCCTTGTACGGAACATTTATAAAAATATTCCCTGCAAGGGAAAATCATTTTATCGTCAAAAACACCTTAAACAAATTTATTTTTTATGTACGAAATAGTGATAAAAACATTCCTTACAGGGGAAAATCATTTTATCAAGGAATGGATTTAATTTTATGATGAAATGAACGTTTGGAACAAAAATTAAAAAATTGATAACTAAGTTAATCGATATATCGATAATTCCGTCAACAAATGCCATTTTGGCCATAAGTGCATCAAAACTGCATTCTCAAAATTAATGATGTGTTAAAAGAAAAAACCTTATGTTCAAAAAACCTACCAAGTATATAAACAAAAATGAGAAAAATAGCAACAATGGAGAAAAAATATTTAAGATATTATAAACCAAACGAAAGGCCATTGTTTCAGCTTTTAATATATGATGTTTTTGTTTCCCCTTAATAACGAAATTTTAAGAGAATATAACGATTTTATGCAAACAAAAATTATAATATTTAGAAAAACCGTCTGTAGCGTGACCAATGCGGTCATTATTGACATTAACGATAGGTCTTGTCAAAGCTACTTACCCTACCTTATTATTCGCCATGACCCATATTAATAAACCTTGCTCGAGGTTTCATTTTTTTGTTTTTTTGTTGCGCTGTGCTAGCTGAGCACGAAGAGAAAGAGAAAAATAGAGAGCAGTATGGAGTTTATTGAAACTCTCGCAACACAAACGCGTCAAAAGGCAACGAATAAGCAATGCGTGGCAGCTGGGATGAAGACTTAATACTTCAATTATATATACTTATTATTTAAATTTCTAAAGAAATACCCCAAATAAATCTGTAGTACAAATATGATATTTTAAAAGTTCTTTCATAAAAATCGGCCCAGTACTTTTGTAGTAAAGTCGTAACTAAAAATGGAACGAAGTCGGTACGTGGAAAAATTAGGGTTTCATCATAACACTTTAACTTAGCATAAAAAGTTAAATAAACATAAAAAACAAAGAAAGTTTTTGGTTTTTATACCAACACTTTGTTAGTGCTACACATCACCCCACCGATTTGAAAAAAATCGAAAAAAGCCATGTTTGATATTTTTGTTGTATTTCAGCCATTTCTGAAAATATTCAACGGCCATTAAAACTAACTTTAAATTGGTTTTTCTGCAAGGAAAATTCCTTTAAACCATTCTAAAATTAATTTTTTTAACTCTTTTATTGGTGTAAATAAAAACGTGTTACACATCATACCACTTCACCCAGCTATTTGTTCATTTAAAATTTTTCATCCGATTTCTACGGATTTTTTTTAAAATTAAAACTATACAGCACTGCATGTGTCGCAATGACAGTTTTGTCATATTTTTGTGAGAAAAAAGTCATTGGTCGATTCAAAATACGTCAAAATACAAACAAAAAATAAACTGGCCATTTCAGCCCTTGGAAGGACTTTGACCTAGCTTCTATTGATCAATTGTATTGTGTGTGTTATTAAATGTTTGATTACAAATGACCGAGAACTGGACCTACGTGATTTATGCCGACTCCGAACGGCTTATGTTCCCAAGAAACTTTACATGGCAATTTTTACCCTCTGAGGTTTGCCATTGTCTGCAGAGAGGTGACGACCGAACAGAAAAATCAATTCAATTGAAAAAACTTTCTGCCTGAGCTGGAATTAAGCCCAGGCTACCGCGGTTCTTTAGCTTAACGGCCACGCACTCTAGCCACTAGGCTACGGCTGCCACATACGTCCTTTCAAATGGAGTAACTTCGGATAATGTGATATAGATATTTTTATAACTACTCATAATTTTCTTACGTGAGCTTATACCGCATTACCCAGGATAGTTTTTTGATGCATTGTGCAGGGTTTAACGACTTCCTAGCTCAATAACGTTACCCAATTTGGAGCTTTTTTAACAAAAAAAAAGCTTAAATAGCTGATAGCTTTATCACTGCTAGCTGCTCTTTACAGCGTTGCAAATGGAACTAAAAATGTCCTTGACGCGAACAGTAAGACCATTGCTCCTTTTCAAGCCTTCAGTTCTGCTTCAATTTTTTCGTATCTCACTTACAAAGCGCACTCAAAGAAATATCGACTACACCAACGAAACAATTTCATAAAAATAAGAACAAACCCAATGAATAAGAGCGAGCACAAAACTCCAGCATGTGTCTTTTTCCGTTACCGTTACGTTTACATGTATATTCCAATCAAAATTTGTGTATATAACAAAACTTGCAAGTATATCACATTACTCGAAGTTACTCTATTTTCGAAAAAAAACATAAAAAATGCACATTTTTATAAACATTTTTTAAAGCATAGTAATGATAAAACCATGTATATTATATAATAATATTTCATATGAGACAAGACAAAATAACAATAAGTTCAACTTATTTAGTAACATTCACTTTGTATTCTTCGTTCGAGTTGAACAATGAGGGATTTAATTGGGTTATCATTATTTTTTGACGTAGAACTGCGTCTTACAGTCCCGTTGAAGTGGGGTTATTTTAACACATTTTTTCAAGCACATGTAACATTTTTAGGGGACAATTTTGGGTATATCTACATTAATATTCATCATACAAAGATAAAATATATGCCAAAATCTCAGTTGTGAGGCGAATGAAACAATATCTAACTTTGGATGCTATGATTTTTTCAATAAAGTCACAAAATAGCAATATATAAAAAGAAAAATTCAAATTTTTGTATGAGAAAAATCAAGTATTAAATGCTTCAGTAGCTGCTGGTTGTAGCTGGTGGTTCAGTAGCAAACCACTGGTTTGGTTCGAGTCAAAATCACGAACTCCACATCGTTTCGTTTGTTGAAGCAAATCGTTTTACATATATTGGTCATTCTTTGCCAAATCGGTAAACAAAAAAATCTACCACCGCCAATCGTGTTGACGTGAATATTATAGTTTCCATACGGCAATTCAAAACAAAAATTAATTTTTTTTTCAAATTTTTTGCAATGATTATTTTTAGTGGAGAAGTAAAATATATTTATAATAATTTTAATTAATTGTAAAGAACTTTTTATTTTAAAAAAACCTAAACTAACGCTGGCTTCCTTCAGTCTTAAATTTTTCTTTGTTATTACTTTTCTTTGTTATTACTTTTAAACTTAAAAAATATATTACAAAAGACAAAGTTCAAGGTCACCGAAAGGTCATTATGAATAAAAACTGGACATTTTGAAAATAAAGTCTGAAAATATGCCATCACCTATTTTCCATTTTCAAAATTCAGAGTACTTATACAAACTTCTACTATCTGTCAGAAAAATTTCATTCTTGGTTCTTCAGAATTTTCAAAGATATGACATGTTTTATGTGAAATTAATGATTACACTGCGCCCTTTTTTGTACTAATTTTCCCCTGTAATTGTGAGTTTCATGGTTCTTCAGCAAAATTGTTCCTATTATTCTGACCAACAACTTTGCTGAACAAATAAACATGAAAAATCGTTTGAAATTGTATTAAAAACTTTTAAAAGTCACATATATCTGGCACGCTTTTAACACTTCAAAGCAATTAAAATTACTCATACCTTATGATGATCTTATTTTTTCTATGCAACTTATGCTGACTTTAAGCTAGACTTTTTGTAAGAACCACTCGTCCATTTGTTCAGCAAAGTTCAGTTCATAAAACGCTTAATATTATGCATCTCATTAACTAATATTCATTTAAATTGGTTAAAGATTGAAGGAAATGCCAAATTTGAAGCATTTAAGCCATTATAAAACTCATACAAAAATACGGTCACTTACTGTTTAATTTAGCCAACAAGAAATTACCTTTTTATAGTTGTATGAGATTTAAAAAAGTTAAGATGGTAAGAAGCCAATAAATCAGATAAGTTGTGACCTATTAAAGTAAAAAATAGTTTTCATAATTAATATAAGCATAAGGTTTTAATTTTTTACCTATTTTCATTTCTTACACCAAAAATTTATTGAAGAAAATAGAAAAAAAAGCACAAAACAAAGAAAAATTTGCATCGTCAATATGTGTAAACAGAGTTGCAGAACATGAAAAGGGTATTTTCACAATATTGTGTTTTTAAATAAGAAACAAGTTTTCGTATGTTAATTACGTCATTTTAGCCTTAAAATACGTCAAATGTTATTTGGGTTCAAAATACGTCAAAAAGACGTACTTAACGTCATTCTGGCAACGCTGCGCAATGATCAAAATTGCGACCGACCGCAATACAGTTAGAAAAGAAACAAGAAACCGAGTATGTCAATGAGCGCTGCAAATATATGAGCGAACATTTTGTGGAGCTCAATTAGCATTTGCAAAAACTTATCAAGAGCAAAATTTGGGGCACAGATAGTGTTGCCATATTTTTGTGAGTAAAAGACGACATAGGGTCAATTCAAAATACGTAATTTTTAAATATTTTCGAAAAAACATAAAAAAGATAGAAATAATAAAAACCGCAAATTTTTTTTAATTTCAAATGCATAGTTAAAAAAATCATTAATATTATTTAAAAATATTTCTTACAACACAAAACAAAAAAATAACTTATTACATTCTACATGATAAATTAATGATTTCATATTTTCATTACTATACTGTTTTTAGTAATTATAAAAAAATATTGTTTCTTAAGAATTATATTTGAGCTTAATGCCAAATAAGTTCATGAAGCAACAGGTTGCAGCAACAACAAGTACTTTGAAGAACAAACCACCAAGCAGACTAGACAGACTGTTCCGTTGATAGCTACATCAACTCATCAGAAGTCTTCTGTGGTTTCTGCAGTATCATTCAATTTGATAAGCTGTTAAATTAAAATCAGAGCCATGTGCTGTATGCCGCCTTCAAAGCAATGTTTTTCTACTACTTTGCAAAAGCAAAGATTCAAAAAAGTGACTGCATTGATTCTACATAAATTTGTTGTGCTCTTTGTTTACTTCTTTCTATTTTTTTTTCTATATTTTTTACAAAAAAGTCAAATCTATATGTAAAAAATAGTCTATGTGTGATTTTAGTTTATCAACTAGTAGACAACACTCTACTCAACTTACCGCACTTATATGAACAATCGAGCTGAGAATGTCGTTATTGTGACGTCACAATCTCAACGAGTGGAGAAAAAAGTAGAAGGCTCTAAGGCTAAATATCGTCCAGCTTTTATCCCCCTATTATTGCTAGAAATAAAACTGTGTAACTTTTGTGTGTCAGTAATAGCTTGCACATTTTTAAATTTCGACATCAACTCAGCTTCTGCATTTTCAAAAGACTCTTTTGAGCAAATCCGATAAGATATTGTTGATTCTTTTGTTATAGCCCATTCGTAAAGCTCTCTCGCGTTTGTTATTTGATTTTCAAATGGTCTTTGTAGACTGGTTGTCATGGCATTTCTTTTGAAAGCTCTGCCGATGCCGTCACAAGGCTCCTTTCCATGCGATGTAGCGAAAATAAATAAAATTGAACACAATAAAATTTTCAAATTGCTTTCCTCACCAGGGGCTTGAATGAATTTAAGCCCTTTTACCTTTAAGATTCGAGAAATGCTTGTTGCTAGTTTTTAATGATGTTGATACTTTCGTCTGAAATTTCCCATTCGTGAAAAATTTTAATAGCTATGGGCAGACCCGTAGAGAGCCAAGTTTGGGCCCCCCTGAAACACGTAAAAAAATTTAATAAGAAAAGTATAAATCAGTTGCGAGATCTATTCGAAAATTATTATTGAGTTCCTTGTTATTATATATAATGCATAGTGATCATTAAGGGTACCCTGACATAACCCCAAGTGGCACAATCCCAATTTTTAATTTTGGGATTATGTCACTCCTTCCACAGTGACGTAAACCCAAATTGTTTACTTGGGGCACTGTCACTGCTTGTAAAGTGTCGTAACCCCAATTGGGATAATGTCACTTTTGAGCCTAAAAATGAGAAAATTTTGGATAGATATTTCGAAATATTAAGTTTTTAGCTAAAATTAATTTGTTTGACTATTTTTTCGTGGAACGTACATATGTATGTATTAAGAGCTTTAAATTTCAAATCTGTACAAATTAATGGCCGCTCTCATCTGGTTTAGAAGTTACAGGGGTCAAAATTAAGGAAAATAGGCTCGAAAAAGTGCTATTTTTCTATTAATTGCATACTTTTATAAACTAAGCAAGAATATTTTAAGAAAACTTATGCTATTACCTTTTAAATAAGCGATTAACCATTAAATTCCATGCATTACTTTTCAAGACAGAACCCTTTTATTACATATGTAAGTACCAACTTTTTTTAATAAACTAAACCAGTTTAGTTTTTTTCTTTAATTTGTACTTCTAGCCTTATATGTATATCAAAAAATTTTTCGCCTGCGGTGCTTTTTTCATTAATCACAACGTTAAGTATGTGTATAACTACTGCTCTGAAGCAAATTTACAGAATGGATGTACTAAAATTACCGAATTTTTACAAACACTTATTATTTTTTAATTTTAAATCACAGCAACGTCATTTATACTTCGTATAAAGTGGCATAACCGCAATTAAGATAACATCACTTTTGTGGATAAGAAATGTAAAAATTTGGAAAAACATTTGTATTGTCTTTTTAATATATATATTTTTTTTTGTTAATATATTTATTTTATAACAATTACATAATTAAAATATAATATAAAATTTTATAAGTCATGAAAATAACAAAGATATTACATTTGTAACGACCTAAAATCTCCGGCCGAGGATGCGCTCGCCGGATGCCAAGGTTCGTTGCAAGAATTTATAATTTCTCTTTTCGGACTTCAAATCAAACTCACACGGTCTCTGAATGAAATGATCCTTTATTTACAAAAGAGAAATACACTTAAATCTAATGACAAGGCTTAACCTAAAACTAATTACAATATGTTTGTATTTTAATAAATGTTAATTTAACATTGCACTGAAAATATCATTTAGTATACTTTAAATAATTGTATTTTAACAAAAGTTCTATTTGACATTTGTATGGAAAATACTATTCAGTATGATTTAGTGACACCAGCTACACCTTGCTGGGTTATGTAAGTTTTATTTTAATTCTGTTAAATGCCCCTATCTCCGTGAGTATTAAGGCTGGGAGTTTATGGTAAAACATAGACGCTCGTGATTTAAATTTAGATGTTCTACTTTTAGTTATTTAATATGGGAGTAAATGTGTTCTCCCAGGTCAAATCGTCTGACCCCCTAGCTACCAGCTGAGTTACACCTAGGTCACTTAATGAACGTGCTAACCTGAGTAACTATAAAAGGTTTAAATGAAGAATCTAGTTTTATGAAGGAGGTGATGGACAGACTTCGAGTGTCGTCATGCCGCCTTTAGCTCGACTTCTGTTCAAGGCAGGAATAGGAAATCTAAGGTAGTGAGTGAGATCCGAGTGTCGTCATGCCGCCTTTAGCTCGGATCCTGCTCAGAAATGGATGGAAGATGCTAATGTGAATGAGCGAAGCTCGAGTGTCGTCATGCCGCCTTTAGCTCGGCTTCTGCCCCAGGTATGGGTAGGAAAGTCTACTACGAGCGAGTGAAGTTCGAGTGTCGTTATGCCGCCTTTAGCTCGACTTCTACTCAAGATATGGAGAGGGAAAACTACCTAGCGTGTATGAGAAGTACTAAACTTAAGTATTGACAATGTTAACTGACACTACTAACACCAGCTGTATTTCGTTGTGCACATGAATGGGCGAGGTACGAGTGTCGTCATGCCGCCTTTAGCTCGACCTCTGCTCAGAAATGTGGTTAGCAACGATGACACAACTTTACCTGATTCTCTTCAAAATTCCCCTTTCGCCCTCGACTCTTGCAATAAACTCCTCTGTATCAAAAACTATAAACAACCTTAGCGTGGTTGACTGGGGTTGAAACACACTTTAATCCCGAATGCTAAATTGTATTACTATGAACGCAAGTAGATAATTGTCACTTCACTTTATGTCTATCATAGATAAAATGTTTAAGTTAACTATTTGTTACCGCGTTACCTTCAGAAACTCCCGGCGTCAGTACTCTATTATCAACAAATAACTCTTGTGGGCAACTACTTTCCACAATTCTATACAATTCTTTTATATAATTTTGCCTAATTAATTAGGTCTTTATTAAAAGAATAACTTAAAATACTCTACAATACATGAAGTTTATGATACTTTACGGATCCACTACTATTTGCCTTGGTCGTCGATTCCCTTCTTCCGCCTGTCTCTAGCTACAGTTGGTGATCTTTGGTGTGGACGCTGCTGCGATTATACCGTCGCTGCTCAGTCGCAGTCGCCGCTCAGTCCGCTATCGCTGCTCAGTCGTAAACGCTGCTCGGATGCAGTCGCTGCTTCAGTCGCAGTCGCTGCTCGGCCGTTATTGCTGCTCAGTCGAAGTCACTGCTCGGTCGCTGTCGCTGCTCAGTCACTACTCGGTTGATACTCGCTACACGTTCGCTGACGCTGCTCTTTTGTTGTTGACTTAGTCGCTGTAGTTGGTGCGGGCAGCGTCTTCACTGCGACCAAATGGTAGTTTCCCGGTAGGGAAATATGCATGACCATGTTATTTCGAGTAACCCCTTGTGTAAGTACTAGCTACCACTTCCCTATAACTGAACCTGTGGAGTATATTTTGGGCGCTTAAATTCTTAAAACGGAAAGTGAATTATAAAATCACGTTCCGTCCTAGGTTTCAACTCTATAGTTGAACTTAGCGTAAAGAATGATGTATATTAAAATACATTACCTATGTTTACTTACGTCTGATTATTTATCTTTATTTATCAGCGAAGTGAAAAAGGCCACAAGGTACACATCCGTATTTGGTATTCAATTACCTTATTTATTCATTAATACTTAAAATTAAAAGAAAGATAAATAATAGATATTTATTATGCCTCCTTTAGTGGGCATCTCTTTTAGTATACTTATACTAAAACAATTTCTCTTCTTAAATTATTTATATTTTTAGTTCGCTTAAAGCAATTTTATCTTATGAGCAGGTTGCAGACCGGCTGCATACCATGCTAGCCTGTATGATGCAGTTTTCCTGCTGGGAGTTTTCTTCTTAAACTCTCCTGGTGCTCGACCCAGTTGAAATCTGAAAGACATTACATGAGTTAGGAAAACATGTGGGGATAAAATTAAGTAGAAATTTTATTCCTTACACATTCAACAATTTCCATATTACTTTATATGAATAAATTTGTTTTTCACTCTCGGTATAGACCAAATTACTATTTTTGCGAGCTCCAGCGATATATGAATATGTAACACCTTCCATTGTATTCATTTAATATTTTACAAACACGCTGCTTCGTTGTTGCAAAAATTTGAAAATTTACAACGGAATTTCATATATGTAGTTTTTAAAAAGTTGACACTGATATCAAATAACATGCGCCTTACTTGAAAAACTATAAAAGTATTTTTAAAAAATATAAAATTTGGAATTTTGACTTCTTTTTATTTGGGAATATGTCATCCCTTCCATAGTGACATAATCCCAAGTAAAAAAATTGGGTTTATGTCACTGTATAAGGAGTGAAATAATCCCAAAATTAAAAATTGGGATTGTGCCACTTGGGATTATATCACGGCACCATAATTAAGTCATGCGCCATGACAAGTTAAACATAACCTATTATCGTTGTTTTCTGTATTAGTTTTCTTTACCTAACGACTCGACCTAAGGAATTTTTTTGCGTGACACTCCGAAGCATTTTTTATTCATTGTAAAAACCCCAATTCTCAGAGTATCAAAAAACTTTGATATTTAAAATTCTGCGCTAATTTAAAACTTTTATATATATGCTGAAATAGTCGGTGAAAGTGAAAGGGTCAATTTGTCGCATAATTGCAGTTTGAAATTTTTAACATTTATTGGGATTTGCTTTTGCCAACAAAAAATTTACACTTGGTTTTTACACTGAAAAGAATTTGAACACATGTAAAAAAGACATGAGGATTTTTTTTTACAAATAAGGTCAAAGTTATTCTAACATCATTTGAAAGTTAATAATCATCATTGAATATCTTATTACTTTCAAAGGAATTCAATTCTAGAATATTATTGGACATTTTCTAATAAGTTAAGAAAACAACCTAACATTTATTCTATCGAAATTAAATTTATGCCGATATTTTGTCGTATTAATGAAGAAAAACTTACCTTTGAATAAACGAAAGGTTGTTTTGTAACGAGTTTATTTGATTTTTCGAGAATTCGCACAGCACGAATAGTACAATAGTTGATTCGAATAGGGACCCTCAAACGATACTACATGTCCATCCAACCTGTCAAGTCATCACACATGTAGTATCGTTCGTGTGCAAGAAATCAAGGCGGATGGCATGCCGGATGGAAGTCGGAAATTTTTGACTTCTTGCTAAGTACGTCCGACATGTAGTTCCGTTTGCGTACGCGGGCATCCAACTTAGTACATTTTGCCATTTGTTGAAAATTTTCAGAGAGAGCACATCTCGCGGCAAAACTGCCGAACGTAAGAAATGTTATATTTTGACGCGAATTTTTTTATCTTTACCTAAAATTGTGATGGCTTGGAATATTTAAAGCAAAAAAAAAAAAAAATAAAAATAAATGTTGAAAACAATTAATATTAATATTTTTAATTGATGTTAACTCTTCGGCAGCTAAAAAATAATGAAGTCGATCCGACATCTACCCGAAATTTGCGATGTGTGTGACGGCAACGAAAAAAGTCCCATTACTTTATCGAACTACATGCACGTCCGACATGTAGTATCGTTTGGGGGCCCCTATTAACTCGATTTTTCAAGTATCCCAAAACTACTGAATTACTGGTTTCTTTTTTCGAATATTTTTGATTATTTTTTCTCAAAGTTATCCGTCTTTTTCTTTGCATTTTTTCATATTCACTCGCATTGTCAATATAAAACTTAAAGCCGACGTCAATAATGCAAGAAACGTCATAAAACGATTATTTCTAGTTAAGTTATTATTTGATAAGGTGGATAAGTTCAACCAGAAATAAGAGAGCAATTTTGGAATTAATTTTTTTAAAAGTTTTCCACTTTCACTTAAAAAAAAATTGTTGCATCAGCAGCAGACTTACAATTTTTTTAAGTAAGTTAAGAATTATCCGTGGCAAATGATTGTAAAGTATAAATTTTTATTATTGTGATATTAGTTTTTTATCTTATGAATATAATATATATTTTTTTATCAATGAAATCTTTATTTTATTCGAAAGTAAAATAGGAAATGTTCCGAACTTACAGATACGAGCAGATAATTAAATTAAATGTACAAAAATGATATGTCATTTCTATAAATAAAAAAAGTAAAGCAGTGAGAGGACTGCCGACCGAAGCGAAAACCTTTATATAAAATATTAGTATTCCCTGGAAGACGTTGTCCTGCCACGGACCGCCTAACTGCTATATAAGAATTTTCATGCTAATAGGGGGTTTCGGACTATCCAACATGTAGGATGGATTTGACAGATCGGACGGACATGTAAGATGTGCGAAAGGTCATACTGCAGCCCGTCCTACATGTAGGATGAAATCAAAAAGTTTTAAAAGTTCCGCTCTGATCTTGTTCTTCTCTGTGCGTCCTTGTTTGTAGATTTCCTTGGTAATTGTTGTTGGCGCAGTTAGCCCGAAATTTTTCGTAGACGTTGTGAATTCTAATCGTGTAGCTACAGTCGGCATATGAAATTAGAATTATTTTTGTTAAGAGCTTATAACAATTTATTAAATTTTTTATATATTACTGAAAATATTTATTTTAAGGAAAAGTGTTACCATATCAAAAATACATATAATTAAAGTAATTTATTTAAATTATTTCATTATTGAATTAATATAAAAAATTAAAGCTTATGTATATCTATTTATATCATAACACTAACAAAATATACATGTTCACCATATCTATATTGCGTTGTGTATTAAAAATAGAATATTCTAAAATTAAGAAATATCTATAGCTTATAAATTATATATAATTCATGTAAGAAATTAAAGCTAAACAGTTTTAAAAAATAGAATGCTTAGGATAAGCAGACTTTAGTTATTCAATTTCTACTGAAAATTATTATATAAATATACATAAATATTCTTTAAATTTCCTCAATGAGCTAAATTGTTCAGTATATATATATAAGTATATATATACATATATATATATATATATTTATATATGTATTTCCGATACGGTAACACTTTTACTAAAAACAAATAGATTTACTAATATTATATATACTCTTTAACTCATATGTATAAACTGTTTTCTAAATTAGTTCGATGTCATATGCTGACTGTAGCTACAAATAAGCATCCACACGAAATTAAAGCTTACTGTACAACAATAACTACTTAGCAAATTTACAACAACAACGCAAAGAGAATTACAAGATCCCAGCGGTTGTGCAGCGTTAGAGGGGATGAACCGAATTGACGGCGTAAAATATACAGCACATGCATGCATGCTATATTTTCTGTTTGCCTGCTAGCAAGCACTTAGCACTTGCTTGTGCTACTGGTGATGGCACTTAGAAGATGTTGGCTAGCAACAAATTTTGCACTGCACTTGCTGGTGGTGGTACTTGGAGGACGCTCGCCAGCAAAGAAAGCCAATTTAACTTTGCTGCACTTGCTGATGTTGGAGACCGTTGGCCCACACACAGGCAGACACAAACTCAAGCACTTTCGTTAATTTTTTTCATTAATTTGTTATTTTTTAAGTTTTTTAAGCTTACAATATTACAAGTTTACGAAATATGTTGCAAGTACAAGCTCTCGAATTAAATATGTCGCAAATTGATAAAATGCAAATGAAATAAAATATTTGCGCTAAAACACGACCAAAATGTGAAACATCAAAATTTGTAATTGTCAAAATTTCATCGTCCATTTGACACAGCAAAAAAGACAAATTTATTACAACACACACAAATTTTATTCAACCTGTTATTTTCCTTCCTACCACGACTGAAAACTTTCCGATTGACACACAGCCATAGTTGACAACTATGAATACAAAATGCCGCAGTGGTGAAAATAAAAAGCCACTGACAAATACAACTAGTATGAAAATTGCCAAACTTTGTTTGACGATATGTAATAAAATAAGAGCATGCCTGTAATTATTTGAATGCTCAACATATTCCTTTATCACAACTTAAAGATTAAAATGTTAAAACACTCAATCCACACATTATTTTTCTTGTTTGCAAACGAAGTTCCAGCAGAAAAAAGCAGAAAGAGAAGAAGATCGATCCATTTTTAAATCTCACCATTAATAGCAGCTGTTTGAGTAAAAGCAAATTTTTCAAAAATGTTGACAAATACAATAACTGAAGAAATTGCCAAACTTTAAAGGCATATATATACCAATATAAACCGAACTAATAATAAGTTTTGGTTGCAAACATCTTATTGCAACCTAACTTAAGTATTTTTATACTAACAAACAGATTATATGCATTAATTGCAGGAGGTTCCAAGAGATTTCTTTGTGAGCTTGCGGCCGATTGTGGACGATTTTCTTGGAAAAATACGATGATGCAAACCAATGATTTACCCTCTACCAAAATCGTTCAACGCGCCTAAAGAAGTTTTCACTTCAAAAATGTTAAATATAATTGAAAAAAATACGTCCTTAATGTTTAATTTAATATGGATAATTTAACATAAACATTATTATCTTAGCAACGAAATATTTTAAAGAATTCGTTATGTATAAAAACTACGAATTAGGGTTATTTATATGTGTCAAATTTTAGCAATTCGATATGACTTACTTATGATAGTTACTATTTTATAATAGTTTCAAATAAATTTTATTTGTTGTATTAGATTATTTAAAACTTTCACTTAAAGAATGCAATAAAATAATTTCTAAATTTTTCCACTGTGAACAGCTATGAGTTGTAAGTGTACTATGTTTTTATGGGTGTTCTGAGAATTATTGACGGACATAATATAACATAACATAGAAGCACAACGTTCGTCGAGAAATGCACTGAAAAACGACCATGCTTTTTTCTATGTTGTACGCTATTAGAAAAAATTTTCTACTGGGTATTTCTACTGATGATTGAATGTATTCATATACAGTGTTGCCGCTACATATATAAAAAGGTATCTATGTCAGTCAAAACTGTATCCAGAATTATCCTCCTTAGTTTAAAGGTATCAACGTATTATTTTTTCAAAACTTCCCAAGCCACGAAAAAATTTCACTAAGGGTATTCACTAAAATTTGTTAAGTCCTGCTAATTTGCTAAACTGTTAAATTTAGCAGCTTTTGATGTGAACGCAGCTGCTAGCATATTTGCAAATATTAGTTTGACAACTTTCAATGCAGCAATAGATCTGTAGCTCGGTGCTGTAACTATTGCGACAAATACTCACTTTTTCTGACGTCACAGCGTTCCATTCGTAAATTCTAACTAAATTTAGAATGTTTTCTTTGGTTAGGCTGTATAACACTTAGTGATGTTGATATTAACCCTGGAAGGACATGCATCGTCGAATCGACGACGCATGGTCACATTTTATCGTTTTTCTTTCTTGTTTTTATTTGTTTTGTTCTCAATTGTCGTATAGCGTAAATCGTAGTCTAGCTGTTGGTGTGCGAAAACGTACAGCCAAATAAATAGTGTGTAGGTATGATTTTTAAGAATTGGCGTCGTCGAAACGACGAAGCATGTCTTTTGTGTGACTATTGTAGTTTTTTTGTTATTCTTTTTATATGAAAATTTGTCATATTTTCTGTAATAATATCAGATTTGTACAGTTAAAATGGAAATTGTGCAGCAAAAAATGAATAAAAGTTAATAAAAATGAACTCGACGATGAATTGGATTGCAACAACGATAAATTAGGTACAGAGGACTCTCAAAATAATCTGAACAGCGACTTGGACGATGAGCCCTACAACAGTGAGGAGACTGGCGAAGAGGACCCTTTCAATGAAAGCTTTGAAGAATAAAGCTCGTCAGAGGATTAAAGTATCTTGGACGAAGACGATGTACCGCTTGCTTAAGGAGGCGTCGATACATTTGATCATATGTGTAGCGTTAAGTGCTGTTCACTAACAGCCCTGCAAACATTATCAATCGCCTAATGATCGCCCGCGAATCGCCGTTTAGTTGTCTAGAATCGCGGCGATATATCGCGTGCGAGCACGAAACTATGGTCAGGCGGTTCGCCAAAACGATCGCCTGTGTGCCTGTTGCGATTCGCGTACAGCGAGTCGTCGGGGATTCGCTTACAAAGAGCAGCGGGCGATTCGCCAATAGCGACTTGCCGGCGAATCGCTAGTAATGATCCGTTGACGATTCGCTAGTAATCGCTGGCGATCGTTTTGGCGAAAATAAGGATGAAAAAAAATTGATTGATTTTAATAATATTTATTGTTTTAATAATTTAAAATACAAAGCTTTAAATACATTATTTCATATTTCGGTCCTTTCGCTTTGCGAGCATGTCGTTTGCATGGACGAAATGTTGCTGAAGAACGTGGTGTATTATGGATTCGTCAGCACCGACAAATTGTTTTTGCCATACTTCTATTAACAAATTTAAAGATAAAATAAGTATTAAGCTTTTGGCGTGTAAAAAATAAAAAAATTAAAATAGTGTTGAAGGGTATCAAAAGCATATAAAATAAATAAATAAGCTGCGATCTTACCAGAGTTAATGTTTCGTGATTCCGTGTTTTTTAATCTGTTTTCCATTTCGATTGCATTTATAGTTTCAAATATAGAAGCTTCTGCAAATGATTAAAGGTTGATTATTAAAGAAAAGGTTATTATGAATGACACATCTTACCGGTATTCATTTTCTTTATGATATTTGTTTGGGCATTTTAATTTATTAATTCATTTTTTTCACAAACCACACCTTCATGGACCACGTTCTCTAACAAAATGACAATTTTGCTAATTGCTCTTGAAACCAAATATTTATTTTCCCGTTACCTTTAGTACACAACAAAAAAAATTCATCGAAAGTTATGAAAAAACACTGATGACTCATCTCAAAACGATAACGAATATTTCCCGTTAATTGTGTGCGCTCGCGTAATATCGCTTTTTTGTAAGGCATAGGCGATGGCGCGCAATTCACATCGTAAACGTCATCAAAATTGTTTTCAGATTTAAGTGTTTTTAGAAAAAAATATGACTTACTTGTGTAAGCTCGCGTATTCATCGCTTAGTTGTTAAGCGTAGGCGATGGTTAGCGATTCGTGTTCCCTGAGAAGGATCGCGTAATCATCGCCAAACAAACCATCGCCAAAAAATCTCAAAAATGTTTGCAGGGAGATAGCCAATATGTCAATTCTATGGTTTTGTGAATATGGCGCTCATTAATGCTTTATTATCTATACGAACAACATGTTCTTAGCAAATCAAAAGACCTTCAATCATGCCGGCTTAACGAAAATTAACACTTTTCACTTATTAAAGTTTAATTATATAACAGGATACGGATTCCAACTTTGACGATAGCGGTGCGAAAGAGCATCAATAGTCTATGGCTGAAGAATGATCATAACCCTCCAGAATTAAATTCTGAGAAGAAGAGGAAAATATGCGCTCTTTGTCCCCCCTCCAACCATCGCATGAACAAATCATAGTACTCAAAATATCGTATGAGCTTGTGTGGGGAGCATAAAATAGAGCGTTTGCTTATAATATATTTTCAACCCTATAAAAAGATGATCTCATTAAAATTAATTACATTATTTCTTAAATAACAACAAATAACATGTTAAATATGTGCTTTTAATTATAATTATTTTGTTTTTTAAATGTCCTTTTTGTAAGACAATACAAATGAACTTAATATGTGAAAAATTATTATTTTTATTAAAAAATATTATATATTAAATAAAATGTTATTTTTATTTATTCTACATAAGCTTAATAATCAAAAATAAGTGATTTTCAAACATTATGACATAAAGGTAGCCCGTAGGACAATTTTGAAAAATGCCGTAACCGATTCGACGAAGCATGACTTTTATGTATAAAAAATAAGTATGTCCTTCCACGGTTAAATACACAAACCTCATCCACAAATAGCGATCCGAGTATTCTTTTGAAATAAACAAAAATGTTTCTCACCAAGTTAGAACATAGTGAGAACTTCAATCGATTCGAGTCGCATATTTTAGTTTACAGAAACACTTCGTGTATCGAGTTCCTTCGAAAGCAGAATTGAAACAAGCGAGACGAGTCACCGTTTTTTCTCATTTTATTACAGAGACATTGCAAGTGAGAATGACGTCAAAGTGAGAAAATCTGGTGAGAACTGCAGTGAGAAAAGTTACAGAACCGAGCTACTGTTGTTTTAATAACTCGTGTAACCAAAAATGTATTTTAATTTTTATATTAAAGTCCGTTAAAACTTTTGATACATTTGCTATTCAAAACTTTTGAAATGTTTTAAATCTCTACCAACTCCGTTACAAAATTTGTATTTTTTTTTTATTAATAAAGAGTAGTTTTTCGACTTTGAAGCTGCAAATCAAAAATAATTTGGCACTTGTTAGAACTGATTTCCAAAACGATTTAACACAACATTTAATGTCTTTCCCATGCAAAATTTTGGTAGGACTTAAGAAATTTGCTAATTTTAGCAAGTTAGCAGGTCTTAACAACTGTAATGAATACCATTATTATAATTTTTGATATCGTCGATACAAACCAAGGTTAGATATGTGAAAAATAATACTTTTCATGGAAGCAAACACCACTTCAATTCCTCAACAATAAATCAGCTTTTTGTTACTTTACTTTCCCGCTAATCCGAGCCTCCTTAAGACTCCGGGCCGGGGGGTAAACACACCGTTCGTCCCCTCTCGGTCTCACCCTGGCTTTGGGAAAAGGTAACTTTCGTGGAAAATTTTAATTCGGCGTGGTATTTTTAATTAGCGTGGGAATTTTTTCCCACGCAATGATTGAAAGATTTCAAGTTCATAGTGCCGAAAAATGTTCTCGATTTACCGTTGCTTTTCTATTTTTTCACTGACTGTAAGAAATTTGCGGGCATATTTAATTGCTTCTGTAATTTGGTGGTACCTTTTCAATTATCAGGAGTATTTTTTAATAAAAAATACCATTTGGAATATTGCTAAATTTTTTTCATTGCTTCGAAGGAAAAAATAATTTTTGGTGGGAGTATAAGCTGGCATCGCTGCTATTCGCAACTATCAGTTTGTTATTACAGTCGTGTTCTCTCACTCTTTCAACGTCAGTGTAACCACCCAGTAGTAAATGGACACATGACAATTCCGTGTACAATTCCTGTATACAATTCTGAATTACATTTGTTCGAGCATGTCCACTGAAACACTGATGACATCTACCTTACAGAGTAAGCGACGATGGGAGTAGATTTGCACAAGATAGGAGAGAACAAAAAAATTACTCACAAAATTGGAGAGAACAAAAAAAGTAACGAAAATCCTCTACGCCAAAAACACAAAAACAACAAAAGGGAACACACCAAAAAACAGCAAACAAAAGCAAATGACGCCACAAATTATTTCGACAATAATTTTTACAATTTTATTACCTTTTATAGATCATTTAAGAATTAATATTTAATAACACTTAGTTATTTTATGAATAAGACTTTGTTCTGTTTTAAAAATAAAGATTTCCATAAACACACTTCACTGCAAGCTTCCTGTTAGAAAATACGATGTTGCCATACATATGAATAAACTCAAACTGTTGTTTAAACCAGTGCTGCGGAGTCGGAGTCTGTAGGAATGCTTGTGCAAAGAAAACTCCGGCAAAACTATCATGAAAAATAAATAATATTTCGCATAATTTTGTAAATTTTGTTTAAAACAGTATAAAGCTGTAATTTTTTAATTTGGTTCACCCTGTGAAAATATCGACTACGCATTAAAAATGAAACACTAAAGTTATCGTGACTGAAATGTCATTGATTGCTTGAAACCGGAATTTAAACATTGTATTGTATGAACGGTTAAGAAAATGACAAAAAAAAATGCCGACGAAAAACATTACTCGTGTCAGTGTTATTAAAAATTGTCATACAAAAATTAAAATATAATTTTTTTTTAATTATTTGGTCGGAGACGGAGTTGGAGTCGGAGTCGAAATTTTTTGGTTCGAATCCGCAGCCCTGGTTTAAACAATGAAAAGAAAATAATTTGAGCACTATTAACAGTGAGCTCAAACAATATGTTGTTTCCGCTTACAGTTCTGCATTACAATGTCATCACAAACAAATTTTTACAAGAGGGCATCGTAACCTTTTTGTTTTAAGACCAATTTAACAATTTGTTTGAACAGAATCAATAAGAATTTAATAATGATGAAGTGAAAAAATTGTTCACTAAAATTCTTATAAGAGTAGTGAACAAAACTTTCTACAGCTTATGCAATTAAAATTTAAAATTAATAGTGCAAAAAATACCTGCACTAATTGTTCACTATTATTGTGGCTATATAATAATGGCTTCATAATAATTATTTTTAATAATAGACATAAGATGAATGTATAAAATTCATATAATAATAGTGAAATGAAAAATGTCAACAGCTTAGTGCAACTGTAGTTTTGCACTAAAATTAATAGTGCAAAAAAAATACCTGCACTAATAGTTCATTATTATTGACGCTATATAATAAGGTCTTTCATTATTATTATTTATTAATAATAGATATAAGATGTATATATAAAATGTGTATTCAAAGGTTTTTTAATCGTTTCCTTAAATATATGTTTGGAAGGTATTTCAGTATAATTATTGTATTGAAAACTTTCATATAGATCTAATATTTTAAATAACACCACTTTTTTAAGAACATTGTAAAGTGTGAATAATTGCACTAATAAAAATTTAAAATTTCAAAATTGTTAGCTCATTTAGAAAATTATATTTTTTCTTATAGGTTTGTTTTATTCTAGTCTGGCTAAAATAATTTCAAAACCAGTTATACTTAAAAGTTTTGTGGAAACATTTTAAATTGCAGCTTTCATGTAGTGACTGCTCAAATTTTGCTCTAAGTTTGAGTGTAGTGCAGATTTAGTCACTACCACTAAATTTAGTTATAGAGTAACAAAATAACACAATCACTAAAGTCTCTTGTGATAGTAAAACATCTCTTCACTATCATAAGCTGGTAAAAAAATAGTGAAAAATACAATTTCTTTTAATATATTTAGTGTTAGTGACATGCTTAGTGCACTCATCATTTAGTGCATTGCCCTCATCTATGTCTAATGCAAACAAACAAGCATGACTTTTCATGTTTTGACATGTTTTTTTGTTTTAGCAGCTACAAGTAGCCACGATCACATTTCAAATCACTCATCAAATCGTTTGTCAAATCGTTTGACCACAAAAGTGTTCACACTTATCAAATTTTTCATCAAATTTCATTCTTGTCGCAATGACGGAAATTTAAAGTAGAACTTGTTATAAAAAACGTATTGGAAGAAGAAGAAACTATTTTATAAATAATTAGCAGTTATTTATTATTATTTTCTTCCGCTCCTTCTTTTGCCGCGATGTGTTTAGGTTGAAACCTTTTTTGAACTGAGAATATTGTTCTACAGAATTTGACGAGTGTTCACTAGGGCGTGAACTTTTTTAAAGTTTTTGGGGGGCTGAAGCGGAATTCGAAAGTTAGTCACAAAAAAAAATTGTGAGAAATTTTTGAGATTAAAAAATCTTTGAGTTTTTTTTTATTTGCATGAACTTACTAACAATTAACTTAAAGAAGCAAGCTTTTTTTGTCACAAGATGCTTATTTAAATACATCAGAAGTTTGAATGACGAAAAACTAATAGAATACTTTAGTTGAAAGTAACATCAAATATATACAGGCAATATCTGCAAAAAAAAAAGAGTAAAAAAATAATAAAACATGCAAAGATATTAACATTTTGCAATTGTTTTTGACTTAAATTAAATTGTTTCTTCTCGTGATGGCTACACTCATACCAATGACTTTATAGCTGTTCTTTATAAAATCGTTGCTCACACTAATAAATCGACCGAAAAAAGACATGCTTTCAAAACTTTAAATGCGCATAACTTCAGTAAAAAATAGATAACTTAACGTTTTTTTCTTTTACCTACATAAAATTGAATGTTGTTTATTTTTATATTAAGATTTTATATTAAGAGCGAAAATTTGGAAAAATTAAATTTGGAAAAATAGTTAAAAAAACCGCAAAATATATAAAAAAACTCCATTTTTTACCTTCCTGTCCAAAAAACCAGTTGGAACCCCTTTTTCAAGCCCGCGAAAATAAAATTTGAACATTTTCTATCCAAATAATATCGTTGTAACATTATATACTTTAGTTAGGAGGCACTCATTCTGGGTAAAAACCACAAGTATTATTTTGAAGAACTACTTTTCAACCTTGTTCAAAAAATCTGAAAAAATTCTCAAATTTTTTTTTTTTTTGTGACGAACTTTCGAATTTCGCTTCAGCTCCAAAATTTTCATTTCATTCAAGGCTGAAAATTTTCAAAAAAAAGCCCTAGTATTCACATAGGTCAAATCGTTGATTAAATCAACAGAAAAATGAAAATATATTAATTTTCATCAAACGATTTGACAAACGGTAAAAACACACATTCTAGAAAGAATTCGTTAGGATTTTTTTAGTTTTTAAAACACGAGCTTATTATTTTTACCTTTTAGCCTTTAAGCTTTTTAAAAAAGTTTGTTTATTAATAAAGCAACATGAGCAGAAAGCAATTCAAAAAAATAAATAAAATAAATAAAAAAAAATAAAATTGGTTAAGAACAAAAACATTTTAACAAATAAACAACATAAACTGTTATTTGAGTTTATTCAACGAGTAACGTTACTTGTTTTCTATACTATTATATAAAATTGAAGTGAAAATTTAGGCTGGCGCGAAATTACGCGGTTTTGCCGCGATCGTGACACCGCTCTCACGCTCTTTTTTCTCAAATGCGGCTGAAAAATAGTGAATTTTGCATGCATTTAAATTATTAAATATATCAAATAAATAAATGCATTAAAATACATGCAAAATTAAGTATTTTTTAGCCGAATTTTCGAAAAAAAACAGCTTGAGAGCGGTGTCGCGATCGCGGCAAAACCGCGTAATTTGGCCCTAGCCTTAGAGTTACGACTTGACTCCAAAAGTACTGGGCCGATTTTTATGAAAACAATTTTAAAATATCATATTTGTGCCACAGCTTTAGTCAGGGCTATTTTTTCGAAATTTTAATTGTAATTATATTTAATTAAGGTATAAAGTTGTTTAAGAAATCATCCCAGCTGCCACGCATTGCTTATTTGTTGTCTTTTGACGCGTTTGTGTTGCGAGAGTTTCAATACACTCCATGTTGCTCTCTATTTTTCTCTTTCTTTTCGTGCTCAGCTAGCACGCAGTATTGACGCGACGATTCTAAAAAAAGTATCCATTAAAAGGTCAAAAAAGCATCCAAAAGTATCCACTTTTGAAAAAAAAGGTATCCACGCATCAACGTTTAAAAAAAAATAATATGTATATTCATTTTTTTTTCAACACAAAAATAAACCTTTTTTATATTTTAAATAATGAGACCCAATTTTTTAAGATTCCATCACAATTTTATTTATTTAATTTTATGACTAACAAATATCTACATATTATTACGCAAACAAAAAAATTGTAGCACCATTTTAGCTGTGTTAACGTCTGCATATTCACATAAATTTTACATCGTTGGAAAAGTATGTTCGAGTACATTTCCAGAACATAATTTTTATTCGAATAAGTTGTCATTAAGATAGGTAAAACTGAGAAAATGTCAAAACCTTTTTTCCCAATGGGACAGTGCAAACCAATAGCAAAACAGCTCTGTTGAACATCGTTGCTGTAGCATACACGAGAGAGAAGAGAGTGACTCAGAAAACTTCTAAAGAGCTGTGTGGCATTGTTGTTGTTCTGTTTCCTAATTAATCTCTTGAACTCATAACCTGAACAGAATGAAGTAATTTCATTCAATGAACCCAGTGGTAAATAGACACATGACGTAACCAATTATTTTTTTTATACCTACAATGCAGCTGCGAGACCTCCAACGCCTGAAGAATTAATAATTGAGTTTTTGAAGTGAAAACTTCTTCAGGCGCGTTTAGTCATATTGTGTAGAGGAAAATCTGTACTTTAACGAAACTCTTATTCATGACACGACATCCACAAATTAAGAGAAATGCCATATCTCATACAGTTTCAGTTAGCCAAAAATTAGCCAAAAATGTACAAAATGTAATAAATTTGGTATGTTAGTGCTATTTAAAAAAAGTTACCATGACTACTTTCAACGACTGTTAAACGACAACACTGTTTGTTTGTTTGTTTTTCTTTTATCCCTTTCAGACCTGACGCTAGCTCACTGAGAATTTTATTATAATTTTTGGAGTAAATGGACTTTATGATCTGAAAATATATTCAAAGCCAAAACTTTGATATTTTCATGTCCTTCAAGGATTTTCAAGAAACAAAAGTAGTACAAACTTTAATAATTTTTTTTTGCACCAAGTGACCTCAAATCAATTGAGATTTTAAAATATATTATTTTATTTGTTAAAATGTGTTCACTTCACTAAAATTGCGCTATTAGTATTTTAGTTAATGAAAAAAACAACTAACGTCCGCTGCTTTTTTTTAAAAAAAAAAGCGTGACGCGAAAACTCCGTGAGAATTAAAGAAACGCAAAACGAACATCGCAACAATATGAGAAGCAAACATAAGCAATAATCAGTGCAATCGATACATGAAAATATGTTTTACATTCTGATTCTGATAACAGCAAGTACAGAGTACGTAAAATGAGTTGTGGATATGTATTAGCCAAAAGTATTTACCAATGTAATGTTTTTTAACTATGATAAACGTTTTTTAATAAAAGTTAAAAAAAACACAAAAGATAAATCGCTTTTGATATGGTCGAACTTCGAAAACAGGTGATACTAGTTCTTATTAAAATATTATAATAAGAAAAATAACATGTATAGTAATATTAAAAAGGAACATAAATTTCAGTACTTCAGAATTTAATATTTGCTGCTATTGCCTTTTATTACATTAATTTTATAAGTATAATATTTAAACAAATGCAATATACAAAAGAAAATATAATTCCATAAAAAAGGAACATAAAATTAGATAACTTATTCAGTTTATTGTAAAATAAATTATATGGGTTCCTATTGCTCTTTAATTATATTTAGCTAACATTGCACGTTGAAGAAAAGACTATAAGAGGTAAAGACAATATATATAATATAAATTATAATGTATATAATATATAATAAAAAAGTAGTCGTATTCAGCCAGAGTCAGGATATTTTGGTCTCAATTTATCGGAAACAAAAAAACCTAGGTGCATATTAATAAATCTACTTGTCGCTACAACCCATACTAGAATTATTAAGTTTTGTTACTATTTGTAATCGGTACGGGGATCTTAAGGATTATATATTACAGATTTTTTATTACAAATCGCACTTACTTTTTACAATTGGGCCAAACTCAAAATAAATGTCTTAAATTGAGTCTTTTTTATTTTTTTTTCAACGTGCAATGCCACCTTAAATTTAGAAGTTTAAATATATTCATTTTGAAGCATTTTAAATACAATATATTTTCTACTATTTCCAAATAAAATCTATTAGTATTATCGTTTTTCGTTAGTTTTAAATCAGAAAATATACAATTAGCAGCAGCTGAGCCATGAGCAGCTTTTTTTAAAAAAGTATCCAAACTTACACGGAGGCTTAAAAAAAATATCCATAATTTTTCGAATGGAAAAGTATCCAAATGGATCCAATTGGATCCAAACGGCAACACTGCTAGCTCAGCGCACAAAAAAAAACTGATGAACCTCGAGCAAGGCAAAAAGTGAGATCATGGACAACCCAGTGGTAAATGGAAACATGACGTAACCAATTATTTCTTAAACACAATGTAGCTGCGGGGCCTCGAAAGTTTATTTAAAATTCTTAATTATATTTGTTCGGACAAGGCCGCTAAAACACTAATGACATTTACCTTACACAGTAAGCGACGATGGTAGGTATGCCCAACATAGGAGAGAACAAAAGTATGAGGCACAAAATTGGAGAGAAAACAAATAAATTTAACGGAAATCCTCTCTACGCCAAATACATAACGCAAACGAAAGATAATTTACCAAAAAGAAACAAACAATAGCAAATGACGCCACAAATTATTTTCAAAATAATTTTTACAATTTACTGAACGAATTTATTACTTTTCAAAGCAATTTCATCTAGCAATTCAAAATTCATGATTTATAATACTTTGTTATTTTATACATAAGCCTTTGTTTAAAAAAAACCTGGTTTAAACATAAGCGTCAATATTTTTCATAAACAGAATTCGCTGCAAAACCTCCTGTTTGAAAACACGATGTTACTACACCGATGAATTAAGTCACACTGTTGTTTGAGCAATGGAAACAAAATAATGGGATCACAAACAAGAAGTGAGCGCAAATAAGATTTTGTCTCCGCTTACAGTTCTGCATCACAAAGTCATCACCGACAAATTTTTACAAGCGGGACGCACAAAATTGGAGAGAACACAAATAAATTTAACGAAAATCCTCTCTACGCCAAATTCGCAACGAAAACGAAAGAGAACTTACCGAAAAGAAGCAAACAAATGCAAATGACGCCACAAATTATTTCCACAATAATTTTTACAATTTAATGAATGAATTTATTACTTTTTATTTAGCACTTCAAAGTTTATGTTTAATAATACTTTGTTATTTTATACATAAGCCTTTGTTCTCGTTTAAACATAAAAATTAATAGTTTTCACAAACACAATTCACTGCAAAACTTCCTGCTTGAAAAAACGATGTTACTTCACAGACGAATAAAGTCAAACTGTTGTTTGAGCCATGGTGTAAGAAATAGAGGTGTTAGTGAGTTTGACACTTCTCTCTCAAAATGATAAAATTATGTTTCCTGGCTCTTGTCAAAAACAGCTTGGTGAATTGCAATGAAAACAAATTTTGTTAAATTCGTGGCTTTCTGCATATTTATAAGATTTTTAGTGAGATTTAAGTGAGAATAAAGTGATATGGAAAACAATAAAATATATATGAGACGCTGTGCGTTATGCAAATAAAAAAAACGATGTGAATGCAAGACAATTTGCAGGCCAAAGCATTCAATGACAAACTCGGCAAATCGGCGAAAACATCTGCAATAACTTTTTGTCAACACAACACGGCACAATTAATTGCACTTAATATTTATTTATACTTAATTCGCACAATAAAAACTATAGCACATCATCTAGCAACTCAAACAAATAACACAAACTGACAACTATCAACATTTCCGCTCTTTCGCTCACAATTTTTTGACAGACGCAAAGAAATTCATAGTGTTGTCAAAAACTCACTAACACCTGGTCAAGGCTCATTTATAAGGTTGCGGCACTTGAGAGCGAGCTCGGTCGAACTGTCAGAATGGATGAAAAGGAATGAAGAAAATTAATGCTTAGAACAAAGAAAAGCACAGTGACAGTTCGAGCAAAGGCGGGAAAAAGAGTGCATTTCTCTCAAGTGCCACAACCTTATAAATGAACCTTGCACCTGGTTTTCTTACACCATGGTTTGAGCCAAAGCTCATTTATAAAACCTTATAAAACCCATTAAATAAACCTTGGTTTGAGCAATGAAAATAAAACAATGGCCGCATTCTAGCCGAAAAAGTGCTCAAGAACTGTTCCACAACTTTCGGGCTGAATGGTATGCTCTCACAGAACATGTTCCTTGAGATGTCACAATTTATGTAGCGAAAATATTTTATGCTACTTGAGCACTTTTTCGGTTAGAATGCGGCCAATGTGAGCACAAACAAGAAGTGAGCACAAACAAGATTTTGTTTCCGCTTACAGTTCTGCATTTCTGCAGAACATTTACAGTTCTGCAATTTTTACAAGCGGGAAATGAAAAAATACCATTTTTTATTTCTTTGATATGTATTGTCTTAACCCAAAAAGGACGATGGTGCCATATGGCATCACTAAGTCGGATGTCGCAAAACTTACCGTATCACATAAAAATTAGTCAAAATCAAAATTAGGTAAAAATTACCAGATGTGTGAACAAATTGTCCCGTCTTTAAGGCGTTAAGGAGATTGATAAAAAAACGTCCACGGCGAAGCAGCGAATAACAGTGGCCTGCTAGTCTTTTTATAAAAGCAACAAATAGCAGAATGGCATACTTTTGTATGGAAAAATGAAGAAATTTATTTTTAGAGCACTATTAAGAGTAGGTTTTTTATTTTTTTGGAATTAAACGAAGAATTAAAGTAATAGTACTAACACTATTTAATCTTTATTAGAATATAAAGGAGGTATTGTTATGTGAGATTGTATTGTTGTGTGGGCCTAAGATTGTGTTGTAAGTTGTTTTTTAGGAAGTTATTCGGTTCAAAATGAAACACGAACGAGAGCTAGAGGTTTAAAATGTTCTGAGAAAAATTCCTCGTAAAATTTTAATAAAGGTTTGCAAAGGCAAGACTGCCCTGAATGGTACATTTGTTCGGCCCTTTTTGGAAATTCTGCCCTCTTGAGAAAAAAATAATCTTCTAAAATTGAATAGTGTTATTTTATCGAAAATGTTGACCTCAATAGAAAAAAAAAATTGAGTTTCACAGAGGATTTTTAAACAAAAAATTTAAATTTTAAACTACTGTAAAAATATTGTGACGTAGTGGAGCAAAACGAGATTCGGGTTTCTGTTACTGATGTCAAATATTAGGTCTGTTCCCGTACCCAAAAAATTTGCAAAAGAGAACGAAAGTCCTTGTCAAATGTTGCTATTTTCTGCTACACAGATTTGCCGAAGCAGAAATTTGCAGCAATTCGCAAGCTGCCATGTTTTGACGGCTGATTCCAAATTAGAGTACCAGCCATTAAAACAACACAAAAAAAAAAACAGGGAAGCCTATTTATTCTTTTGATCCGACATTTGCCCGATTTTTACAAAAGAAATAAACATATGTTTTTGACTTCTCGTCAAATGTTGCAACTTTTCGCTTAAAACCTGTTCCCGTACTTTTTGCAATTTTCCACGCAAATAGACCAATTTTCCGCTTTCTCTCTCAAATTTTATAGCATACTAATTTCTGCTACAAAAGTACGGGAACAAACCTACTATTGTTTGAGATTGGTTTGATTCACCTCCGAAAATGTGAGTTGAACTGTGTGATAAAAAAGTGTTTTGTTAAAAATTCTTAAAAAAAAGGAATTTTAAGCTTACAAAGTATGTTAACATAGCAAAATTTAACTCATAAAATGAAAATTTTTTTGATTTGAAAAATTGTGTAGCTATATTGAAAAATCTTTTTAATTTCAATAAATATTTTCAAAAAGTTTTTTAAATTGCCAAAATTTTTTAAATTTAATATTCTTTTTCAATTGGATAAATTTCTTCAAACTCACTTTAAATTAAAATTGAAAAAGTTAATTAAAAAGTTAAATTAAGAAAGGAAAGTTCAAAAGTGAAGATATTTTGTTTTTTAATGAAAATATCTTAATATATAGAAGGCAAGTGCGCTGCTCCGTGCCCAATATCTCTCAAACTGTTCAACCTGAAAGTATGCACATCTTAATACATAAAAAGCAAGCACGCTGCTCCAAACACAATATTCCTCAAACTGTAATTATTTTTTGACAGTAAAGTAATTTTACAAGATATATTGTTCTCAAAAATTTTCAGCCTGAAAGTGTGCACAGAAAATATATTTGATACTTATCAGTAACCAATATTTGGTTTTTACAATACATAGTAAGTTTTTGATCTAACTACCTTTCAACACTGCTTCAATACGTAAAGTGTTATTTAAGGTACGTTTGTATTTTTCAAAAATTAATTGAATAAAAATTCAAGCTTTAAAAAGAGAAAAAAGTGCTTTCAGCAAATGGCTCCAAAAAGGAAGTGTGCGGAGGACCTGTCGTAGGATAGGCTTTTATATTAGTAAATTTATAATTCAGAAAATTTTTTAATGTTTGTGATCGTTGTGCAAAAAAACAGAAAATTAAGAAGAATAAATGTTCAGAAGTTTTGTTATGTCACTCATTTTTTTTTAAACAAAATCTGAATGATTTGAACCATTTTTTTTTCATATTAAAATCATTATCTTCATCATTTCAAATGATGTATTTCGAAAAATAAGCACTTGACCTATAAAGGGTTAAGTAAAAAGTCTCAAGTCTGTATAATTTTGCTGATTTTACAAACTGAAAGCTATAATTTTCAGAATTTTTGTATTTTTTTTATCTATTTTATCAGTTTATTGTAAAAAACGACAGTTCTCGCTATTTTGCCGGCCTTTGCAGTCTAGTGAAGAGTGCGCTAGACTATCAACTCAGGGGTCGCCGGTTCGAATCCGGTTAGAGTATGGTTCTTTTAGCTTTCTTTGTTCTTTACTACACTTAAGAATTATTAAAACAAAAAATCCACAGATAAATTGTGGAAAATGTTTAATTAAAGGACAGGAACAACTGAGGGCTGGAAATGCTTGCCAAGGTTAAGGCATAATACTAGCCTCAGTTATAAGCAATTCAAATTGTTTTTCACGTTTGTTTCGCATGTTAAAACATTATTATTGAATATCACAGAAAATGTTTAAAGCCTTGAGTATCGAATTCATACTCCTTCTATTGATAGTTCTACACGCTACCAACCCAAAACCCTTTGTTACATAATGTGGTTCATTCAATATTACATCTTAGCGGAAACTATGTTGCAGCAGATCACAATAATATATTTAAAGGATTGGCTTTCCTACATATCCTACATATTTAGCAGATATCCAAACAACAAAAGTAGTAAAAAATAACAAAAATGTTGCTTATACTTGCTACACGTTGTCATCCGCATCGTTAAGTAGATGTTTTTTTTTGTCGTTTATGTGATTGCATTTGTGTTATTGTTGGTACATGTTTTGTTTTTGCATATCGCTAAGTAAAAATTAACAACTGACCACAAGTGCGTTAACTATTGGGGGTTGGAATTAGTTTTAAAGGTTTTCTAAGAGATGGCGTAACTATCAATAGATCGCATCGGGCACACCTGTGACTATATTCATTTCAAAGCACATTGTCTAAGCTTCATTTTTCAGTATGTGTCATTCCACTGAAGTGTAAACAACATATATTTTTTTCTCTGTGAACATGTCGACTTTCGTTCCAACAAAACGCAATTTGCGGGAAGGTTTACTTTTGTGCTTCCATTTGAAGAAAAAAGCGGTTGAAGCACAACGCACGCTTACTGAGGCTTACGGGGACTATGCTCCATCGATTTCTACTTGTGAGTACTGGTTCCGTCGGTTTAAAAGTGGTGATTTTGATACGGAATACAAAGAGCGTCCGGGCCAGCCGAAAAAGTTTTGAAGATGAGGAATTGGAGGCTTTGCTCGATGAAGACCCGTGTCAAACCCTTCAAGAATTGTCAGAATCATTGGGAGTCGACTTATCAACGGTCGGCAAACGCTTGAAGGCCATGGGAATGATTGAAAAGCAAGGAAATTGGGTGCCGTACCAGTTGAAGCCGAGAGACGTTGAACGGCGATTTTGCATGTGCGAACAACTGCTTCAACGGCATAAAAGGAAGAGTTTTTTGCATCGTATTGTCACTGGCGATGAAAAATGGATCCATTACGATAATCCTAAGTGAAAAAAATCGTGGGGACCACCCGGCCATGCATCAACATCGAGGGCCAAGCCGAATATTCATGGCGCCAAGCTTATGCTGTGTATTTGGTGGGATCAGAAGGGTGTCGTGTACTATGAGCTGCTAAAACCTAACGAAACCATCACTGGGGAACGCTACCAACAACAATTGATGCAATTGAGCCGAGCATTAAAAGTTAAACGGCCGGAATATGCCAAAAGACACGACAAAGTGGTTTTTCAACATGACAACGCACGGCCACATGTTGCAAGAACCGTCAAGGAAACGTTGGAGGCGCTGAATTGGGATGTGCTACCCTACCCGCCTTATAGCCCCTTCCGACTACCACCTATTCAGATCGATGACGCATGGCTTGGCTGAGCAGCGCTTCACTTCTTACGAGGATACCAAAAAATGGGTCGATTCGTGGATTGCCTCAAAAGACGAATCGTTCTTCCGGCGCGGAATCCATATGCTGCCAGAAAGATGGGAAAATGTTGTAGCTAACAATTGACAATACTTTGAATAATATACATTGTACCGTTGTTTCTAAATAAATGCTCAAAAACCGAAAAAAACCTTTTAAATTAATTCCAACCCCCAATAATTCGTTTTGTCAGTTCAATTAACGCATGCAAAGTATGAGAAGGGCTTGTTAAATTTATTTTGTGTATTTATTTATATATATTTATTTGGTTTAGTTTTTATTCATTTGGTTTATCTCTAGAAGACGGAAAAGTTCTGTACAAATAATTAATAATTCTGTACAAAAAGTACAAATACAAATGCAAAAAATGTTATTGCAAATTTTTGAATTTCAATATTATGTCATAAATATTAAACCATTAAACTATCAAATCTATGAAACTGCGAAAAAGCTTCTCTTCTCTCGTAAGTCCAATGATGCACCTGTTTTTTTCTTCTTAGATAATTAAATATAATTAGACATGTGTTTTTTATTTCAGTATAAGTCAAATTTCCAAGATCAAAGTTTCAATGTAGAAAAAATAAAATAAAACTTTTTCGATTTTTTTTTTTTACAAACTATATTTTAGATAAAGTTACACTCTTTAATATAAATTCACGATCTTATATAGCTTTGCAAGTAACCGTACATGAAATTCAAATTTAATTAATCTATGCAAAGGATCTACAAGTATCAGCAAATTGTATACACAAATTGCATTTTCTTCAAAAGAGCCATCTCGAAATTGTTCATTCCTCCACTTAAATTACTATTATATTAGTTCAGAATGGTTTCTTGAATAATTTTTGAGAAATGAAAAAAAATTCAATCACGATGCCTCCGAGAGCGCTCTCTCAAGTTATTAGAAACGGCAACTCTGTGGAAAAAGTGAGTAGTGTCAAAATATCGCGTAAATGTTGCGCCATCTGAAGGTTCCTCAACCCATTCAGGTAATTGTTTAAACTAGAGCTTAACAAACGTGTTCTTTCATGTTTGTCATTCATTTCATCCAACTTACGGAAATTATTTGAAAACATTAGTGGTATTCACGATCTGGAGTTTTTGTACAGATTGTGAGCACTGCTATTGAAATTTTCCTAAAAAGAAAATTTTCGGCCTTGTTTCTTGTAACCACTTCAATGTGCAGTGCAAATTAAAAAGACTATTGAAAAAATATTGTGGCAACATCGGATATCATGTCAGCTGATTGTCAAATACACAAACACTATGCAATATCAACAATTGGGTTTCGGTATTGTATTTTTGGTATTTATAGTATTTGAAAAATGAACGTACTTTATTTGTGTACTATTGTCAAATTTACTTCAAATATCAAATATATAAAAAATACAGAATACAAGACCATACAATCCAGATCATGAATTCCGCTTTTTTATTGGCTATTAATGCAAATTGATGGCAAGTGAAATATGTGCTTAATATTAGTTAAACGCGTGATATTCGTTTGTTCGAGCTGATTCACATGTTTTTATTATATTCGCGTCGAAATGCTGAAATGTGGTAAGCCGTAAACCGGCGCATTTTCTTCGGGACAATTCGGCGCGGCTTGTTTTTGCGTTTTACTTCCAAACTTGTTATATATTCTTTAAGTCATCGAGCACCACCTCTCACAAGCACGGGAAAGTGTCTAAAGGGACAAAAGTGTGTCAAATCTTTCAATGAGATCGAAGGGCAAGCGATGACGTGAGAAGAAAAAATCTTTCACTAAGTTTGAAAAGTAGCTGTTAACATAATTTCAACTTTAAATGAATACACGAATATACACATAAACAATTACTGATACATATTATTTTGTATATTTCACTTGAACTTCCGTGAAATGCACTGAAAATTACCATGTGAAAAATATCCCCGGCTCACAGTACTTTGAGCCCATACAAAAGTGAGGAATAAATACAAGGAGTTGTTCGATCTTTACGAAATTTGGCATGTTTATTATTTTTTGGCTGCTGATTTCAAAAATTGAATCAGATTTTATGTACATCAAGTATTTACGCCATAAATGAGGTTTAAAAATTAAAAAAACAGAAATTTCCCTATTTTCAATTAAATATTAAAATTATAAAAACTTTTTTAAAAAAAAAATAAAAATATATTTTTGAAAAGTTTAAGGTCTTAACTTGTTAAAACTGAAAATTTTATGGCAACATCTTTTTTTTTAAAAAAAGATATGCTTATAGTTTGATATGCACTTTTTTCACGAAAATGTTACTTTTCATGTAAAAAAAATATGTTTTTGCAAAAAAAAAATATTTTTTGTAATTCTAAATTCGCTTTGTATTATTAAATTCAATGTTTTTTGTTTAATTGATTAAAAGAATAAAAATCAAAAACAAAATAAAAAAAATTATGCCAAAAAATAGGTATTTAAGTAATATAAACCTAAGTATCCTCGGTTCTTTCCGTTTCAATATAATAAAGCATATATTGTACCTATCTTCTTCATATAACTTGTTCTTGTATTTGATTTTTCTTTGAGATGATAACAAAGGATCTGATGAAATCAGCAGGTATGTCATCAGATCTCTATTTGTATTTTCCCGTGAGCTTTTCCTCGTATGGCTAAGACGAGCATATCGAATGTGTTTGTGGGAAGCCTCCAATGCTTCTTCTGATAAATTTCCCACAAAAATTAAAAAAAAATTGTTATTTATTTCTTAATATTATTAAAGTTAAATATTACCTATAGGTAAATCGAAGAATTTTAAAACTTCATATCCATGCATTAAAACTTTGTGGACAGAACTAGGCATATAATACTAAGGGTAAAGATCTAGGTACAAATTCCTGGTATCAAAAAGGAGCTTACTTAACTCATCAATTTTAATGTTTTTTTCAACACGACAAAATCTTCAATATTAATGAGAAGTTATAAATAAGATCTTTGTTAATGCCAGTTATTTCCGCTGATACTTCGAAATTAACAAAAAAATTCCGTGCGGTGTTTCCGTCATTAGTGGTTCCAGAACCCTGTTTAACAACGTCTATTAACAAGCCCATTTTTTCTCGAAAATTTCTTTGGATGCGGATTTTGTTTTCCGAGAAAATAGCTTTGTTCTCTTCTCTTACTTGCCATATTTTAAATGGCAAACGCTATGCTATGTGTATTAAACATTCGAAAAACCGAATCTAGCAGTGAAGCGTTGACAGTCCATATTTATAGGTATTTATATTTGGAGGCTTATATAAATCCGTTTTATTCATTTCAACCGGACTAGTATTGCAAATTAAGCATCTGCTTGCAGAATTTGTTTCCGTTAGCGTATTTGCAACTGATCCATCGATCATTGTGCAGTGCATTTCATATGTCACCTCAACAGATTTTTCAGTTAGTTCAAAAATATCACCCTCTAAATGGCTTATTTGTCTACTGATATCTTCATTTTCTTTCACAACTAATGTCCGGTTTTCTTTTGCCAATAATATTTTGATGGGTCGACAGAATAAAGTAGAGGAGGGCTTACTGTTAACCCAAATTTCCTCTTTGGATGCGGAATCAATTAACCTTAATATAAAAATGGTCGTTTGTTATACCGAAAAATATAAATGTCGAATTTTTTACTCACTTGATTGGGACGAATGCAATAAAAAATAAAAATTCATCGCTAAGTTCCTCTGAAGAAAATTTTTGTTTGTATCGACTGTGACCTGAACTGCCATCCATACCCCATTTGCAAATAAGAGTCATTTTATCTGTTGCATCTTTACAGAGCTTTAATACACTTTGAGCTATAAGCCGCAAAAGTGGTTGTAAGCGAACTTCTACAGTACTTTCCGAAGCTTCAATAGATGGTACTAATCGTTTCTTAAAATTTTGTATCGCATACAAACTCGGAAATAAATTTTTATGATAAACGTTGACAGTGTTGCGCAGAATATTATATTTTTTTCCGAGAGATCCAAATCTAAGTACAGTGACAAAGCCATTTGTATTGATAGACAATTTTGACTGTTAATATTCGAACCATGATTATTTTTTCTTGAAGCAAGTTCTGATGCATATTGTAATTCGTCATCAGAATAATCAGATAATAAGTGAGCCACTTTCCTTTTTTCATTTGTTCTGATAACAAATGGAACTCCTTTTCAGGCCTTCCGCGACTTGTGCTTGGTTGCTGAAATGTAAACTTTATTTTTAACTGCGCTAATATTAAATTTTATTTTTACTTGCGTACATTATTTGGATCACAAATAACAATTGCTTCGGCACTTAACCAATTGGAATACTTTTTAATAAGCTTGCTTTTACTATATCCGCACTGCTTCCACTTCGTTTCCAATTGCAATATAAAAAACTTAATATTTTCATCAATTATTTCTTCACAGTATGGGATTTTACAAATTGTGTCTTTAACAAATGACTTCAAAAACAAATATTTATCGCGTGGACCGGCAGAAATCCAACAATTAAATAAATCGTTATTAGTAATAATTATTGGCATTTTAAATTAAAAATCTTTGTAATGTTTTCGCTGAGAAAAATACGGTAAAAACAAATATGTTGGCATTAGTAAGCATGAGAATGCCCTACATTTTAACATAAATAGTCATTATTTATTTTTAACCTGTATTTAATAGCAGCATTTTAACAAAAAATTACAAAAGAATTCATACTCCAGTTACTTTTACTTTTACAACTTTTACAATAGATTGTCATACTCCAATTACTTTTACAAACATAATAAGTTAAAATCACTATTTAAAGAACCTCTTAAAAAAACAATTTTCTGCAAACTGATACGTCTTACTTTTGAGCGTAGAGTACAATTCATACAGATTACTTTAAAAATGATCTAAGTCTAAATTTTTTTAAAAGTAAACATTTAATGATTTAATAGAAATAAACATACTAGTTTTTTACCTAATGAAAACGATTATTTAAAAAATATGGACTTAGGTCATTTTCGAAATTAGTCACCCATAAATATGTTTTTTTACATTTCAAAGGAGTAAACTCCTCACTACATGCTACGTTTATTAGAGGAAAATATGATTTTTTGACCATTTTTCAAAATACGATAACTCTAAAAGTCGGATAAAAAAGGTTAATATGTTTTGGAATTTTGAAAGAAAAATACATAAATAACAATATATTTGAAAATAAAAGAGATGTTTTTCGTTGTTTTTTTTTTTAATTTGCTCTCAAAAATTGGAAATTTTTGGAAAATATTTACAAAAAAATTAATTTTTTGGCGTATTTTAATTTTTTTACTTTCAGCTAAATTTTAAACATATTAAAATTTATTTATTTATACAGTATTTATCTTGAAGAAAAATCAAAAATAAAAAGAATTAGGCCAAAATTGCAATTTTGGCAATTTTTTCTTTGTAAGATGTGCAAATTACTAATTTTCATTAATTAAAAGAAAATATGATTTTTAGACTATTCTTCAAAACGTGATAACTCCGAAGGGTGTACGCAGGCGGATATCAAATTTTGGAATTTGAAAGATAAATTTGTATTTTAATATATATTTCAAAAAATTAAAGAGATGTTTTTTGATATTTTTTTTTCTCTCAAAAATTGCAAATTTTTGAAAAATATTTAAAAAAATTTTATTTTTGGACAATTTTCATATTTTTAGTTTTAGCTTAATTTAAAATATATTAAAATTGATTTATTTTTACAATATTAATCTTGAAATAAAATCAAAAAACAAAAGAATCGGGCAAAAATTGCGTTTACAGCAATTTTTTCTTTGCAGGATGTCCAAAATCAAATATTCCACAACAATCAAAATGCATAAAAATAGTTGACTTTAAGGAGCTGTAGAGTCTACAAAAATTGTTCAATTGGCAAAAAAATTTGGATTCTTCTTAGTGGAAGTATTTCCAAAAAAACGGTATCAATTTTGTTAGGATCTGCCACAACAAAAATCTTGATTAATTACCCTATATTTTTGGGTCTCAGAAAATCCCTCATAATTTGTAAATCGCATGCTTCATATTAAAAGTATCTTTGATCGAAAGTTACAACTCTACCCTTTGTACGACTTTGGTAGTGAAAATGAATTTTTTCGCCATTTTCATATACTCTTTTAAAAATTGCCGTCAGTATTTGTATCACCAGTGTATTATTTACAATGGCAAAATTAATAACTACCTGTTTTTCAATAAAAACAACAAGCGAAAGATCGTGTTCATGATGGTGCTTATATTGGTCAATGACATTCGGCGGAGCAACGTTGATTTATTTAAAGCAGACGGAATTTCGTCGTCATTTAAGCAGCACTGCACAAAATAAAAAGAAAGCAAGAACGTGGACACAACAGCAACATTGTGTGCACTCAACCCTCTTCCAAATGCGGGTGGCGTAATAAGGCCCATGGTATAAGGATAGAGGTAGCTGCAGCGCTGACTGTGCTCTCTTTCCGTACTGCCATGTCTGTCAAATTCAGCTGTGTGGCGAATGGAAACAAAATAAAAGAAATAATAAGTTTTGCTTCGTTTTGACATATCCGGCAGTATGCTCTCATCTGCCGCATATACCTGTATTCTTCTACCATGATAAGGCCCAGTCAAGATCAAGATCAAATGCAATTTTTCGTCTTTGGCAGGCATTAACAAAATTTCGCTCGAAGCTCGCACTCAATTAAAATTGACCATTAGTCCGGCAATCCTTTAAAACATTTTGTTGACAAGCGAACAGCCATGGTATTCCATTAAATAAGTTCGATAAAAAGATAACTTTGAGGGACCCCTTTTTTTATTGCTAGCATACGATTAAAGTTGGCAAATAAATATGAAAACCATAAAAATTTAAGAATCGTCATGAATGTACAAAAACAAGAGGAAGCTCGTGTTCAGCAAATAAACGGGTTCTTGTTTATTGCCACAAAATGATATTCAGGTCAGAATTTATAATATTCAATAAAGAGATACAATTTTTATCGATTTTTGAAGGAGACTGCTATGAAAACGATTGTAACTTAACATGGTTTTTGTTGGGATATTACAAAATCTGTACAACATACATACATACATAATGCATTCATCAATAAGTAGGTCGTAGAGGACAATGTACCATGAAGGTGTTAAATTGTTTTCCATTGCATTGATTTTCGTATTTTTGATTAACAAATCTGATATGAATGGAAACTTGATATTATTTTAAAAATAAAATATTTGATCTCGCATAAATAAATTGCCAGAATACTTCTTTGCAAACTTTCGATGTAACGATTTGCTGTAGATAAAGGATTTGTGGTGTATGTAAATTTAATATCACCTGAAATCAATTTGATACACGTTCCGATATTAAATCTGTAATGATGTAAGCAATTTTTTTTTTGTTCATATATAAACATTCCTTCATTGCGCTTGTTTTCCAGATTGTATTGCTTGTAAGCAAATATTTTGTATGTTTTCAATACGGCAGTAGAGTTATAGTTGCTAACAAAAATGACCACAAAAATTACCCTTTTCCCATATTTTAAATTAAAAAAATACCACAAAAACTCCCATGGTAATTTTTCAATTTAAAAATACCACAGCAACTAAAATATACCATAAAAAATACCAGAAAAATCCCAAAATATATACAATATAATTGATCCAAGTTAGTTATATGTACGAGTGTTCTTCGTAAATAATAAAAATAAAAAATTCATTTCAAAATAAAACTGTATAACTATTAACATTGTTTTACTGTTATTATTCTTATAAATATTGTTGGGACTTGCACTGCGACCTTAAGATCTATTATACCTTTTCATGGAACTAAGGCATCTCATTTAGTCCAATCTCTGAGATAAAAGCTAGTATACGTCCTAATCTCTTCATTTCAATGAACTATCTGGTATTATGTGATAACTAGGGAAGATTTTCCCGGAAGATTTTCTCGATCCCGGGACTAAAAATCTCAATAACTTTCTCGATCCCAGGATCCCGGGATTAGTTCGGGATTGAAAGTTTTAAGAAGTAAATAATTCAAAACGTTTTTAATACAATTTTTTGTTATTTATTACTTGAAACTAAAAAATGTAAATTAAGTAATTTATAAAGTATCAAAAACAAAACAAAACACATTAAAGATATTCACAATTGTGTGGTTTTCCGTGTAGTGAAAAAACCACGTGGTGTTGTACCACACTTTAACGAGCGGTTTTTATATTTTTTTTTTTTTGTTTTACATGAAATCTCTAACAACCAAAAGTGTGCTAATTTTAAGTAGCCCAATGTAATGTTTAACGAACGTGGTTTTTAAAATTCCACAAACAACTGATCGGTTGACAGTTATTTTATAATTGCAAAATCTAAAGAAGCTCAAAATGCAAGTTAAATTTTTTTATGCCATATATTAATAAAATATATCAAATTGGATAGTTAATTTATTTGCATAGTAACAAAAAGCTGTAGTGGGAGGTTGCCAACCACACATTCTATTTTAAAGGGTGCTCATTGTGTGATTTACTACTATACCAAACAATTGTGAATACCCTTATTGTTAATAAAGACAAAAAACATAAATAATATTAATGACTAGCACATTGTATTAATTTAACCCTTTCAGATTTCAAAATTTGTCAAATATATTGGATACGTCAGAAAGTAATTTTTATATTTATTTATTTTGCAAACCTATTTTTTAAATCAAACCATTTGGTTCTATAAAAAAAAGATGCGCCAACATGATAAAAATAAATTTAGAGATATATTTGACATTAAAGTCAGTTAGATTTTCGTTTTTGTGGTGTAGAAAAGCAAAAAAAAATTTTATGCCTATTTTATAAAAAAAAAAAATCAACCGGACAGAGATCAAATTTATGTTTTTTTATCTTTTTATGGCTTTAATGATAAGAATATTAAGAGAGTTTAAAAAACAAAGATCTAAGATCTAAGGTTGAGAAACTTTTAAAAGAATAAAAAAGACTTTATGCCGAACAGGAGCAAAACAATTATTTCTTTGTACAAGCTTTTAAAACTAAAGTAGCGCAGGTTAAAATGAAAGGTATGTTTTTTTCTTCTAAGGGCCTAAATGATAAAAAAATTACCTCAAAAAAATATTTTGTTCTTAGTTTAGCTTAGCCATTGAAAGGGTTAAAGAAGAAAAAATATAAAAAAAGACACAACAGATTAAGGTAATACTATATAAATGTTACACTTTTTTTGTACACCGTCTTCATGTTTTTTTTGTGTTTAAGGCAAATTAAGGTTGGGAAAGACTTTTCAAAATTAAATATTTTGTTTTAATTATTTTTAAAGTAAAACATTAAGCTGATCAACGCGTCTTATTTTTCATTAGATAGCTTTGTTCGGATATTATTACAAATATAACGCGCTTATGAGAAGCACCCTTCTGATTCTATTCGAGTTGGAGAAATAGTTAGTTGTACGGTAATCGTAAGCCATTTGTAAGTTTCGATCACGATTTCCTTCACCACAATAAAAATATTTCCTAAGTCAGAATATCTGACAATTTTGAAATACCTAGACGCAACTTCCCGGTGCTGCAAATTCTTCTAAAACTTTGCAAATTCGTTGCTCCAGTGATTCAAACTCATCGTCCTAAGAATCTTTTTCGGCCTCCATAAAAGTTTTTTCTAATTCTATATTCATATCAACTTAAAATGAAATTTTTGCATTTATATGAATATTTATGATTGAAATTTTTTATTTAAAAATCTCGGGATCCAGGAAAGACAATCGTGGGATTTTAAAGGGCTTAAATCGTCCAGGATCCCGGGTAGATTGACTTCCCTAGTAATAACCCAGATATTCTTTCTAGTTTGAATAAGTGCGGGACATTGTTCCAGAATGTGCATCGCAGATTCTTCGTCTTCCATGCAAAACCTATATGTATTATCACTTAGAATTCCCAGTTTTGTGAGGTGATGGTTTAACCTTCACTGATCTATTAGTTATCCTGTGATGATTTTTAGATCATTCTTTGTAAGCTTAATGCATTCCTTAGATATATTCAAGTCGTATATTTCCAAGATATGTTTAGAGTTCACTAACCCTGGAAGATTTTCCCAGTATGTTCCTCTTTGTTTTTCCCCTCATCATTCCTTATCGAAAGGGAGAGGATCGCTTTACCTCTTCCTGAGAATGGTTCCGGGCCAATCAAAGGAGTTGATGCTCCTTTCTTTGCTAGTTCGTCAGCAATTTCGTTTCATTCTATACCTTTGTGTCCCGGAATCCACAGGATCCAAACCTGGTTTTGTGTCCCAAGCATACTTAGTTTATCCAAACACTTTTGATCACATTATGAGATTTCAGTGCCTTGAAAGCTACTTGACTATCGGATAGGATAGCTATGTTTTGATTCCGGTATTTACGTTGCAGGTTAAAATATACGCATCTATCAATCGCATATATTTCCGCTTGGAGTATTCTGCTGTTCTTGCCCATGGGCGATAGAATATCAAACTTCTTTCGAGTTACACGATTCCATTCCCCGATATCTTAATTAGGCATCCTTTGAATAGCCCTCTTCGCCTGAGATTGAATGTATATGTGAAGAAGTGTTAGTTCTAGTAGTACCTCCATTGACGCTGTTGGACATGTTCGCTTGGCTCCGGTTATGTACACGCAGGCCAATCTCTGTAGCTTCTTTAGCGCTGCGATGACTTTATGTTGCTTTGTTTTTTCTGCCCAGATGACTGAGCCATACGCAATCATGGGTCGTATGATCATTGTATTAGTAGGGTGCATCCCCAGGTTTTTCCCGCAATGTATCTGCAAATCATAAATGTTCTAACAGCCTTCGTTGATATTTCACTCAAATGTTTTTTCCAATGTAGTTTTTGGTCTAGAAATACTCCCAAGAATTTAACTTCCCTTTGGAATTCTATCTCTGTTCCGTCTAACCTTATAGGTTTAAGGTGTTCAAGTTTCTATTAAATGTTAAGTGGTATGATGGTTTTTGCTAGATTTATGTTCAGTCCTACCTTCTTGCACCTTTTTTTGACCCATTTCAGTTTTATTACACAGGATCTCTTTGAATTTTCCCCTGCAGATAGTTACTATGTCATCAGCATAACCTTGGAACATAAATCCAGTTTTGACCAATTCTTCCATCTACTACAGTGCTTCACATTAGAAGAGATAATACTCCCCTTGTGAAGAATCTCTTGTTGTAGTTGCTGTTATAGAGCTGGTACTTGTTTCTATTGTTCTAGTACTGAAAATATAACCCATCCATTTCGAAAGGGTGTTATTTAACCCTCTGCGTGTAAGAGCTTTACTTACAACTTCGTGAGAAGAAATGTTTTCAAAAGCACCTTCAATGTTAAGAAAAGCATATAGTGATATTTCTTTCACATCTAAGGTTGCCTGAAGTACATTTTAAAGTTGATAAAGTACAGTCTTTGTTGATCTACCTGTTCTATATGCATGCTGACAAAGGTGTTAAGGGGATTGTATTAGGGCACTAGTCCTTATATGGGTATCAATACTTTTTCTAGTATTTTTAGTAAGTATGATGTTAGACTTGGGCTGCCATACGTCCCAAAAACTTAAAAAATTGTTAACAAATGCATGTAAATGAATGAAAAATAGAAATATTTTTTTTAAATACTAAATCAAAAAGCGAAAATAAACTTGCTAAAAACATTACAATTTTTGTTTGCTGTTCCTAAATATTGCTGTTTATAAGGACACTAGTCCTGATATGGGTATCAATACTTTTTCTAGAATTTTTAGTAAGTATGATGTTAGACTTGGGCTGCCATACGTCCCGGTTTTCCAGAACATGTCCCGGTTTTGAGATCGGTGTCCCTGTGTTCTGGTGCACAGAAAAAAATGTCCCGGTTAAAAAAATTGAGGTACAAATTAAATGCGTGTTAGTAAAAACTTAAAAAATTGTTAACAAATGCATGTAAATGGCTGAAAAATAGAAATATTTTTTTTTAAAATACTAAATCAAAAAGCGAAAATAAACTTGCTAAAAACATTACAATTTTTGTTTGCTGTTCCTAAATATTGCTGTTTAACAAAGGAAATGTTAAGTGAGTATTTTCACTGCTCTTCTCGCAATGGAGAAAGGAAAGAAAGATCTGGAAAGCATTATGCAATGCAAATTAAAGTATTCTATGGCATGCACAGAATTTTATAACTGCATTAAAAAGCTAAAGCATGTTCTGCAAAACTTAATTATGAATAAGTTTTTTTAATGAATTGATGTTTCTTATTTTCTTCTAAAAGATGGATCCTCGTAATCATCTTTGCTTATTAGGGGATTTTAACCTTAGCAAAATTCACTGGATGCGTATCGCTGGTGATTTCACTCCAACTAATGTAAATCAACTACACGAAATTAATTTTATTGATGGTATTTTTAGTATTGACTTAGCTCAAATCAATTATTTTGTAAATAAATTAAATAGAATCCTAGATTTAATTTTCGTTTCTAGCAATATTAATTTCAATATATCAGAGTGTGTTTTTCCAGTTAGTCCTGCTAGTATACATCATTGTCCACTGCTTTTCGAATTAGAATTTTTTGAATTTATGTCGTGCCAGCAAAATAAAAACATATTTAATTTTAATTCTTGTAATTTCGGCATCTTAAGTAATCTTTTGAATGAAACTAACTGGACAAACCTATTTAATGGAAAAAGCACCGCAACATGTTTTGATCTCTTTAAAAATAATATTTTAAATATTTGTGAAAATAATGTTCCCCGTATTGTGCAGAAAAACCACAAGCTGCCGTGGTATACTAGTGGTCTCAAAAAATTAAAAAATTTACGTCATAAGTTTTTTAAACTTTTCAAGTCCACTAATAGTGATAGTTCTAAACTCAAATTTGGAGTATTATTCGAGAGAGTTTAATTTCTTAAATAAATTTTTATACAAGCAATATATACTTGGTGTTGAAAGTAATATTATTTCAAATCCAAAATCATTTTGGAATTATATCCAATCGAAAAAAATGGATTCCAGATTCCTTCATTAATGGCCTTTAATAGCATTAAGTGTTCCACAACAGTTGACATTGTGAATCTTTTTGCAGATTTTTTTAAATCAGATGATGACTTGTGGTATGATAGCGCCCTGTTAGAAAATGTTAATTTATGCTTCGACATTGGCTCCATTTCAGTGTCAGTCGAAGATGTTTTCAGCGCATTGTCTGACTTAAAATGCTCAACCAAGTCCGACATCGATGGGTTGGCCCCTATTTTATTAATTCAGTGTGCATCAGTACTAGCTAAGCCGCTTTGTTTGATTTTTAATAAATCTCTGTCGTCGGGTTCTTTTATAGAGCCTTGGAAAATTGCAGCTATTACGCCAATCTTTAAAAGTGGTCAAAAGAATGATATAACGAACTATCGGCCTATATCTAAACTAAGCAATGTATCAAAGCTGTTTGAGTCAGTTATTAAGCCTAAACTTTATTTCCTTGCTAAGCGACACATCTGTATTGAGCAGCATGGAATCGTAACTGGGAAGTCAACAGTGTCTATCTAACCTTTCGCTTTTTACAAATTATTGTATATCTACTCTTGAATCTGGTTCTCAAGTTGATGTCCTGTATACAGATCTTTCAAAGGCTTTCGACAAAGTATGCCATAAGGTCTTAGTCGCAAAGCTTGGGAAAATGGGATGCCATTCCACGTTCCTGGAATGGATTAAGTCCTACCTAAATGGTAGATGTTGCTACGTCGCAATCAATAATATTTATTCATACTGCTTTAAAGTGTCTTCTGGTGTTCCGCAAGGTAGCATATTTGGCCCCTTGTTATTTGTACTTTATATTAATGACATTAGTAAATGCTTTCACTACTCAAAATTCCTACTTTATGCTGATGATTTGAAATTTTTTAGTAAGATTAACAATCTAGAAGACTCAGCACTATTGCAAGTCGACTTAAATAATGTCTTTGATTGGTGTGTCCGAAACGGGTTGCCGCTTAATATTAATAAATGTTCTTTTGTTACTTTTAATAAATCCAACAACTCAGTTATTACTTCCTATACAATGGTCGACTTTCCACTTAAAAAAGTTGATACAATTCGTGACCTGGGGTGGTTTTTGATTCCAAATTCACCTTTGCAAATTATGTATGTATTACATGTTATGTGTACCTGTGAATTATTTTTATTTATTTTTTTTAATAAACGGAAATTTACTATGTTAAAATTGCGTAGCTATTTGTTTTTGGGTGGAATAATATAAAAAAAAATGTGAAAAGTTGTCCCGGTCAAGTTCTGTAGACTTATGGCAGCCCTATGTTAGTCAGATTGGTCTAAACGACTTTGGAGAAGGGAGTCCCTTTTCTCTGCCTTTGAAATGAAGACCACTTTTGTCCGCCTCCATGCAATTGATATATAACCTAATGTAATACTGCCTCTTGTTATTTTCATAAGAGGATTGAGAAGAATGTCTATACCTCTTTGCAGCAGTGCTGGAAAAATTCCATCAACGCCGGTGATTTCAGTGGTTTAAAGGTATTCAGTGCTCACCTTAATATTGACTCTGTTCATTTTTCCATTGCTGCATTCCAGCTGTTCCTGCTGACTCTATCTAGTGGTTCTATTAGTCCATGTCCTGTCTCAGTAAAATCACTGAACCTGGGAATTGAGTACTAAAAAGAAGTTGCGTCCTCTCTTCCTCAGTTTCAGTAAAGTTTCCATTGTTTTTTTCCGACTGGCAGAGGATTAATATACTGATACTATTGGTCATGACTTTATATAGTCTTGATGCCTCAGTGGTATGTTCCATTCCTTCATAGAACTTCCTAAGCTGGCTTGCTTTGTTGCCCTTATCTCTTTGTTATATTGAGTTAGATTACTCCTGTATTCTGACCATCCCCTGTTTATTTGCCCGGTTGAATAATCTACGAACACTTGTTCTCAGCTTAGATAAGTTCCACCAAGGAACATGTTTGGCGGAACAAACTTTACTTATTAGACAACTGTCTTATTACCATTATTTTGATGTTATTGTATTATTTGATATATTCCAGAGCTGGGCATTTTGCGATTACAACTACTTTCTCATTACAATTACAGTAAAATAATCTATAAAAAATAACAACTACGATGTATGTAATTGTAAAGCAAAAAATATATTATAACGATTACTGTAATCGGTATTCACAGGAAGAATTTATTGATTGCAATTACAGTAATCGTTATCAATAAGAAATTACAATTACGATTATTGTAATCGTACAATTTTTTTTTTTTGTTAATTACTGCGTAAATAACACGGTAGGGTTTGTAGGTCTAGTCGATTATAACACAAAACGGCTCAAGAAAACTGTTTAACACTCTCAAAACTTTGACTTATTGTTAAAAAACCGGTTTTGCACTCCTTCAAGCTTTTATTTTTACTCAATCAGTTATAAGCCAATTTAAGATTTCTTGATAGTTTAATAAAATATAGATCTTTTAAGCGATACAATACAATATTTTGTGGAATTTGAATAGTTTCTACGTGTATTTATCAAGTAAATGTTAAGTTACTAGTAATAATTTTATCCAAGTTATTTACTTTTGCCGATGTTTATTCGACACAGTTTCTTAAAAGAGCATAGCAATAATATTAATATTAGAAGACAACGTTCTTTAACGAGTAAATTAAGAATTTGTCCTTCAAAACTGACGAAAAATTGACAAAGTTATGGAACTTTATCCTAAAGCGTTTTTAAAATTTTTTAAATTTTTATAAAACTTGTTGAATTTACTTATTTCCAATATATTGTAAAGTTAAATAATTTGAAATGAAAAATTTTAATCTTGGTGTTTACTTGATAAATACACTTAGTAAATACAAAAATACCACAAAGTTTTGTATATTGTTTAAAAGGTCTTAATATTATCTTTCCGAAACTGGCATAAAATTTTGAATAAGTTGATAACTCATTGAGTAAAACTGTTTTTTTAACGGTAAGTTCAAATTTTGAGGGTGTTAGAAAACTTTTACGCGCTGTTTCGTGTTGAATATACAACCTACACTAGGTCATTACAAAAGAGCAAAATTACTGTCACACCGTCAAATTATATCTTATTTAAGATTTTTCCCCTTACTAAAAAAAATAAATAAATTGCAGAAAAAATTATTCAAAACCTTTTTTACTAACAAACATTTTAGTGAAAAAAAATTTCTTTTGTTTTCAGATCCCAACTATTTCAACAATGTTGCCCTAAGATAAACTACAAAATGATTCAGGGCCAAACAATTTCGGGACGCTCCTCTATTGGCAAGACAATTTGTCCTTTTGGGATTTTCAAATCCTTAATTTGTGATAATCAACACAATTCTTTGCTATTATCAATTTATTATAGTGCATTTGGTGAATAACAAATAAAATAAAATATGTTCTGATGCAAACGAAATTAAATAAAAAAGAAAGACTAATTTATCATTTCATTACTTGAAAGTACTTTGATCGCATGTCAAATAGAACCGTTTTGGATGTTTTTTTTTAAAATTTCATTTTTAGCGATCTCTATAGAAAGCCAGAAAATTGCTAAAAAAAATAATTTTATAAAGTATTTTTTATGTACAATAACCTGTATAAATTCCAAAAAAATATAACAACTCCTTCTACCTCAAAAAAAATGTTTGAAAACAAGCTGATGTTTTTCTATTTTTACACGTATATTATACCTTAAAGTTACTCTGGTTAGTTAAAGTTACTCTGGCGCACCGGGTTTGAAGCACTGTAGAATCTGTATTATAAGCGGGATTGATTTGAAACTTTTTTACATATACTTGAATAGTTGTACAACAATAATCAATTTTAATTTGTTAAATTTGTCATAAATATAAAACCTTTAAGGTCGGCGCTTATAAAATCAGACTTTTATAAAATAAACGCTCAGGCTTTAAAGGTTTTATATTCATGGAGAAATTAATATATTTTTGATAATAATAGGAGGAGGGGTTTTGAAATGCACTACGATAAGTAACGGTAGGGGGGGGAGGTGTTTAGATATTGTAACGTTACCAAAAATTAAAAAAATCGACGAAAAACCTTTAATTAATAACACAATCATTTCAAAAATTTTAAACCTTACATGTTTATGTTTGATCGTCTAAATTGATGGTTAGCTTTTGTTTCAACGATTTCTTCCACCACCTTTTCCCTCGACACAGGAACCTTTTGGTATTCCTTCACCATCTCAGCACACGTCTGCAAAATTTGGGTCTTTGCTTTTGCGACAGGCTTTGACGTTAAGGCCTGAATGTTCTTCATCAAAGGAGATACCGTATGACATGTACTGTCCTTCTCAGAAAGAAGAAATCGGTTCAAGGTCGTGTCCTACCTGCGGCTTGTATTTCGTTTTTAAAACTTTCATGAATTGCCATAAGTTTGTCATATATCGTTTACAATAAATCGGAATAAAACATACTATTTAAATAAATCAATTTTCGGAAAGCATTTACACAAAAACACAGAACTTGGTGCAGCTCGGGTGCAGCCTTTAAGGGTACTCTGTCAAAGACAAGGTGAATTTCTTTGCGTTAGAAATGAGGATTCACCTGAATGGGTCGACATAGAATCCGATGAAAAATTCTATTTTGAAGAATCCTCAACAAAGCTACCAGCTTCTTCTATCCCAGTGATTGAGAGCATCGAATCTTGGATCGCAGATGGAATAGCTTTTACAGATGATATTAATTATTGATTTTTTTCCAATTGTTCCTTTAATGTATCTAGTCATACTAGTCACTAATACTAGTGAAAATTGTCAGAGCTAGTCAAAATATATAATCATTCGAATGAATTAATTTCATATGACACGTTACTTTATGGGGGGGAGGGGTTTTGAAAAGCACTACGAAAAGTAACGCAGGGGGAGGGGGGTAAAAAAACCGGAAAATCAGTGACGTAGTTTATGGACGACCCCTAAATAAATTAACAAATTTGACCAAGAAATGATGTAAAAAGTGATTTAAAATTATTTTTTACTTTATAGTGGTTTTGAAGTTGGGTTTTTTTTTTGTTAAGTTTTTTTACAGAAATATTTTATTATATTGGTAGCTAATTTAGTAAAGTAAATCAAGACTTTCTAAAGAATTCAAAGTTTTTATTTACGTAGCTTAATAAAAGAAATGCATACAAATAAAAATGTTTTTTGTCTCTGCAAAAATTTACCAAAATAGAAATAAATTTAACGTTTTCTCATCGAAAAAACAATTTAACAGTTTTGGTAAAATTTTCACAAAATGGCAACACTGGGTGCAACACGTGCTAAAATAAAACGAAACAAAATTACTGTCAGAACTTAGTCACAAGGCGTTGCATAATAACACATCAAACAACAGCTACAACTTATTTAACTAATCCTTGCGTCGGAATTCCTTTATTGGTTCGAACACGGAAGCGGATGCCATTGTTTGTTGTTTGCAACCTGAACCTAGCGCTGCGCTTGGGTCGGTTTCCACCCTCCGAAAAAAACAAGCAAAACAACAAATTTCATTCTTTGCACTTGCATGCTTCATTGCTATCGTTGCTGTTGAGCCACTGTGTTCATGCTGCATTATTGCATGTTGTGTTTTGTTTGGCTTAGCTCAGTACTAGTTGCATTCAAACATTTGGCCTAGCACTAAGTGTTGTCACTTTACCGCAGTTATGGTAGATCCACCACTTTTTCGACTTTTTTGGTTTCTACCAATTTTACCACCCACTATTTGCAATTTTCCAAATCTACCACATTTTTATATCAGTCATAGTTCAGTCATAGGCCTTTGCAGTCTAGTGAAGAGTGCGCTAGACTATAAACTCAGAGGTTCCCGGTTCGAATCCGGGTTCAGGCATGGTTCTTTTCGCATAGCAATCGTATTTGCACCTGAATTGTTACTATTAAATTTATTGCATATAATACTAATTTATAGTGATGTTTAAAAGATATACGTGGTAGTATGCCACCTCATATATATTGTGATATGTCGCCCTCTAGATGTATAATGAAATTTGTCCTAAAGCTTTTGATCGCTTGCTACTGTTTCAATGTATTGTTTTGTTAGGGTAGGTGGCATACGACCACGGATATCTTTTAAACATCACTATAAATTAGTATTAGATGCAAAAAATATTATGTGTAAGTTGTTTATTTAACAGTCAAAATTTAATATCTTGTACATAACAATTTAAGGTGAGTATATTTTCTTGTTTCATACTTTTTAGAGAGCGCTTTTTAGTAGTCGGGTTTTAGTTTTTTTAACTTATTTTTTATTTAAATTATTTTGGGGATACAATTTTTTATAATCGAAAGTATTAACTACTAATTAATTACTTGATGATCAATTTATAAACATAGATGTTTATTATGGCACTTAAAAATTTTTTTATTGCAGGACCTTATGTCCTATAGAAGGCACCTCATTCAATTAAATGTGACGTCACAAAGCCTCTGATAAGTGGACTAAAAGAAAACGCTTCCAACGATACTTGATCTATTAGACTATGATAAGTAGTTTAAAAGATAGGGGTTTAGTTAATTCTTTGTCCTCTAGAGGACGCTTTTTTCTATTTGATGTGACATCACATAGCCTTTAACCAGCGGACGTGGGAAACGCTTTCAACGATACCTCATTTGTCAAAATATGATAAGTATTTTAGAAGTTAGTGGTTTAGTTAACTTTCTGTCCTCTAGAGGGCGCCATATTAAATTCAATTTTACGTTACACAGCCATTAACCACCAGACGAGGAAAACGCATCCGACGATACCTCATTTGTCAAAATATGATAAGTAGTTAAGAAGTTAGTAGCTTAGTTCACTTTATGTCCTCTAGAGGGCGCTATATTAAATTTTATGTGACGTTACATAGCCTATAACCAGCAGACGATCAAAACGTTTCCAACGATACCTCATTTGTTAAATTCTAAAAAGTAGTTTAGAAGTTAGGGGTTTCGTTGACTTTCTGTCCTCCAGAGGACGCCATATTAAATTTTATGAAACGTCACATGGCCTATAGCCTGCGGACGATCAAAACGCTTTAAACGATATCTCATTTGTCAAATTACGATAAGTAATTTAAGAGTTAGGGTTGATTTTACTTTCTTTCTTCTAGAGAGCGGTTTAGAAGTTAAGGGTTTAGTTGATTTTTTGTCCTCTAGAAGGCGCTATATTAAACTTTATGTGACGTCATATAACTTTTCTTCATCAGACAATCGAAAACGCTCCTAACGATACCTCATTTGCTTATGTCACTAAAAATTTTTTTTTGCTCAAGACTTTATGTCCGCTAGAGGGCGCTATATTAAATTAAATGTGACATCACATAGCCATCAACCAGAAGACTATCAAAATGCTTCCAACGATACCTCATTTGTCAAATTATGATAAGTACTTTAGAAGTGAGAGTAGAACAGATGAACATATATACATACTCGGGAGTCCAATTCCGGAAGCTTTTCTCGATCCCGGGACCCGGGATTAGTTCGGGATTGAAAATTTTAAGAAGTACATAATTCAAAACGTTTTTAATACAATTTTTTGTTATTTATTACTTGAAACTAAAAAATGTAAATTAATTCATTTATAAAGCAACAAAAACAAAACAAAGTACATTAAGGGTATTCACAATTATACCACTCTATACCGAGCGGTTTTTATATTTTTTGTTGTTTTACATGAAATCTCCAAGAACCAAAAGTGTGAACATTTTAAGTAACGCAATGATATGTTTAACGAACGTGGTTTTTAAAGTTCCGTAAACAACTTATCGGTTACCAGTTATTTTCTAATTACAAAAATAGAAGAACCTCAAAATGCAAGCTAAACTTTTTTATGCCATATGGGCATTACCAAACTGGCGTTACGGACAATTTGCATGAAGAAGTATTAAAAAAAAAGAATGAAAATGTCTAATTTTTCAAAGGGATTTTTTATATTTGCTTAGTAATTAAGCAGCACTATATTAAGTAAAAACAAAGACAACAATCGACCCTAAGGATTTTAAGATATAAGCAAAAATATGTATGTGTTGGCGTTACGTTACAAAAAACGGAACTGATTTTTGACTTGGATTACAAAACTTGCAAAACTCTCTGAATTGGATACGACTTTTTGTATACAACTTCTTTTATAAGAGCTTAAAATAAAATAAGTTTATTTTCCAAGTGATCAAATTGAAAAATCTTCTCTGATTTTTGAAGTGAAAACTTATTTAGGCGCGTTGAACGATTTTGGTAGAGGGTAAATCATTGGTTTGCATCATCGTATTTTTCCAAGGAAATCGTCCACAATCGGCCGCAAGCTCACATAGAAATCACTTGGAAACTCCTGAAATTAATGCATAAAATCTGTTTGTTAGTATAAAAATACTTAAGTTAGGTTGAATAAGATGTTTGCAACCAAAACTTATTATTAGTTCGGTTTATATTGGTATATACATGCCTTTAAAGTTTGGCAATTTCTTCAGTTGTTGTATTTGTCAACATTTTTGAAAAATTTGCTTTTACTCAAACAGCTGCTATTCATGGTGAGATTTAAAAATGGATCGATCTTCTTCTCTTTCTGCTTTTTTCTGCTGGAACTTCGTTTGCAAACAAGAAAAATAATGTATGGATTGAGTGTTTTAACATTTTAATCTTTAAGTTGTGATAAAGGAATATGTTGAGCATTCAAATAATTACAGTCATGCTCTTATTTTATTACATATCGTCAAACAAAGTTTGACAATTTTCATACTTGTTGTATTTGTCAGTGGCTTTTTATTTTCACCACTGCGGCATTTTATATTCAGAGTTGTCAACTATGGCTGTGTGTCAATCGGAAAGTTTTCAGTCGTGGTAGGATAGAAAATATCAAGTTGAATAAAATTTGTGTGTGTTGTAATTTTTTGCTGTGTCAAATGGACGATGATATTTTGACAATTAAAAACTTTGACGTTTCACATTTCGGTCGTGTTTTAGCGCAAATATTTTATTTTATTTGCATTTTATCAATTTGCGACATATTTAATTCGAGAGCTTGTACTTGCAACATATTTCGTAAACTTGTAATATTGTAAACTTAAAAATCTTAAAAAATAACAAATTAATGAAAAAAATGAACGAAAGTGCTTGAGTTTGTGTCTGCCTGTGTGTGGGCCAACGGTCTCCAACATCAGCAAGTGCAGCAAAGTTAAATTGGCTTTCTTTGCTGGCGAGCGTCTTCCAAGTGCCACCACCAACAAGTGCAGTGCAAAATTTGTTGCTAGCCAACATCCTCTAAGTGCCATCACCAGTAGCACAAGCAAGTGCTAAGTGCTTGCTAGCAGGCAAACAGAAAATATAGCATGCAAAGTGCTGTATATTTTACGCCGTCAATTCGGTTCATCCCCTCTAAAGCTGCGCAACCGCTGGGATCTTGTAATTCTCTTTGCGTTGTTGTTGTAAATTTGCTAAGTAGTTATTGTTGTACAGTAAGCTTTAATTTTTTGTGGATGCTTATTTGTAGCTACAGTCAGCATATGACATCGAACTAATTTAGAAAACAGTTTAAACATATGAGTTAAAGAAGATATATAATATTAGTAAATCTATTTGTTTTTAGTAAAAGTGTTACCGTATCGGAAATACATATATAAATATATATATATATATATGTATATATATACTTATATATATATATACTGAACAATTTAGCTCATTGAGGAAATTTAAAGAATATTTATGTATATTTATATAATAACAATTACGTATTAAACCTGCGAAATAATTAATATTTTCAGTAGAAATTGAATAACTAAAGTCTGCTTATCCTAAGCATTCTATTTTTTAAAACTGTTTAGCTTTAATTTCTTACATGAATTATATATAATTTATAAGCTATAGATATTTCTTAATTTTAGAATATTCTATTTTTAATACACAACGCAATATAGATATGGTGAACATGTATATTGTGTTAGTGTTATGATATAAATAGATATAAATAAGCTTTAATTTTTTATATTAATTCAATAATGAAATAATTTAAATAAATTACTTTAATTATATGTATTTTTGATATGGTAACACTTTTCCTTAAAATAAATAGTTTCAGTAATATATAAAAAATTTAATAAATTGTTATAAGCTCTTAACAAAAATAATTCTAATTTCATATGCCGACTGTAGCTACACGATTAGAATTTACAACGTCTACAAAAAATTTCCGGCTAACTGCGCCAACAACAATTACCAAGGAAATCTACAAACAAGGACGCACAGAGAAGAACAAGATCAGAGCGGAACTTTTAAAACATTTTGATTTCATCCTACATGTAGGACGGGCTGCAGTATGAGCTTTCGCACATCCTACATGTCCGTCCGACCTGTCAAATCCATCCTACATGTAGCATAGTCCGAAACTCCCTATTAGCATGAAAATTCTTATATAGCAGTAAGGCGGTCCGTGGCAGGACAACGTATTCCAGGGAATACTAATATTTTATATATAGGTTTTCGCTTCGGTCGGCAGTCCTCTCACTGCTATACTTTTTTTTTTATAAGGCTTTTTTGTCTGGTGTTACGTTACTGGCGTTACGTTACTAAAGTTTCCATTGTAGTTTACGTGGGTATTTAAGTAATTAGGTAGTTAAGTAATTATGTGATTAAGTTATTAAAAAGTAACTTTAATATATTGACCTCTCCTTGCCTCAATCGTTTTTTTCATTATCTCTAGCCAATGCCTTCCATTTTTACTAAAACAAAAAGCTAACAAAACATTTACGAAAAAGAAAAACTACATTTGTGAAACAGTGCAGATGATTTGGTCATCATGGTTAATGAATGTATGTAGAAGTTGCTGAAGCTAACAAAATTAGAATGTTTCTCTGAAATGATTTAATAAAATAATACGTTTTTAATAACTTTTAAGTTTTTGGTCACGGTAGACTTTTTCTGGAAATGCCCATATATGTATTAATAAAATATATCAAATTAGATAGTGAATTTATTTGCATAGTAACAAAAAGCTATAGTAAGAAGTTCCCAACCACAAGTTCTCATTTAAAAGGTGCTCATAATTGTGGTTTTCGACTATGGCAAAAAAAAAAACACAATACAACTATACCACCAATTGTGAATACCCTTATTGTTAATAAACACAAAAAAACTTAAATAATATTAGTGAATAGCAAATTGCACACCCTTTCAGTGGATTTGCCCAATATATTGGACGACACATCAAAAAGTAATTTTTATATGTATTTATTTTCCAAAGCTATTGTTTTAATCAAATCTTTGGTTCTATAAAAAAAAGATAAACCAACATGATACAAATTAATAATTAATTTAGAGAGATATTTGACATAAAAGTCGGTTGGATTTTCGATTTTGTGCCGAAGAAAGGCAAAAACATTTTTTCGGCCTATTTTATCAGAAAATATTAACCGAACAAAAATCAAATTTATGTTTTTTATCTTTTTTGACTTGAACGATAAAAATATTAAGAGGGTTTAATAAACAAAGATCCAAAGAATTGAAAAACCTTTAAGGGATTAAAAAAAGACGTTGTGCCCAACAGGAGCAATTTTGTTCTCAACAGGAACAAAATTATTTTGTTCTAAGTTTAGCCTAGCCATTGAAAGGGTTAAGGAACAAAAAATATATAAAATTAAAGTTTTTTCTAAATGACCTTGTTATTTATTATGTTGATTTAATATGATACAAATACAAATTCTAAATGTTTGATAGTTTAAATCATACTTGATTTTAAATACAAATTCTAGTTGTTTGATAGTTTAAAATCGTTTATTGAGCTTTAGGTCAAGGTTAGAACAATTAATTGCTCTAACGAATCTTTCCAAAGAAACAACAACAACAACAACGTTTTTTTTCAAGTGATCAGCTAGTGATGTTTTCCTTTTTCATATTGAAAAAAACGTTGTTGTTGTTGTTGTTTCTTTGGAAAGATTTGCTAGAACAATTAATTGTTCTAACCTGGACCTAAAGCTCAATAAACGAAACCCGGGATCCCCGGATTGGTTTCCCTAATACATACACATATGCATACCGGTCAAACACATATGCCACCCCAACAACACTCAGTTCGTACGCCTGAATATTTTGAATATAAACACTTTCAACTTTTATTTAAATTAGGAAATCAATGTTTTTGATACAACAAAGTTTGATGTGTTCTTAAAGCTTGAAATGTCATTTCTAAGTCCGCATTCATAGTGGACGCTTTGGCTGAAGCTGATTGTGAGTTACAGTGAGCAAGCAAGTTACAGATAAAAACGCTGAAAACGATTTAAAAAGTAGCTTATGCTCGGAGTCAGCTTGCCCTATAAACACTGAGCTTTTTCCATATGTTTATACACAAAATGTTTTTTCAGCAAAAACCTCTCAGCTCTGCAAAAATACTATTAGAAATGAAATTTCCAGCTTTGGCAAGAATACAACAAACCTTGTTTTATCAAAAACATTGATATCTGAATTTAAATAAAAGTTGAAAGTGTTTATATTAAAAAATATTCAGGCGTACGAACTGAGTTTGTTGGGGTAGTACCTCTGCTTTTGCTTCGCCGTAGTCGGGTAAAAAAGAGTTCAGCTTCTGCAGTTTTTTTTTTTTGCATTTTCTCAATATAAGATAATTTAAAAAAAAAACCTTAAAATCAAAAAAAAAAAACTTTGCTTACCAAGTTAATTTAAGGCAAGCAATTAAAGAAAATTGGCTGCTCCTCTGCTAAATCAAGATTAGCCAATGTTCTTTAGAAAATATAGTATAATCATCAGATATGGCATAATAACTTCTTCCGCACTTGTCAGATAGTTCTGAATTTGAAAATTTGAATGTGAAAATTTGAGATGCTTAAATTTATTTATATAACTGGCAGTCTTTAAAGTAAGTTTTGCCTAAATAGATATTACGAAAAAAAAGATAAATAATATAATATTAATTTACTATCGCTTAGATTCTCCATTTGCATCATCTCACTGGAAATATTTTCACTGAAATTATCAAAAGAAAAATTTGAAACTAACATAAGGTTTGAGAAAATACTCTCATATATTTTCTTTTTAACAATACCTTTGCAACCTGTCGTAATGGATTTTTTTACTATTATTATATTAGTCAAATAGTAAAGAGTCAACTAAGCTAAGAGATAAGGAAAATTAATAGCAAACAAGTAACAGATGATATCATTTATGTAAACGAATTGCAGCTGATAACTTGAAATAAATCTCTTATGGTTTTGTTTTAATAAAAGTACTCTGTTATCAGCTCTCAAATGACAACACAATGATGCTCGTCTAACTGCTGACGCGTGGTGCAATATGAAGGCCATTGGATAGGGTAAGTAATGATCACATAAGTTAACCCTTATGTGTTTATTTTATATTAAAATACTTTGTTCTTTACACTTGCTTCAAATGCAAGAAAACGATTTCTTATAAAAAACTCTCTTTTTTTAATATACCTTATGTTCAAACTTGAAGCGAACTGTGCAAATAAAACTACTACGTATAATTATTCTTTAATATTTATTTTATCACCTTTAAAATAATCATCATCGGAGGCACACACATGCCAACGTTTTTTTTTTTTCATTATTGAAAGCATTTTTGGATGATCGATTACAGAATGGTCTTTAGCTGCCTTTGCGAATTCTCTTTGATGAAGACGATTGGTCTCAAAATGTTTTCCTAGAAGCGACAATTTGAGTTGGGGAGTAGGAAAAAGTTACACGGAGCTATATCTGGCGAATATGGTGCTTGTTGAACGATACTGACATTGTTTTTTTTTGTGTACCAAGTGTGAGCTGGTGCATTATCGTGGTGCAAGAACCATGAATTGTCCTTCCATAATTCTGGCCTCTTTCGCCGAATATTTTCGAGCAAACGCTTTAAAACCCTTTGGTTTTTTGGGTTTCGGCTCACCTGGATAGCCCCACTCTGCAGATTGTTGACCTTTGTCTACCTTTTTTTATCTTAGTGAACGCATCGAAACGCTTCACAAAGTAGCTTCTTGAGCTTATTGGTCGCTGTATGCTGTGTGAGCAAGCGAGATGGAGATAGTAACGCTGAAAACCATTGAGAATGTAGCTTTATGATCGGAGTCAGCTTGCACTATAAACACTTTGAGCTTTTTCCGTATACACAAAGCGTTTTTTTAGCAAAACCTCTCAGCTCAAAAAAAAAGCGTTCACTATGAACGCGGCCTTAAGCAACATGTAAAATTGCTTGCGTCGATCCAGTCGATATATCAAGCTTGCCAGCTATACCTCTCACGGTCACTCGACGATTTCCTTTATATTTCTGACATTTTCATCGTTTATTAATGTTATCCTCCGACCCTCCTTAAACAATTTGTACCACTTAAAAGTCTGCGTACGTCAGGCGCGTCTCAGAACAAAATTTCGTTGGATTTTTAATTTTTTTTATTTAGACTTATTTCAATTTTTTATATAAAATAAATTTTATTCCTTTATATCTTTATATCTAATAATCTTTTTTATAGTGGCGACCGTAGCCTAGTGGGTAGAGTGCGTGGCCCCTAAGCTAAAGAACCGCGGTAGCCTGGTTTCAATTCCAGCTCATACAGAAAGTGTTTTCAATTGAATTGATTTTTCTGTTCGGTCGTCACCTCTCTGCAGACAATGGCAAACCTCAGAGAGTAAAAATTGCCATGAAAAGCTTCTTGAGAACATAAGCCGTTCGGAGTCGGCATAAAACACGTAGCTCCAGTTCTCGGTAATTTGTGATCAAACATTTAATTTAATTTAATAACACGCGCAACACAATTGATCAATAGAAGCTAGGTCAAAGTCCTTCCAAGGGCCGAAATGACTACTTTATTTTTTTTTAAATTTTATATCATACTAGCTGATATACCCGGTGTTACTCGAGAGTCACTTATATAAACATTTTAACATAAACTTCTCGATTAAATGTTTTTTAAATCGGGAATATTGAAAAACATGTTGAATTTTATTTGAATTTTATTTTATTTAATTTTATTTATCTACCGTTAGAAAGGTAATTGAACGAACATTAATCCAAAAAAGTTTAGGAAAATTTTTGTTGTTGGTGGCTCCATCTCTTGTCGTGAGCTAATTGAATTCAAAGGGGTACGAAAAACATATTTTAAAAATTAAAAAATTTTTATATTTACTTAAGCTTAAAGCAAGCACAATTACCTTTTCAACAAAAAAAATTATGGTGGGACTCAATGCGTCCTTGAGATATGGACATTTAAACGTTTAAACAAAAACGTTTAAAGTTCAATATTAAAAAACATATTGAACTTTTTAACAAAAAAAATTTTAATGAAATATATTAAAAACAGCGGAGTTATTGGCATTAAAAGTAAAAACTTTGATTTTCATATAATTTTTGTCTCATTATTAGCTATCAATTTTTTATGAAAATTCGTTGTGCTAAAAATGATTGTACCTACTAAAATTTTTATTAGCTGCGTTTTTTCATTGGAGATCAGGATCATATAATCGCATTTGCAAGCAAAGCAAAAACAACAAAAAGTCCAGCAAGTGAGCTAGACATTTAAATTGATCCAATTCTATGTTTTTAAGTGTTAATGACGCTAGATGACGCTGCGACTGAAAAAACTGGCATTACTGCATTATTTTACTTGTCAAAAGTTTGGTAGCAATAGCATTTTCGCAAAATATTTCGTAAAACTTATCTGCTAGCTGTATAAGAACATCAGATATTCTTCTGTAAGCAGAAAATACCACCACCTGTCTGTAATCCTAAACGTGTGGTGTTAAATTTGAAGAAACTTTTGAAAAAACAGTATTCAGCTTTTCACCGCAAAGTGTAAGTATAGTCTGTACCCACACATCTTAAAAATGTGGTGCCATCTATCTGTGAATTTAACGCACAGATCAAAACTAATGAAATAATTGTGCTGACCAGATGCGCATATGTTTTATTATATCGCCATATAGCTAAAACTGATAACATGAAAATAAATCAAAAATATAAAGAAGATTTTATAAAATCCAAAATAATCGTAATTACTTTAGACACACAACTGCATTCTTAGAGATAAATGGGGACGTTCAAACTACATAGAGAATCCAAAATAATCGAAATTACTTTAGACACACAACTGCATTCTTAGAGATAAATGGGGACGTTCAAACTACATAGAGAATCCAAAATAATCGTAATTACTTTAGACACACAACTGCATTCTTAGAGATAAATGGGGACGTTCAAACTACATAGAGAATTCTAACACAAAACTAAGTTTTATTAATAGTCTGGTATGAAAAAAATAGATTTTTAGCCATAACTTTTGATTGGAAAGAGATATTGGGGTAATTTTTTCACAGAAATTATTTTTGAGACTTGACTTTTTTGTAAAAAATATAAAAACAACATTTAAGAAAAAATAAATTTCGCGAAAAAAATCAAAGGGGGTACCCTTGTTGTTTTGATGACAAAAACAGTAAAATAATTTTTGCGCTTAGCTGGAAGAATTTTTGCAAATAAATGCTATGTCATATGAAAGGTAGTCAGATTTGCTGTTTTTAATTGATTTCATTTTTACAACAGCAACAATTTTTGAGTCATTTTTTGAGTAAAAAGTCAATATTTTGGACCTTTTTTGGCATACTCATAAAACATATATACACTGACTTAACGGTACAGTTCGACCTATTTTTGTAAAGTGATTTTATTGAACTTTTGAACAAAAAAAATTTGAATGAAATATATTAATGGACAGCGGAGATATTTGCATCGAAAAACCAAACTTTGATTTTCATGTCGTTTTTATCTCATCCTTAGCTAACGATGTTTTATGAAAAAGTCGTTGTACTGAAAATTTCTCCAATTTTGAAGATATGTGAGTGTTTTTGATGTCAAAATAACAAAAAATTTTTAAAATTAAATATACAAAAATCTCCGATACTAAAAAGTTTTATAATAACAAAATTACCGTTAGTTGAAAAATTTCAGAGGGGGCGTGGCAAAAACTAAGTATGTAACATTTTAAGTTGGGATAAGCTTAATATTTGTACCTAGTTTAAGCAAAATCCGTTGAGCCGTTTAGATTTGTATAAAGGCCAAACAAACAAACAAACAGAAAATGATTTTTATTACTATAGATTGTCTATTCTTCTTTTTTAATTGTGGACTAGTGCATTTAAAATTTCTTCCGTGGTAACTTCGACATCCCCGTGAACATTTAGAAGAGCTAACCCTTTGAGCCTTTCTTCTCCATTATGTTACTTCTCATGTACATATATTTTGAGTCTTCGAAGTGACGAAAAAGAGCGTTCGCTCAAAGCGACTGAAACTGGCAACGTTGCACCAATCTTCAAATATCGGCTTATTGGTAGATTGCATCGCAAAAATGAATGCATGTTTTTTCATACAAAATTAAAAACAATTTTTCAAGCAATATTTTTAACCACAATAACTAATAAAAAAAATTTCGTCGAAGTAGAAACAAATTCTTTTCAATGAATCGCCCATTTCAAATTGAAGTGTAATATCAGTTGCACTGACCATCTCTTATTTGGCTCAAATTTCGTTCTTTGATTGATTTATTTTTGAATAGAAAACCAAATACGGAGCTTTTAAGATTTTGAAGATTTTAAGATAAGCCATGCGAATGCCAAAATAAGGTTTAGTTTGTGACAGCGTAGCTCAGCCAAATTAAATACAATTTTCGTAAATAGGATATCATTGGAAAGAATATTTTATCTACTTTAAAGGTTTTTTTTGAAATAGTGCTAAGTTTTTCCTTCTGTTGTATGCATTTACTAAGAAATGAATGAAATGCAAAAAAAAATAGATTGAATAAAATTTACTTTACTTTACTCATGGAAAAATATAAATCTTTTGAAAAAAATGCAGTAAGTTTTAGCAGTTCCTTATTTCAACGTTTAATACCGAGCCAGCAACAGGCGCTATAGTTTTTTTTTTCATTTTCATTAGTTTCATTTTTTTAAGTTCTATTACCTTTCCAACGATATAATTAATTCTCAATTTTTTTATTGTGAAAAGACTATAATTTATATACAGCTGAGTGCAGAATAAAAGTAGTGCTCTTGTTCTGGTTTTATAAATTATATTTTGGTTCTGATTCTAAAAAATGCATTCTTTTATAATTTTTAAGTTTTTTCCCCAATTTTCATACATAGTGTAAAGAAATAAACACTTTATTATCTCTGAAGCTCATGATATAGTTCAATAAAACACGAGAGTCACTCTCGTACTAATACCCGAATTGGGTATTAGCCAAAGCTTGAAGCTTAGTATGCTGTAGGAACGAAAATTTTTGGGTATATAACTCTACACGCGAAATTTTGGTATAGAGTCAACATTTTTGTGTGGAGAAAAAGCACCTGCTGTTCTGGTTGACAGATTCATATTTTTATTGCTGCAATTTTATATCCTATAAAAGGCAAGACTACACATTAATAAACTATATAAATGCAACAATAAATTTGTTGAATAACACATTCAGCACTTAAACATACTTACTGCTTATTTTTATTTGTTAAATGGCAAATTTCCGCGCCAATTAAATATACGGACATAGGCTAAGTATGCTATAGGAACGAAAAAAAATTCCATAAGAAATATATTGAGATTTTTGACAACGAACAGGCAGCGAAATTTTTTTCGCCAGCAAGTACGCTGTAGAAGCGAAAATTATTACTATGTTGCCAAATTTATATTCGTGAGTGGAGAGTTGAAATTTCAAAATTTCGCTGTCGTTTATATGCCCGTACATTTAATTGGCACGGAAATTTGCCATTCAACAATAAAAAATAAGCAACATACTAAAAACGCTCTATGTATAATCATATGGAAAAAGCTCAAAGTGTTCATAGTGCAAGCGTAAAGCAGCATAAAGCTTCTTTTTAAATGCTTTTCAGCGCTTATATTTCCATCTCGCTTGCTCAAACAGCAAAACAATTTTGTGTTTTATGCTTTATTGTAGAGCATTTTTAAAATGCTTTTCGGCGCTTTATTCTCGCTTGATCACATAAATTAAATTTTTTTTGTTTGGTTTTATTGTTTATTACGTCGTACTGCATTTTTATGTGGATTTTGGCACATTTTTCTATCTTGCTTGTTAAAAATATTTTTGTTAATTTTGTTTTATGTGTTGGATATTTTTTTATGCTGAACTTTAAACCGTTGTTGCGTCGTTGTTTCGATTTATGGTGCTTTTTAGTTTTATGTAATGTTTCTTTTTTACATTAAAAATCTACGTAGTTTTTTCCCTTCCTCTTTACACTTTCCACACTCATTAAACAAAAACCTTTCATTTACTTTGCAAAACACAATCGACGGCATTATTTTCAGTCAGCCTCAACCAGAAAGCACGCACTATGAACACCAATAAGCTACTAAGCTAAGCACCAATAAGCGTTCACTATGATCAAAAAAATCTCGACAAAGCAGCTTTATGCATCAGCTTCAGCCAAAGCGTCCACTATGAACGCGGCCTTAGATACCTTAGTATTTTTAAAGTCAATCAGCCTAACTAGCCGTTCAAAGACTTCAGTGATCTCAAAAAATGTACCTACTTTATGTTAGTAAAGGATGGTTAAATTTTAAGGGCCGATGTTGATTTTGAATAAAACTCAAATTATTTAGGAAATTATTATAATTTCTTTTTATTGTGATAATATTGGTATGGTTCAATTATGTATAAAACAAAATATCGGCCAAATGGCCGCCGCGACCTCGGCGGCACACCTCCATCCGATGGTTCAAATTTTCGATGACGCTGAGGCATAATTGAGGTTCTATGCCGTTAATTTGCCGAATTATCTCATCCTTTAGCTCTTGAATTCTTGCTGGCTTATCAACGTACACTTTTTCTTTCAAATAACCCCAAAAAAAGAAGTCCAACGGTGTCACATGATATTGGCAGCCAATTGACATCGCCACCACGTGAGATAACACGGCCATTGAATTTGTCGCGCAAAAGAGCCATTGTTTCGTTAGCTGTGTGGCAAGTGGCACCGTCCTGTAGAAACCACATTTTGTCCACATCCATATCTTCCAATTCGGGCCATAAAAAGTTCGTTATCATTTCACGATAGCGAACACCATTCACAGTGACTGCCTGATCGGCTTCATTTTGGAAAAAATACGGCCCGATGATGCCGCCAGCCCATAAACCGCACCAAACAGTCACTCTTTGTGGGTGAATTGGTTTTTCGACAATCACTCTTGGATTATCATTCGCCCAAATACGGCAATTCTGCTTATTGACGAATCCACTGAGGTGAAAATGTGCCTCATCACTGAAGATGATTTTCTTCGAAAATTAATCATCCACTGTTGCCATTTCTTGCCACCATTCTGACCATTGACGATGCTTGAAATAGTCAAGAGGCTTTAGTTCTTGAGTCAATTGAACCTTATTAGCGTGAAAATGCAAGTCTTTATGCATAATGTTCATCAACGACGAGCGTGAGAGGTGCAATTGTTGGGCATGACGACGAGTTGAGGTGGGCGGCTCTTCAGCCACACTATCGCGAACAGCAGCAATATTTTCTGCAGTACGAGCATGCACTGGTAATTTCACATCGCCCGGTTTGCTCAAATTTTTGCACGTTTTTTCCGATTTGGAAATCCTTACGCACATTTGGACGATTTAATTGACCGAAAAAATCACGAAGTGCACGATATGCATTTTGATTTGAACGTCCATTTTCATAATAAGCCTGAATAACTTTTACGTGTTGCGATTGTGAATCTTTCCATGGTTCAAATTGAATAAGTCTGAAATTGAGTAATGTCAAATGAAATGCAGAAAAAACTTGACGTTTAGGTGTGGTTCACATTCAACATCGTCCCTTAAAATTTAACCACCCTTTACAAAAAATCTCCGAGTGGGGTCTTGCTTATAGAGTAGAATTCAATGCAAGCAAGACTCAGTGCTGCCTGTTAACCTACAAGCGGATGGATTGCCCTTTAGCACCCTTCAATATGAATGGTGTAGATCTTGTGGAATCAGCCGCTCTTGACGTTCTGGACATATCGATTAAATCTGATCTTCGTTGGAATGATCATATTTTCGATGTGTCGAAAGATGCGGGCAAGTGCCTAGGTTTTTTAAAAATGTGCAAAAAATATTTCACCTCAGCTGATCTTCGCATGATCTACACCTCATATATTAGACCGAAAATGGAGTACAATTTGCACATTTGGGCAGGGGCTTCAAGAGCTTATTTGGAGCTTCTGGATCGAATTCAACGTCGTGCGATATATTTGATAGGGGATGAAAGTATTTCATCCTCTCTCAACTCTCTTGGGCAAGATGACCTGCCGGGCCTGGTGGACGATAAAACTCCGAAAGGAGTGAAATTGTCAGTCAGTCCCGTCGGAGCTTCAGCGATAGGGAACGACGCTGATTCCGAGGCAAAGCGACTCCGTGTTAGGGAGAAGCAGAAGCGGAGGAGGAAGCGAAAGAGGGCGGGCACAACCGCTGGGGAGAATGCTTTGGAGTCCCCCGTCATTAAAATGGCGGACCAATTCCAAAGCATGTCATGCGATGAGTCCACCCCGGAGACGAACGAGCGGAAAAGATTCAGGGAGCAGCCTGGACCTTTCGGCGAAGTCGTTACAGGGACGACTCGAACCGGTGAGTCGGAAGGTGGACAGCTTACGGCTGTTAGCTCTTCGGCTAAGGATGGGGATGGGGAAGGTGGACATCCTGTAAAGGTTGATAGCCTTCCACATAAAGGAAGGACGTTGGGAGCTGGTGGACGACCCTCAAAAGTCGATAGCCAGGGCAAATCGTGGAAGGCTGATAGCCAGAAACCGAGCGGTAGTAAAACTTTGCCAAAACAAAGGGTTTCGAACGCGAAGTCGAAGGCTTTAGCTGGAGAAAGATCAAACCAGGTAGGGGTTATTGGAAGCTGCCGGACATCCTATGCTATGGTAGCAGAAAAAGACCTCTTAATGGGCATCGTAGATTGCTCCATCGATGGTCAGTTGGGAGAGTCTCAGTTAGCGGTCTTCAAATCCGCTCTCTTGGAGTCTCTCGACACCATCGATGAGAGTGATGGCGATGTAGGTTTTGTGGGCAATGCAAACTTGGAGGATGGAATAATTGTACTTAAGTGCAAGAACCCATCATCCAAGGCATGGCTGTGCCGAAACGTGACAAAGCTCAAGAACTTATGGGAAGGGGCTGAGTTGCGGATCGACCGACTGTACGCATTGAAGGACGTTAGAAGGATGTTCATCTTTGTCTACGGAACTTCTGAAGGCAAGGAGGTCATCCTTAGGAGGTTGCAGACCCAGAACCGGTGCGTTGCAGACACTTCTAAATGGAGAGTTAGTAACGTAACGAAGTTCGGAGATGCAAAGGAAGGAGGCGCCAAGCTCACCGTGTGGTGCCGGAAGGATGAGATGGAGGCAATCAGGTTGGCAGGAGGGAAACTCAACTGCGGCCTTGATCAAGCTCTCATCAAATTCGAAAAGGATGTAAGGTGAGTGCGATGGAACCCCTGGTACGGGGCTGGTGGGGAATCCTGCAAGGGAAGAACCACCAGGGCGGGTGGTGGGCCCGTACCAGGAAAACCTCATTGTGTGTCAACTCAATCTACACCATAGTAGGGCAGCATCAGCAATGATGATGCGTTGCATGGAGGAGGATGGAATTGACATAGCAATGCATCAGGAACCTTGGATTCTTCACAATAGAATTAAAGGTCTCTCAGAGCGAAAGGCCACGCTGTACTAACCAGTAACAGATGGCAGACGACGGACTTGTATCTTGGTGAGACATGGTATCCTAGCGGTACATATGCCACACCTATGTTCCCCGGATCTCACCGTTGTGAGAATTGGGGATGGTACAGGTGCTTGTATGGTAGCTTCAGCGTATCTTCCCTACGACTCTCCAGACTAACCACCTTCAAAAGAGGTGGAGAATCTGGTAAAGTACTGTGAGGAAAGGAACATTGGAGTGATGATAGGATGTGATGCTAATGCGCACAATACTGCGTGGGGTAGCACCAACAACAACGACAGAGGAGAGCAATTGCTTGAGTTTGTGGAGAGGTACAATCTGTTGGTAGCAAATAGAGGAGCACAACCGACTTTCGTTGATGCGAGGCGAGCGGAAGTGATTGATGTAACTCTCATCTGCAGGAAGATTCTGAACAGAATAAAAAATTGGAGGGTCGTGGATAGGCTAACCATGTCGGACCACAGATCCATACAGTTTGAATTCAATTACGGAATCCGACGCCAGCGGAATAGCAGGAAGGTCAGGATTCCCAAGAATACAGATCCTGCGAAATATAAGGCGAAGTTGAGGGAAACACTGACCCAGAAAGCGATAAAAGTACCA